>BMAU01019833.1:0-150000 GCA_019973935.1 Trichonephila clavipes
CATCACATAATGCGCAAAGCTGTTTTAACTTCTCAGAAAGCCCTGAAAAGGGCTGTTGTTCTTTCAAATGCTTACCAGCCATTTTTAAAATTCAATTTGAAAACGAAATCAGCAAACGGAAAAAAAGGCAAACTAAATCAACTATGTTTACTCAAAATTCGCGGTTGTTTCCCTAATCCCTACTTCTCCCTGCTAACGCTCTCACTTCTACCTACTAACATTCTCCTTCCACCTTCTCTTTAGTAGACTAGTCCCTTCCCTATTATTTGGATTCGCGCGATGCAGACGCTTCACCTTTGGAGGCAATTTCAGATTTTCATGTAAGTTTTAATAATTGTTATACTTAAAATGTAGTCATTTTTACTGAAATTTAGATCTTTTCTTTAGTTGAAATTCATTTCTAATTAGTTATTCTTAATGTTTACTAAATCTTCGCATGTTTAAGTAAAGTGTTAATTAAAAGAAACAAAATTAGGATATATGATTGTGACCAGGTGAGAATTATATTCGTAATGAATCTTAATTTAATAACTGCATAAGGCATAATGAAGATAATCTGTCATGGAAAAGAAAAAGGATTATACTTTTTCAAGGTAAGATTTTTTTTATAAAAATTGTTTTCTAAATAATTTGTTAAATTTTATAAATTAAATGTATGCATGTACTATGTTTCTTAAATGCAATTGTGTACACTGAAGTGACATTTTTGAAATATTTTTAAGCAGATATAACAAAAAATGACAATTTTCAATAAATTCATTATAATCATATTTGCTCGCTCAACTAAAAGTTTGTTTTTGAAAAAACTAATTAATATATTTAAAAAATTTCACTTCAGTATAAATATAAGTGTATAATTAATACATGTAGTCAAAATCTTAAGTCTTCATGTTTAATAGTTTCTGAGATAAAGGTATGAGATGATACATCAAATGTGATGTTTGTTGTCTTTGCGAGAAGCTTGTTACATACTTAAAAATACATAAATTTCATGTTTAAAAACAAAAACTGTTTTATTTTGTCTGTTTTAGAAATCATTTGTCTATTTTAGAGTAACTTTTGAAGTTTAAAACTTAGAAACTGTCTGCAACAACAAAACCTAATGATGATGTTACGAAAACCTAAGAAAAACTTACGAAACATATAATCGGGTATTTTTAAATACCATCTCAAATTCACACCAAAACCATATTGATGCATTTTCACATTATATTTATGATGCTTTCTGTTCAAATTTTATATCTGTAATGCATGGAAGCTACAAATTCTTTAAAAATTTATACAGAATTTGAGAAAATTTTGATGTTTTCTCGTTAAAAAAACTGGAAAATGCTGTTCTGGGCAATTTAGAGCTTTTTTTGTTTACTATTTTATGCAAAATAAGTTGCAAAGATGCTAATGTTTAATAAAATGGGACAAATACATGTTGTAATTCATTATTTTTATGATAAAGTGGCACTTTATAGTGAAAATTCAATTTTCTCAAAAATGATGTTTTTTTAAACTGTATTCATGTTTTTCTCAGAATATAATGTATGAATGTGATGAAATTTTTTCCTTCATATTACTGATATGTAACTATATATATATATTCATATGAGTTTTTTGGGGATTTGCCCAAAATATTTCCCTGGAGTCCATATATATCGTGACAAAAAATGTCAATTTTTTTAAAAATTCATAGTGATATTTTTATGTTGCATGTTTTTGAGAAAACTAAACACTCTATTTTAAATATTTCTTTTAATTGGAAATATTAATGTTTATTTATTGTTCAGACAAGTTTTTAAGCTTTACTATTCAAAAGTTTTTCAGTAATAGGTAACTAATTACAACTCAGATGTGTAATGATTTTTGTTGTTGTGAGAAGCTTGTTACATGCATAAAAATACACAAATTTCATAATTAAAAACACAAAAACAGTTTTATTTTTGACTTTTTTAGAAAAGTTTTGTACAGTTTAGAGAAAATTTTGAATTTTGAAACTTTAAGAAATTGTGTTTGCATGGGAACATACAAATCCATAATTAAACTTTTCGCAACGTCGTAAAATCACGTATTCCCAAATATTATGACTTTTACTTATTGATACATGTTTACATTATATTTATGATGTTATAAGGTCAAATTTGATATTTGTAATGCATTGAAGTTAAAATTTCTTCACAGATTGTTACATAATTTGTGAAAATTGATGCAAAATGCTAAAAAAATCTCGTTGAACAGAAACTGAAAAATACTATATATCTGAACATTTTAAGACTTTTTTGTTTCCTATTTTATGCTTAAAAAATTAAGAAGATACTGATGTTTAATAAAATAGGGCAAATACATATTGTAATTCATTATTTTTGTGTTTGAGTGCCTTTTTACACTAAAAATGCAATTATCTCAAAAGGATTGTTTTCAAACCACAAGTACCTTTTTCATAGAATCTACTGAATGATAGTATTTGCAATTTTTACTGCACATAAATAATATGTTAATATATATAATAGAGCTACTTTTTTGGGGATTTTCCCAAAATATTTTTGCTGAAAAGCGGTTATCGTAAAAAAAAAATGACAATTTTCACAAATTTCAAAGCGATACTTTTACGTTGAATTTTTTTGAAAAAAACTAAACAATATATTTTGAAACATTTTACCATTATTTAAATAAAAAAGCTTAATTAATATACAGACAAAATTTGAAGTTTTATATTTAACAATTTCTGAGAAACAGGTTCCTAAAATGGTTCAATTTAACATTGTCGGTATAGGGAGTACCGACTATTCTTAATTAACATTTTGGGAGGTTTTGAGTACATGTAACGAATCAAATTCGATCAAAGCATGCTGTCAAATCTGATACAAATATACTCATTTCAAAATGAGAATATATACGTGCTCATTTTTGAGTATGTCTTTTTTCTCTGTGTAAGTTAGAACTAAACATTATACAGGATGTAACTAAACTCTGCGGCAAAACTTTAAGGGGTGATAGTACACATCAAGAGATATTGACGGTTCATAGCGGAGCTCCTGATCTCAGTAGAGATCTTAATCTCCTATTGTAACACTTGGAGAGTAGCATTGAATTATTTGATTGCCCTTTTTTAAAGTGAAAGTAAGAAAAACTAAGTACTGGATTGCTTGATCGTCGGGGCCGTCGAGACAACCGAGGATCTTCACGAGTGATTTGCTTGACCAATGGCCGAGGGTTTCTCGACCAATGGGCGAGAGAGCTTTATCGTACTCTTGGAAGTAAGACATGCAGGGAAGGAATGCAATCTGAGGCAGGAGAGGAACTCTCCCCATTGGTCGGACTGCTCCTCTCCCATTGGCAGAACGAGCTGCTCGGGAAAAAGGGGGAGGCGTTGGCAGAGAGAAAAAATAAAAAACTCACGCGAACAGTATTAAGGTAGATCTTTAACTTTTAAAAAATCATTTATAGAATTTAGGGGACTGAGATAAAATCTTAGGTCTTTTGATCATAACTATTAACGAGGTATTGATAGAAGATATCAATTCTCTCGTCGCCTTTTGCATTTCTGAACTGTCTGCTCATTTCCAAGAGGAATGGGTAGTAAAGGAAGAATTTTCTTAATTCTATTATTGCGTCTTTGAATCCAAAGGATTTGTCATTAATTTTTTCATCGTTTGTTTGGGGGGAGGTACTTCAGTGGGGGCCGAAGTCCCGGGTTTTTTTATTTTCTTTTTTATCGCCCGTGAGGGCGGCTGTAAAGGAGAGTTTTACCGTTACTGGTTTGTAAGTATTATTTATCCTGGATTTATTTTCAGTATTGCGGTTCAGGGCTGGTTCGCTTTTTTTCTTTTTGATCTTGGGGAACGTTTCGCATTGGTTCCAGTTAGCCATGTGTCCTGGTTTATTGCAGTTAATGCAGATAGGGGGTTTTAGATCTTTTCTCTTATGAAACAGTCGTTTGTTCTGTGCGGCCCTCCACACATTAAACATCGAGTGTTGTGACTAGTGTAATATTTTTGAGAATTCAAGCGAAATATTAGGCATAAGGCACGTGAACACTGTTGTATATAGACCTCAAGCAAATAGAACAGAACGCGTAAATCGCGATCTTGTGCAAATGATTGCAAATTATGTCAATGAGCAACAGAACACATGGGACCAATTCTTACGTGAGTTTGCTTATCTATTCGTACTGCAGTGAATGAAACGACGGGAAAAACCCCTGCAGAATTATTTTTAGGTCGAAAGTTGATTACACCTTTTCAGAAATTAGTGATGGTATCAGACGGAACTGAATTTGCAGTAAGAGATATTGAGAGATTGTTTGAGGAAGCTAGACGAAACACAAAAGCTAAACGTGAAAAATGAGAGAAATATTATAATAGACGCAGGCGTGATGTGCAAATTAAGGTGAATGATTTGGTTTTGATAGCAACACATCCTTTAAGTTCGGCAACAAGAAAAGTGGTAGCTAAATTTAAACCAAAATTTGAAGGTCCCTATAGAGTATTAGATGTAAAGAATAACAACGTAGTGGTATGTAAGGCGGAAAAAGGTTAACGATTAATGTAGATCTGGTTAGAATATATCGTCATAGGAAATGTGACGAGACGGAGATAGGAACTGGTAGTTCGCATAACGGCAGTTTACGCGCTGAATCGAGTGGTTTTGACAGAATACAACGGAGATCAAAGGAGTCGCAAGATGGTAAAAAGAAAGGGTCAAAGGTAAAGCGTGAGTTAGAGGAAAAAGGGTTAAGTTTTAAAAATGATCAGGGTGAGGGACACACAAATAAGACCAATAAGCGAGGACCACTTATCAGATCAATACCTAGTTCTTGGTCTGAGAAAAGTAGAAAGATTAAAAGAAGCAAAAATGAAATTTTAGGGTATAAAAGATGACATGAATCTGGGTCGAGTGGACCAGATAGGATGTTTCGAAAAAGTTCAGATTATAGAGTGCCTAAAAGAGCATTGTCATCAAATGATTCTAATGTTTTGCAAAAATGTAGCAGGAAACGCTCGAAACAAAATAAAGTAGCGGTAAGCACGAACCGGTATAATTTTAGGCCTAGAGGTGGAAAAGAAGTGGAGTCCCGACCAACCATGGAGAGGAAGAAACAACAGGGAGGACCAGTTCGATCCAGGAAAGGCAGAGGAAGGAACGACAACCCCTACATCGAAGAGCGAACAAGATCAAGCAACAGGAATTCCTTTTTATATTCTTTCGAACAAGTGGTCGGAAGAATTATTGCAATGAAGCAAGTCACAGTCGGATGTTTAAAATTTAAGAAACCAAGCAACAGTGGACACTACAATAAGTGTGTTTTTCTAGAAGAGAAAAATAAGTTTTTGTCTTGTAATTTTTTTTTAAATATGGAGAAAACAATTGTAAAAATGCATTTGTTTACTTCTATGTATGACTTCGCTAAGATGTGACAATTCCTTTGGTTATTTGTTTTAATGGTTTATTAAAAAATGTTTGTAATTGTATAGTGTATGTATATATATTGTTTCATATTAATGTACATCTGGTTTTGGGGAACGTGGCGTAGACAGCATACTAACATAACATTAACAAGCGCTGCGCGATTTGAGGGGAAGTTTTTGAAAAAGCCAGATGAGAGAGAGAGAGATGTATAGAAATTAGTTGTAATTTAAAAGTGATATATAATGTATAAAAATTGTGAAATGTAATCGTAATGAGTGAAACTTTGTTTTTGCCAAATGACTTAGGGAGTTTTTGTTTCAGGGTGACAGACCCTGAAGTCTATGTAGAAAATTCTGGTTTAACTAAAAACTTAAAGCTAATCTTTATCTGTACAAAGGACAGGAAGATTGTGAAAAATCAGAAGAATTGTAATAGTTTTTAATAACCTTTCTTTGTACAAAGGACAAGTGGACTATGAAAAAGCAGAAGAATTGTAATAGTTTTTAAGTAGAATTAAGTTAGTTAAGGGCCATGTGGACCTCGTTTTTTACCATTTAAGTCATATATGGTTTTTTTCCCGGTCCCGTCGCCTGGATGGGGCATGTCCATTTATTTTGTACATGTGAGAATCTGCCGTGATTAAAATACATAACTGTGAATGTTGGTCTAGTTAATTGAGTCAAATTTATTGTGGCTGTTGAAAGTTCAAATTTAGGAGGAATATTAAAAATTAAACTTTAGATGAATAGTGAAAATTAAATTTTAAGTGGAATATTGGAAATTAATGGTTAGAATGAATATTAGAAATTTAAATTGAAATAAGGCGTGGAAAGTTAAGAGTAGAAAAATAAAATTTAGGCACGTAATTCCTTAAGGGCCATTAAGACCTTTCGAATAAATCACGTTTTGCTTCTTGGAGGGATTGTGATGGGCTCACGCGTATTTTCTTTAACATGTCCTTTGGGTTCTTTGGGCCAGAATTAATGACAACTCTTTTCCAACCAAATCCAAGAAGTGAAGTGTGAATGAAAGATGTAAATGAACAAGCTTTTAAATATCGGAACTTAGAGTAAACGGTAGGGCAATGTATGGCAGTTGATGGCAAGTAAAGAAAAGTTAATATAGTTCTTGGTTCAAGTTTATATAAAGATACGAGGCGTTGATTAGAAGTTATAAGTGACAAAGATATAGAGAGTCAAGTTGCACACCAGTGCATGCAAATAAAGACAAGATTAAGCATAAGACATTATTGATTGAATCTTCAAGCTGCAACAAGGTAGGATTGACTATTTAATATTAGAATCAAAGATTGAATTAGAATCGAGTTTAGGCGGTTCAATTATTGATAGTGGTCCGAATTAGATTAAGTTGCTTATTATCTATATATATTGTGCGTTGCGTATTTTTCCATCGTAGATTCTCTCACACTTATTATTATAATTTAATTTGTTAAAGGTTTAAGTTATATATCTTAATAAAGTCATATTAAGATAATGATTCCTTCTAGTTCTTTCGTTAATCCTACACCTCTGGTTCACGCTGATACTCCGAGAGATGCTCTCCCAAGGATGGGGACATCACAGTGTGCATGTGACAGTTTTTCGACGAGTGGTTAAACAGGTTACAATTGTAACAATGTGAAACCCCCGGACGTCTGTTAAAAGTGTCTACCTGCACAGCTAGATAGCAGCACTTTTTAAGTTTAAAAATATCTGGGGAGTCGGGGGATTTTCTGAGCTCCACCATAAAAATGGGAAGTGGGGATTTTGTTTTCGCTCTGGTGAGCTGAGCCACCTTTTCAACGTGGAATCAACGATTTCTGTGGAGACCGGGAGTCCTTTAATGACCATTTTCTGGGGGCGGGAATCTGGCGGCTGGATTGCGTGGAATTTTCGCGCTTTTCGTCAAGTTACGGTGATTTACGGTCAATTTAATTACGGTGCGATGTTCATCGCTGTTTGATGTGAAAATTTTGAGGTATTTCCCCGCCAGCTTAACGTAGCAATTGGGGAATTCTTTATTCAGATCTTTTACAATATTTTTATAATTTTCTTTCTTATGCTTAAACATGATTGAGGGCATTTGGGAAGGCCAACTGGAACCGATGCTTGGTTTGAGATCAGCGTGCTAATTTTAGTTTTCTCTCCAGCGAGGCTGCTGAATTTATTTTTTAAGTTAACAGGCTGACTGGGTCCGGTAATGGGTTTTAATTTCTTGGGGGAAGTGAATCCGTCATTTGTATTTGATGTTAATTTAGTTATTTTCTTATTATCTTGGCTCGCTTTTCGAGCGTGTTTCTTTACATTATTTTTTGAAAGGTCATTTGAGTTATTTGAAACAATTATGTTATCAGGGCAATCCAGTACAGGGTAAGGAAGAATCAAAGCTAACTCACCCAGTTTCTATTCTTTCAGAGAAGCGAGGTCATCATAGTCCTTTTGGTATCCGACGAGGTTGCCATCATCGGTGAGATCAGGAAATTCCTTCTCGCTGTTAATACAGTGTTCGAGGAAGGTAAGGCAGCTGCTCATCGTTTTGATATCTTTTTGGATCTCTTTATGCTGACGGCATCTGTCAAGATCAGGTATTTTAGGTGGAGGGTCCGGTGGCTTTCTTTTGGGGGCCTTTCTGTTTACGGCGTTTGTCTTTGTCCTGTGTGGTTTGTCTGCAGTTTCGCGTTTCGGCAGCTAGGATCGCGCGACTGCTGTATATTAAGGAATGAAAATTGGCATTTTCTATTTTAAAATGTAGGGAGTGGTAGAGATTACGTTCTTCCTCAGTCTTATTATTCTTATCTCTTAAGTTTTATGTATTGTTCCACGATTTCTTTGTCGATTTCTGAGTGATTACGTTCAATAAATTTGTCAGGAGGGTCGGTTTCCATGTTGGGAGGGTCGTCTTCCGATATCATCGTAGTCGTGTGCGTGCTCAGAGAGCTTGACATCAAGAGAAACAATATTAAATAGAAAATTAGGGTCCCAAACGTCTTCCGAAGGAGATAAGTGCCATTAAAGTTTAGGGTCCGAAATTTCAAATGATTATAAAAATAGAAAAATGGGTCGAAAAATGGTAGCGGTTTTCGCTAAAATTATACTTTTTGTCAGTATTTTCTTGAAAAATAAGTTTTAAAGATAAAGCTAAAAAAATCTCGATAGAGGGTGCTTTAGACTTTGAAGTAACGAACAACTATTTTTTACCGTTATTTTTTGTATCACATTAAATGCTTTCAAAAGCTTAGACTTAAATTTGGAGCTCAAAATCTGATTCGTTGGGGGTTGTTAAGTAGCGCAAACTCAACTGTGTTCATGAGGTGAAATTTGAACTCACCTCCTCCCCTGGACACAATTCAGTTATTCACGATCTTGGATGCTCGGTGGTAGACTAGGCAGCAACTACTACCCACTAAAATTAAAATAAACGAGAGAGGGATGACAAAATTAAATAAAAAAGTTATTCATAACAGACATGAGCAATTTCCCCCGCAAAATACCCAGTTATGCAAATCACCCGATTTGCGTGCAAAGTGTAATACACAAGGATTTAACTGTATGGTGCTAAATGTATGTAAGGATGTAAAGTTCTACTGGAAAGTATTCCAGCCAACATAAAGGCTCGTATGTGGTTCCAACATGACGGAGCACCTACACATTTCAGCGCAGATGTGCGGAATGCATTGGATACAGCATATCCAGGGTGATGGATTGGATGGGGTGGTCCAGTAAATTGGCCGGCACGCTCGCCTGACCTCTCCTGCATAGACTTCTTCCTCTGGAACCATATGAAGAGCCTTGTTTACGCAAGCCCCGTTGACTCCAACGAGGCCCTGGTTGCGACGATTGCCGTAGTAGCAGGTGATATCCGGAAGATGCCAGGGGTATTTGCTAAAGTTCGACAGTCCCTCCACCGGTGGTTGGAGGCCTGCATCTTTGCTGGTGGGTGCTCTTTCGAGCAGTTTTTGTGATTCCGCAAGAAAATCATTCATGTACCATTTTCTACGAGTCAACATTCATTCATACGCACTACGTGCGTACATCAAATTGTTTCTTTTTATTTTGAGCAGAGAAGGTACTCATGTCTATTATGAATAATTTTTTTTAAATTTTGTCACCCAACTCCCGTTTATTTTACGTGTAGGAGGTAGTAGTTGCTTTCTGGTCTACGACACCAAGATCGGGAATAACTGAACTCTGTTCAGAGGGAAGGGTGTTTCAAATTTCACCTCCTGAACACAATTCCGTTTGCGCTACTTAACCACCCCCAACGAATCAGATTTTGAGCTCCAAATTTAAGTCTAAGCTTTTGAAAGCAATTAATGTTTTTTCCAAAAATAACGGTAAAAAATAGTTGTTCGTTACTCCAAAGTCTAAAGCGCCCTCTACCGAGATTTTTTTTGAGCTTTATCTTTAAAATTTATTTTTCAAGAAAATACTGGCAAAAAGAATAATTTTAGCGAAAACCGCTAACGAATCGACCCATTTTTCTGTTTTTTATAATCATTTGAAATTTCGGACCCTAAACTTTAATGGCACTTATCTCCTTCGAAAGACGTTTGGTACCCTAATTTCCTATTTACTATTGTTTGTCTTGATGTGTACTATTATTCTTTAAAGTTTTGCCGCAGAGTTTAGTTACACCCTGTATTGACCTACCAAGAACAACAGGCATGCAATTCCATCCCACAAACTGATATCCGGTGCTTGTTCGACACAATGTATTTACGTTTGCATGCTTGCATTCAAAATTCTGACGGTTACACCAATTTATAATGTATCATCACGTCACATTTTAAATGGCTTTTCTAGCGCTTACATAAAAAAAAACTATGATCGTGAAACTTTAATCAATTAAATATGTTACCAAGACAAATGTATTGCCGAAGTTTCATTAGTCTACAATACTTTTTTTCTTGGCATTGGGATTTTTTTTCTTCATCAATGTAAAGTGTATCCAAGAGTAACTAAACGCGGTTCTGAACCAAAGATTAACTTGTCTGACTTGAATAATACACGTTTGTTCGAAATAAAATTTGTGCAAAAAGAAAGAAAAAAATGCATATGAAAATTTTGTACGTATCGCAACAATACAGATACATAGAAAAAAAAAGATGGTTATGGCCGCTGCACGACTCAAATACATGGAAATCAATGGCGTAACGTGGGGGGGCAGGGTTCTAGTGGGTCCAAAGCCTGACTGACGCTAAGTACTTACTCTTTGTAATATCTGGCTTGGGGTTCAAAACCTGACAGTGAAGGGGGGGCCCTAATATTCTCGGTTACACCACTGGTGGAAATCATTGGGGTTGCAATATCGGTTCAAAATCTTTTTGTTGTACGTTGAATTTATAAGTGGAATCCATCAAGATTGGGGCCCCTGTCGGAAAAAGAAACGGCCACGGTAGGCTAGTGGTCAAGGTAACGGATCGTGACCGGCGTGTCCTGAGTTCAAGCCCAGTACCGCTGAAGACCCGCCGTGTAGGGGAACGATGCATGTTAAATCTGTCGAGAGCTCAAACGTCCTCCCGTTGGTGTGGTAGTTAAGAGAGGGGTGTCTGCTCAGATGTCGTCCTCGTCACTTGACAGAAGTTCAAAATTACGAGGTCCGTCACCAAAAGCCCTAGAGTAGGCTATAACGTTGAACACTAACGTTGTTACAACAATGCAGGTAAATATTGAGTTGAATGTTTTTAATTAATATCTTTTTAACTAATAGCAATTTGGGAATATAAATTGTCAAACGGTTTCCTCAGATTATTTACGATCTTTTGGTACCTTCGGCGAGTTTCTGCGTGGTGCGGTTCGTGAGAAGATAGACGCACATAGAAACATAGATACGATTGTTTACCTACGAATTTTAATAGTGTAGATGGCTTAAATATGGGAGAAATTATCGCAAGTTCAGTTTGCTTGGCGGTCAGGGTCCGTGGGCCCCCTGACCTTTAGGGCCCCGGTGCATGACACCGCCTAGCCCATTGGTAGCTTCGCCACTGTGGATTAGATGAAATGCTTGATTAGAAAATTGATTCTTTCTTACCTGAAAAATTGATCTAAAATGTTTTGTTTACTTTTAGAATTTGAATCTTATTTGGGAGATACCGTTTCTATGAAAACTTATTCCAAGGGAGAAGTAATTGTTTTGAAATTAAATTATCGTACATTATTTAATTTGGGATTATATCATGACGCAGGATTTTATTTCTTTATACAGTTGGGATTTGAATTCGATTCTGAAAACGTCATAAATGTTATTTGAAAAATTGGTCTAGTCCCAGAGAAATGCTGGAAAGATGCCCTGATTCATTTTAATACAGTAAGAATTAAACGAGTAATGAAAGAAAAAACGCTTTAAATTTTAATGAATCTCCTAAATTGAATATATTTCCAAAAGTGAAACTATTGCAATAAACATGACACTGACAGTAATAATCCGATTTTAAAAAATGAAATTGATTAACATACTATTTTTTAAAGCGTTGAATAAAGCATGATAAAAGAAAATTTAAAATTTTATTCTGATTGGATGCGAGAAAAGGAGATACACACAATAAAATAATTTTAGTAAAGGACAAAGAAATTAAACTACTGGAAACTAAAAAGATGTATAGTGATGAATATTTTAAAAGAATTGATTTATCCATGCAAAAATTTAAGTATAAATAAGTAATATAATAATAATATATATATTATAAATTAGTTGATTTCTGAGATAACAATTTAACACTAACTTTTTTCATTCTAATTTCACTATTAATTTATTAAATTCTTCCTCCAGCTCTTTCAAATCTTTTTCTTTCGTTTGATTATTTGAATCCATTTCTTTTTAAAAAGTACTTGATTTCACTGTCCAGTTTATTCTTTTCTTTTGTGTATCAAGAATTTAAATGTATTAAGTCCATGGATAGAACAGTGAAATCAATATCCAGTTTGCTCATTTTGTGTCGAGAAATAAGATTTAATAACTTTCATTTTACGATACAAAACGCGAGGACATTACCATGGATGGAACTTTAAAATAAATTTCCCGGTTGCTTTTTTTTAAATCGAGAAAAGAAATATATTATAGAATCTATGGATAGAGAAACATAAAATCAGTTTTCCAGTTGCATTTTTTTTTTGTATTGAGAAATGAAATATATATTAGAGTGTACCGTAAAATACATATTCAGTATTTCAAACAGAGAAATTTCTACTCAAGAGCCTGAATTGAATACAATATAGCAGCGGGTGTGCGATAATCCTCCCAATCAAACTGGAATGCGCGATAATCCTCCCGGGGGGGGCGAGCATATCAAAAAGTATAAAATAAAATATTTAAAAAAAACTATTAATTTACTGAACGGAAGCAAAATAAAGTACATTGAGACTTAAATAAAATTAAAATACATATTTGCACTCATATAATATACATATAAACGTATCAGTAATGCACAAACTATTTGATCATTAATTCATCAATACTAAGTTAAGAACAAATTAAATAATTATTAATGAACCCATGGTCTGCGTCCCGTACAAAATTTAATTCTTATCTTGATAATATGCGAGGTTTATAATTAAAGTCGCATTTTAGCATTAACATCAAAATGCATTTATATTGAATTTGATGAAGGAGGGCGCGATGAAAATTATGATTAAAAAGTGGGTCACAAATATCGGAACATTGAGAAGCACTGCAATATAGAGATAGAACCGTAAAAATACAACTTTTCCTATCCGTGTCGTATGATTACATTGTTATTACAAAATTACATTGAGGCAATTGATATCCACCAATATGGTGAAACATGAAAAAGAGATACCAACTCCCCGGGAATGTACTATGTCTGCAATGGTAATTACCAGTCAGCAGCCCAAAAAGAAAGAGGGGGGAGCTTTTTTAATCGTGAGAAAAAGAGTCGATCAAAAAATAACAAACACCGGGCCCTATCGATTTTAAATTCATAAATTTAAATATGTAATAATCGACAACGATGGAATTTTTATTTTTTCTTTAAGATTGAGATAAACATTTTTAACCTTTCCTGCATCAAGTAATTTCTAAGATAAATGAAACGAAACGAAGAAATTTTATGCATTAAAACAGAGAAAAAAATCATATCGCTTTCAAAAAATCAAAAATATCAAAGTTCAAACAATTTTCTATAGTTAATCATACTTTTATAACTTAAAATAAGGATTCAGTTGTGTTAAATTTATAATTCTCTCTCAATAACACTTTTAGGCTATCAATAATTATTCTTGTCATTTTTTAGTGTTTAATATGTATGAAATTAAGAAAATATATTTGTGTTATATGTGTATTATGCTTTACTCTTATAGTGAAGTTATTTTTTAAAAAATTGTATGTATTCTGTTCAATTTTATTCGTTTCCGAACAGTGGCGTAACGGAGAATATTAGTCCCACCCCCTCCTGCAAAGTCAAATTTTGTATTTAATATTTAAAAAATTGGTTAAATACGTAATTGGTGTCAGTGAGATTATGGGCACCCTAGAATCCTGCCCCCGCAATGCGGGGGTTGCGGGGTCTACGTTACATCCAGTGGCGTAACCGGGAACATGTGGACCCCCTGCATAGTAAGGTTTCGGGCCCCCAAGTTGGAATTTACAAAAGGTAGGTAGTTGGCGGCAGTCAGGCTTAGAACCCTCTCCCTGCCATTCGGGAATTACGGGTGTATACATTACGCCACTGTTTATGAATATAAATGAGTTTTTGCTTTCTCATTCACTGATTTTTTTAACAAATATACTATCATAAAATTAAATAATGTCATATTTTTTTAAATAAATATCAATTTAAAATCTCAGCAATAACAGCACTTCGTTCTTTTCTGTTTGTTTTATTTTCCTTTCCTTTTATTTTTTAAATTTCTATTTAATTCAGAACTTTTAATCATCACACTTTTACGTTTTCCCTAGATAAGAAACCTGTGTGAATTTTAAGTAACTTTTTATGTCAGCAGATGGCGGTACAAGTTTAACACAGACATGATGCAATTTTTGAAGGCGGGAGTGAAGCCTTCCAAATGTTGTGTATGAAATCTATAGAAGAAGAAAATTCTTTGTGAAAAATACGTGTCGATTTTTAGTAAACAATAGTTAATGTAATGATTAATATTGCACATTAATTACGTAAACATTTTACTTGTATTAGCTTTAAGTAATGTAGTTAATAATTTAAGTAGTTGAACGACATTTATCATTTAAATAAAAATAAATTAATTTTGTCAATTTAGTTTTCATATCACATGAAACATCATAGTTTCACAAAACATAGTTTTACATAGTTTCAAAAAAAAAAAGAAGAAAACTAAGAATTATCTATCTCTGTATATATTTCATTCTGAACTTAATAATCTCTCTCTCTCTCTCTCTATCAGTGGCGTAACGTACACCCCCAAAGGGGCAAGATTTCTAGGGGGCCCAAAGCCTTACTGACACCAAGTACGTATAAGCCGCAAAACCTGATTTTGTATGGGGCCCTAATGTTCTCCGTTACGCCACTGCTCTCCTCGCTCTCTCTCTCTCTCTCTCTCTCTCTATATATATATATATATATATATATATATATATGTGTGTGTGTGTGTGTGTATATATATATATAAGAAATCTTTCCCAATATAAATATACTCAAACGGTTAACAATTTTTCAGCTTGTGTTCAAATTTTGTTTGAAATTTTATGCATTTGTGACATCTTCGAGGGGAGTGAATTCCCTTCTTCCGATTCACAATAGGTTTTATGGTTTCACCAGCTGGTCAAGGACAAGAACGACACCCATCGATTGTCCCTGGATTGTTGTGATCAACCAGCTGGGGAGTGACCAGTGCACGTGGCCATGGGGCCATTGTTTATTGTCTGAACTCAGGGAGTGGAGGCGGCAGACGGGTCGCCATAATGGACTTCGGCGCCCCTTTGACAATAGGAAAAGCGTATCTCAAAATAATCATGTCATCTTTTCTAGGGTTTTGTGAATGGAATACTAGAAACAGGTGGCGTGATGGACAAGTGTGTCCAGATGTGGACAAGGAACTATGGCGCCTTGGGCCAGACAGCTCGGGTGTGTTTTGGCGTGTTATGCGCCAATAGGAAGAAGGAGGAGGTCAAGAGAGACTTTGGTGACCTGCGAATAAGAAGGAGCGAGGGGCGTGTTGTGAACACACCCCTGGTGTTTAAAAGGGTTCTTTTTCAGGAGACGAGGGAGACCGGAGAAAAAAAGGAGAACGAGAAAAAGAAGAAAAAAGAGCTCGAAAAAGAGAAGGGCTGATCGTTTGAGGAAGCGGAGAGGAGAATCCCAGAGTTTTTTGCTCGGTGATGCTGACCAGGAATCCGAAACGCGAATGAGTAAAAACGCCTTGCGGACTGGACGGAGACAAGCTGTGGAGTGAGCGGTTTCAAAGCGGGGCTTCCATACCGGCTATAGGCACGGAAACTATTAACTTTACAATCTAACTAAAATCAAGTTTCATATTGGAGAAAAAAAATTAAAAGTATTTTTTACTCCCACAACCTTGCTGTGATGTATTTTTTCCACGCTACCATCTGACGACGTTACAGCAAGATATAATTTGGTGGCAGCTTTGTGAGATAGGCATTTCTGTGAATAGATGCCTCGAACCCTTTATTGAGAAGAAAAAAAATAAAACGCCAACCGTATGGAGTTATGCCCGCCTGATTCTCACACAGCTGGTGAAAGAAACGTGTTCCATCGAATTACATGCAACAAGAAATGACTGGAGTGAATTGCTCGTGCCCGTGTGTTAAGGAATCGTGCCCACCTGAAAGGTTTCCCGGAATTCCTGTGTTTTCCTGCTTGTGAAGAGTGCCCGCGAAGTGCCTGCCTTCCGTTTTTTCCCGGAGAAGGATGAGGAAGATGTTTCCAGTGTCTCCACCTGCAATGTTAAGGTCAGTCTTTTTCTTTGAGTATCGTATCGGGGCAGCAATACATTTTTTCTAGTTTATGTAAAACTTTGAAAGGAAAGTAATGCTAGATAAAGTTAAAAGTCTAGACTGAGAGACTACAGAAATTATTAAGTTTGTTTGAAGTGTATTGATGTGCTATGTTTGTTTGTGTGTTTGTTTATTGAGTTAGATCGTAGTATACAGTAGTATATTTGCTTCGTTAGCACAGTTTTGCGTAGTGTATTGTCACGTTACTCTGAGTATTTTTATTATTTTGTGAAATATAATTAAGTCTCAGTCTAGGGTACTGTTAGTTATGCTAGTTATGAGTATAATTTTGTGAAGTATAATTAAAGTCTAGGTTTAGTGTACGGTTAGTTACGCCGGGTAGTTGTATAAGTTTGTGTAGTACAACTAAGTATAGTGTATAGTGTAGTGTTGATTTATGTTGGATATTTGAATTGTTTTAGAGACAATTGAGATTGGATTTAGTGTTGTATTTATTAAAGCATGATGGCGTTTCTTTTAAAGCAAACAAAAGAAGTATTGTTAGAGGTTGCGATAGATTTGGGAGTCGAAGTCCATAGTACTCTAACCAAATCAGAAATTAAGAATAGAATTTGTCAGAGTAAATACTATGGCGAAGAGTCAGTTAAATGTTTGTTGGAGGGTATTTTGGAAGAAGGACGTGAAAAACAGGAAATTAAGGAATACGAAGAACGTAGACTAGCTAGGGAATGTGAGTTAGAAAGATTGAGAATTCAACTCAGAAATAAGTTAAATGAAAATAAATTGAAGGCAGGGAATAGGATTAACGATCTCGCAAATGTTTGTATTTTGTCAGGAAAACGTACCGCAGAAGTTAGTGAACCTGTTAATAAGTGCAGGCCTTTAATTAACCCGGTAGTTAATAAAAGCGTGGAGAACGCTACGTCTTGTGATTTTGAAAAGAAGAATTGTGACCCCCCAGTGAGATGTACGAACGTTTCCCACCCATCTGAAGTAGGAAGGAAAGAATTCAACGTGAATAGGAGTAGTGATTGTGACGTGGAAATGAAAGTAGGGGTATGTGAAGGAAGGGTCAAAACTGTGGCGATGGGTGCACAGCGGGTAATAAATCTGGATAATATTGTAGATGGCTCTTTTGAATTGAAAAGAGATAAGGGAGTGGCGAACCCTGAAGGATTGATTTGTGAGAATAGCTGCGAGGAAAAATATACCCTTGGGACGTTAATGGGTTGTGAAAAGCAGTTAACAGTGAATCGGGAAAGTTTTCGAAATCATACAATAGCTAAGATAGCAGGACCGTTAAAAGTGAAAGAAAACACGTGTAAAGCAGATGTGCGAAAATGCTGGGAAGACGGGTTAGCATTGCGATTGCCTCTCTCAGAACCAAGGAAGATTTATAAGGATGAGTTAGCGACGGACAATAGGTCTAACATCGGTTCAGAATTTACTTTCGAGGTAGATTTACCCGGAAAAAGAGATCGCAGTACCATTTATCGTCTTAATTTAATAAAATTGTACCGTAGAAAGCCGGAATTGGCAAATTTGGTTATGGAGAATAGCTCAGAAGGAATAGATTCCGAAACTCTCTATTCGGTAAAGCTATTTATGGATTTTGGTTTTCAGGGTAATTTAAGGAAAAGTCAATTGTATTTTAAATTACCGCCTGATCGAAGTAGCTACTTAAGGATGATTAACGCTAAAAAGAAAGAAAGGTTTCTACCAGAGTCTGGGACATTTTTTTTTAAGGCGGAAGGATATTAATTTGGTTACGGGAAAGCCATTTAGGATCAAAACTTGTTGTTCATCCCAGATGTTAATTAATTCACTACGAGAGGATACAAAGTATCTTTTAGATTTGGGTGTAAACGGGATGGGGCAGTCAGACCGTACTCTGCCCGTTGTTTGGTTAGGGAGAGTGAACCGATACCCGTACCCGCGTATCAAATGTATAAAGTATGGGAATTTGAACCAGGTGACGCGAGCCGAGATTTACTTTTTTTTTAAGAAGGGAAAGTTTGGTAGAAAAGATCAACGCGGCATCGTGGGTGACTGTATTGGATTTGTGGAAGTGGTATTTTCGTCGTTCTCTAATGATGAATTATCCAAAGCACACCACATGCGTTATGACAGTTGGCATGTACATTATTAAAAAATCGAGGTTTAAGTTTCTTTGTGCTTATGATGAATGTAATTTAACGACTCTGATTTTGAGGTTGTTAGAGCAGATTGAAGTACCGCGAATGGTCGATATAGACATTCTGATGGAAATTTGGAAAAACCGTGTAAAGAAAATAGACTTTGTGTTAAAATGGTTGAGTAGGGTTGGGTCGGAAGTCGGACCGACTAAAGGTAAATTAGAGCCATGGGCAAGTTTGTTCCGTGTAGATATAATGTAGATATAGTGAAAATTCATTGCATGAGCTACTGAGGCTTGTTAATTATATTCCCAATTAAAGTGTTTCCTCAATAACTAACGTAATGGAAGACAATACCATGAATTGTGAATAACCTGTTATGATGGTTGTGATAATGCTTGCTGATAGCCATAATTTAATTAAAATTTAAAAAGTCTTGGTTTAAAATTCTTAATTTAAAAATTTGGTTTTTATGTTTTTTGCAAAGCTTGGAATTTATAAATGTTTATTTTGTTTATTTAATATCGTTGGAAACAACGTTGGAATAAGTAGATGGGAATGAGTAATACTTAGGACTGTGTACGCTTACAGATGTTTACTTCTGTAGTCCTGCGCGATTAAGTGTAGATGGTTAGTAAGAGATTGGCATTTGACGCATTTTGTTTAAAAATTATAATTTAAAGGTGAAATGTAACTTTGAGAAAAAGAATCCCAGATTCGGATTTTAAGATCTAATTGTGTGAAGTGTACATTTTTTTTTTGAAATTTGATTCATGTATTATGTTTTTTTTTTATTGTGTTTAATACCGGGATTGCTGCCCTGATCAATCTCATTGATGGGACGATCTTTATGTGTGTGATTTCTAAGAACTGAATCCAACTAGGACCAGAGCAGTCCCGTGAAATGGACCTTTTTAGGGGGAAGGAGTTGTGACATCTTCGAGGGGAGTGAATTCCCATCTTCCGATTCACAATAGGTTTTATGGTTTCACCAGCTGGTCAAGGACAAGAACGAAACCCATCGATTGTCCCTGGATTGTTGTGATCAACCAGCTGGGGAGTGACCAGTGCACGTGGCCATGGGGCCATTGTTTATTGTCTGAACTCAGGGAGTGGAGGCGGCAGACGGGTCGCCATAATGGACTTCGGCGCCCCTTTGACAATAGGCAAAGCGTATCTCAAAATAATCATGTCATCTTTTCTAGGGTTTTGTGAATGGAATACTAGAAACAGGTGGCGTGATGGACAAGTGTGTCCAGATGTGGACAAGGAACTATGGCGCCTTGGGCCAGACAGCTCAGGTGTGTGTTTTGGCGTGTTATGCGCCAATAGGAAGAAGGAGGAGGTCAAGAGAGACTTTGGTGACCTGCGAATAAGAAGGAGCGAGGGGCGTGTTGTGAACACACCCCTGGTGTTTAAAAGGGTTCTTTTTCAGGAGACGAGGGAGACCGGAGAAAAAAAGGAGAACGAGAAAAAGAAGAAAAAAGAGCTCGAAAAAGAGAAGGGCTGATCGTTTGAGGAAGCGAAGAGGAGAATCCCAGAGTTTTTTGCTCGGTGATGCTGACCAGGAATCCGAAACGCGAATGAGTAAAAACGCCTTGCGGACTGGACGGAGACAAGCTGTGGAGTGAGCGGTTTCAAAGCGGGGCTTCCATACCGGCTATAGGCACGGAAACTATTAACTTTACTATCTAACTAAAATCAAGTTTCATATTGGAGAAAAAAATTAAAAGTATTTTTTACTCCCACAACCTTGCTGTGATGTATTTTTTCCACGCTACCATCTGATGACGTTACACATTCGAGAAATCAATTACAGCTTCCAAGAATGTCAAGCCTCAAAAAATTTATCAAAACTACCCAAAACTCAATTCGTTTAGCTAGGCAACAAAAAAAGTTATTATTACTAGACGTTGCATATAATTCTACAATTTATTGGACAAATTATAAGGTACTATTATGTTTTTTTTTTTGTATTCTATTTAAATAAAATTTCAAAAGACTAAAAATTTGATATACATTCCTGACAAAGCTTAGAAAACTAGAAATTGAATATTTTGCATATATGATCAAACATGAGAGAGAGAGAGAGAGAGAGATTTTGGATATCCTCAGATATAAATCCAACTATATTTTTAGATCAACATGAAATGTTTTATTTAAGGTTCTAAGAGAGAGAATCAAATTTATTATAAAATAACATTTTGAAAAATAATGAACAATTATCTCTATGACAGTTTTAATTTTTATATAAAAATAACAGTAATTCGTTTTTAAGAGGTATGAATTGCACCGGGTACGGAGAAGTTTTAATATATTGTAGTCCAAATATAAGAACTTTTCTCGTCTAAAAGCTGACTCAAATCCCGTTATTTGTATGCACAGCAGCCGGAGAAAGCATATGCATGTCATTAATACATTATAAGATTACTATATACTAAAGTGTTCTGAATCATTCAGTTTTTTAAACTCCAGACTTTAGACATCTCAAGGTCTAAAAATTTTTGCTCTTGCTTTTTTTTTTAGAGTTACTAATATTTGTTTATGAAAGAAAGCATCTGTTTTACAAAGTTAAGAACGTGTTTTACGTTTCTGTTTCTTTGACATATTTTTTTTAAAGAAATTTGACATGAAGTTTTATTTTTATATATCCAAAATAAACTGTGATCAATCATCATTTGATAATTTAAATTAATTTTAAAGTAAAAAGAAATCGAATTTAAGACGGGAACAGTGAATCCATAAGTGTTAATTTAAACTAATCATAATCAGCATCTGCAAAAAGAGAAAAACCTATAAGCAGAAGTATTTTGATTTTCAAAAAAAATTTGGTAAGCATGTTAATAATCATTCAAAAACAAAATAATCAAAA
Organism: Trichonephila clavipes; assembly: GCA_019973935.1. Lineage (NCBI taxonomy): Eukaryota > Metazoa > Arthropoda > Arachnida > Araneae > Nephilidae > Trichonephila > Trichonephila clavipes. Next base: position 21,310 of record BMAU01019833.1, read on the forward strand.
GAGAAAAAAGAAAAAGGGCATATCCTCAAAATCTTATGAAAAGAATATATATACACTCAGCTTTTTTTCACACGAACAATTTCTTTTACACTATTTTGATTTAACACGAATTAGAAAAAAAATTAATTCCCTTTTGACACGACATTTTTTTATTTAACACGATCGGCACAAATTCTAAAAAAGAAAAGTTTGCTTTAATTTATTTTTATAACTGTAACATTGAAGACGGGGAACGTAATGCGATTTGCATTTGTGAGAATTCCCGAATTTTATAACCTCATATTGCCTCGCGGTACCAAACACAATGGTTAAGGTCCCAGAAAGAATAAGAAATTTAAGAAAGATACACAATAATTAGATATTAAACTGGTGCTTGAACCTCTTGCTTTACAGAATGAATTTCACTAATCAGACACGAAGACGATAACCAAGACATTTCCAGTGATACCCAGAGGTATAACGTACGCCCCCCGCATCGCGGAAGGATCTTAGAATTTTAGGAGGCCCAAAACCTGACTGACGCCATGTACGTATTTAACAAAGTTATAAAACATTAAAAGCAAATCCTGACTTTGCAGGGGGCCCTAATATTCTCCGTTACGTCACTGGTGATACTGCAGTCTTACACATACATATCGCTAGAAAGTGACTACAATTTAAATTCTTATACGCGTAACTCATAGTATTTTACCTAATTTTTGTGTTCATGAATTAGTGACATCCCTTTTCATATGATAATTCACTTTGTATGGTACGTATACAATCTTTACGAAATAAAATGTTTCAGATCCTAATATGAAAACTCTCGTGGTTTTTCACATTTCTTAGGACTGCAACCAATCCAGTGGCGTTACGTACACCCCCACATCACGGATAGGGGAGGGGGAGGCAGGCCTAACTGACGCCAAGTACGGCTAGAGGCCCAAAACCTTACTTTGCTTGGAGGCCCTAATACTCTCCGTTACGCCACTGAATCAATCTTCTATTTTTTCGATAGGTGAAATATATTTTTAACACGAATTTTTTTGTAAATATTCTTCAGGAACATATCAATCGTGTAAAAACAGAATTAAGTGTATGTGTTTATCGACGATAAAATATGAAAAATCGGATATTTCTTGGATATCACACACACAATTATATTATACTAATTATAAAATTTTATTGGATTGTTGAGATTAACATTAATAAAAAAATAAACTAAGTAAATTCGAAATGTGTATAATCAATTCGTTCCCTGTTAAATAGAATATATTTGTTCCATCTAAATATTAAAGACAGTGTTATTCGGGCAACTGGCAGTGGCGTAACGTACACCCCCGCAACCCCTGCATTGCGGGGGCAGGATCTCTAGAGCAGAAGTCGCCAAGGTTGATTGAATATTAACGTGGTGGCTTTCCGCGACGGAAAATTTTGAACCATGGTCAAGTGACGTGGACTGGCACCCCCCAGAAACACCAACTCAGACTTCTCAGTGGTGGTCACGAAAATTTCGCTGGTTCTTACTCATCACGAAAATTCGCAGCGAAAATTCAGGATAATAATTTAAGCATGCATCTCTAAAAGAAAGTCTCCTCGATTTTTGGTCGGACGAGACTCTCAAATTTAAATTCCATACATCCTTATCAAGATCTAAGTTTTGACTTTCCGTAAAAAGTGAATACTCTTTTCTTAGTGAACAGGCGATGAAAATCCTAATTCAATTCTCCACAACTTATTTATGTGAAAATGCCTTTTCATCTGTCACAGCCATCAAATACGGTACCGATCTCAGTTTGAAATAAATACAGTTCTCCGTCTTGCAGTAACAACATTGGATCCAAATATACTTAATCTACTATTTCAAGTTAGCAAGAACATCCATCCATCACGCTGAGAATGCATAATGATTAAAGTTTGATATACTTAAACTATTTTTAATGGTTTTGTTTTTACAGTTTTTTTTTATTTTGTTTATTTTATTATGGTTTATTAATAAAGTTTTCATAATTTGGTTACAATTAAAAATTTCATTTTATGTGTTCTTAGATCACAATTTTTTTATAAATATATTTAACACTTAAAAAATCGTAGTAGTGATCCGCGGCAGGAGTAAAGTTTAAGGAGTTTAAATTTGGTGTATACTGGTCTGTGAGGTCAAAAGGTTTGGCGACCGCTGCTCTAGAGGGCTGAAAGCTTGACTGACGCTAAGCATGTATTTGGGGCCCAAAACCAGATTTTGCAGGGGGAGCCTAATATTCTCCATTACACCACTGGTAACTTGCGATCCAAAAAGTAAACTACTGAAAAGCTTTTGAAAAAGTGAAAAGCTTTTGAAAAGTTCCCAGGAGGTATTTAGCTCTATATTCTATCAAGAATAGAAAATTTATACTTCTGCCGTAATAATTATAAAAATTATGAAAACCGTTTTTATGCATTCTCTTCAGAGAATTTCTTTTATCGGAAAATTTATACGAAAAGGAATTATAATCTTTCAAGATGTATTACTTTGAAAATTTTTTGACCGCACTTCAGAACATAAGAGGCGCACACACACAAAACTTGGAATCAATTTCATTGAGGCAAGTACTTCTCTTGATTAATATTAAATCTGCTTCATTTCAAAAAGTCTAAAAAAAAAATGCAACTTCTTTTTTTTTCACTTGATCTGTACCCACACCATTCTATTTTGAGCAATAAAATATATTTTTTAAAAACTTAAAAACACGCTTTTATGTTTTTAATCGAACTAAAAAGTAAAGAAATAATTCTTAACATAGAATAAAATGATTAACGAGAATATATATATATATATTGTCATTGGGGTAAACGCGTGGGGTGCTCTATATCAATATTGTTATAATTTCTTACTAGCTCTATTCCGAAATGCTGAGTTAGTGTAAAAATGTAGTACAAAGAACACACACCTCCCGCTTTTACCCCAATGACATTAATTTTCTCGATTATTATTTTATTCTTATATTAAGAATTGTTTCTTTACTTTTTAGTTCGATTAAACATAAAAGCGTGTTTTTTAGTTTTTTTAAACTATATTTTATTTTTCATTTTTCTCTATAATAAAAACATGCATTTGATGTTGCTACCTAATCGGAAAAGGCCAGATCACGGACCACGAAATTTTTCATGGCAAAGGGATAAGTGACGTCTGTCGTTAGCCGTAGCTTTGAGCACCTTATAGGTGACAGAACGATTTAGCTCGGTTCCACAGCGAATTTGAGGGAGAACACCCTGGGGAGAATCAGGGGGCCCTCACCTCTCATCCCCTGCCACCAACCTCACGAGAAGACTTGCGCTCGACGGCACTACACATTTACAAACATTCCTGTCTTCTCCGGGATTCGAACCCAGGACCTACGGAACAGCAGCTAGCGTCGCTAACCATTATACTTGATGGGCGACACAATGCGACTTTAATATTATGAAGTACACATAACATTACCAATACATGTATTATATTTTGTATATGACAAGCCCATAGAAGTCCCTAGTAATTACTAAACTTGCTTTTAATTTAGTATTGATAAATCAATTATTAAATACTTTTTGCCGCATTGATACATTTATAAGTATTTTATTTCAGTGTGAATATGTATTTTATTTTTTATCATGTCGATGTATTTTGTTTTGCTTCCTCTTTCGGTAAATTAATAATTATTTTAAATGTTTTATTTTTTGAGCTGCGATATGCTCGCATGCAAGAGTCATTTTTTATTTCCATTTCAGAAAAAATAGACTGTACTATTTATATTATGGTAAGAAATTGCTGTGCAACGTTCTTCCTTTTATAGGGCTGTAACTTAATCTTTTAGTCGCCAAATTTAGAAATGGTATGTGTAATTAGTCGCCACAAAAAAAATCTAGAAACGATCTAATGAATTAGTCGCCAAGTATCGAAATCTTTAGATTTCTTATTTTTGAGGGTCCTGATAAGGACAATGAAACAAAATTATGAAATTATTGTATTGTCATCGGTCCTTGACAAGTGTGCAAAATTTCGAATTAATCTGACCTTTTAAAGTGGGTAAAAATCGAGTTCAAAGATTCCTTTACATACAAGTAAAACTTATAAAAGCGGGTTAAAAATGATAAGTTTAATTCATTAGCTATACAAAATTAAGATTATTACTTTATTAATCTTTATTGTTATTTAGAGAAGGAATAAGAGAAAACAGGTAATTTATAATAATAAATTCTCACTTAAAAACTCCTTTTTAAACATAGCCCTCTGACATTTAATCATTGAACCTGTTGATAATATTACATGATGTATAAAATAATATAAAAATTAAATAAACTTCGTAAATGTGTGTGTGTGTGTAATAAACGTCGACATTATCCTTGGAAATTCACTTCAAAAATTTGATGTAGTTGTAAAATAAGTACAAGTGTAATGTGTGTGTTATGAGTAATATAATAATTCTCAAAAACCTGTTTGGCGTAATTAATCTGCCTGAACATTGTAATTTCCCTGAATTTTCTAGTGTTAAGAAAATATTTTTAGTTCTTTCTTAATTACTAGACTTAGCTTACTCTATTGTGTTGTAATCAAAAACCTTCTTTTCATACTTGATAACTTTTACATTCAAAACTTTAAATCGTATAAAGTAAGAATTTGAAATGAAGTGAGTAGGGAGGAGGATGAAAGAGAGAGCGCGCGAGAGAGAAAATCGCGTTTAAATCGCATTTGTATTAGACCAATAGTTCTCAACCTTTTTTTTTCTTTTTGTTACCGTACACTTTTAACAATTTGAAAATTTGGCTGTACACCAACAATAAAATAGGTTTTAAAGAACTTTACTAGTCTATAATACACTACGATTAATAGTTTAAGATAATAATTACAACAAAGACAGCAAAATGTCTTTCCTAATTAATTACAAATTAATAATAAGAATGCATTTAATGCGAATTTAGCTATAGGAAATAATCGACTCTAATTTTAATCCAAAAAGAATTAATTGACTCTTCCGAATGTTTTGAAATTAAATCTCGATTATGACAGAGAGAGAGAGAGAAATTGTTGTTTTTTCTCTTCATAAAGAGTTAATTCATATACAGATGTACCCAGTAGCATACACATGAATTTTACAAGGGGGGGATCCAGGGTCGAAAGTCCACTGTTCTCGTATCATGCTCCAATACGCCGCTCAACATATTATTTTGATTTTTCGATTTTCGGGAACAAAAAACAGTAAAAAATTAATTACCGAATGGTTAATTAGCATTAATAAAATTAATTATTAAAGACAAATATTTAATTAAATTGTGCGTACTATATACATAGGACATTAATCAATCAGCTTTGGGAGGTGGTCCGCATCCGAGGATACCCCCTCTTGTGTGCGCCATTGGATGTATCTGTTATCACAAATGGATAGCGAACCCAAACAATTTTTTTATATCCATCTATCCAAGAAAGGATAACTTAAATGTTCCACGAATTCCCTTGGATTTTTTCTATAAAACGGCCGAATGATTCTGTTCCGGTTTTAATTTTTTTTCTCCGAGTGTAAACAGTAATTAAAAAAAAAACGAGCCTTACAGTAGTCGCATATGAGGTGTAACATCTGACATGCTATCGTGGTAAATATGCAATAGTAACTAAAATCTGAAAAAAATTAATCGAGTACGATTGGAAATTCACTGCTGGCCACCGTAAATGCAACACCCTGAAGGAAGCATGCAAATAACACGAAATTTATAACATGCATTAGCGGAGGTGAGATATGCAAATGATTAGAATTTCAGCGCAGACACACATCATGCGCGCCTGTGGCGCCTCCTCAAAGCGTTATTTAAGTCTTGGACATTTTAACGATTTCAAGTTCGGCGATTGTGGTTTTTTCAAAAAGACGATCAATAATGTCTCGTAGAAAATAGTGATCAACTTTTGATCAAGTATCCGAGTTGGACAGAAGAAGGATAGTGGCCTACCGAGAGAGAGATTGCGGATTATCTTTCAGAGAAATCGGTAGTCGTGTTGGACGAAACCAAACAACTGTAATGCGGATATGTGACCGTTGAATGCAGGAGGGTACGATGGACCAACGTGGTCGATCGCATCCACGTCAGTGCACCACTTCACGTGAGGACAGGCAAATTGTGCGCATGGCAGTGACGGATCGCACAGTCACATCATGAACTGTAGCACAGCACATTAAGTCTGTAACGCATCCTTCAGTGCGATGGTGCGATGAAAGAAGGATGTGGGCGGCAGAATGGTATAAAGTTGTCTTTACTGACGAGTCACGCATCTGTCTGCAACACCACGATGGTCGGATTCGAGTCTTGAGACACCGTGGAGAGAGGATGCTGAACAGCGGCATTATGCACCACCACACTGGTCCTGCACCGGGTATTATGGTATGGGGTGGTATTGGATATCACTCACGCACTCGTCTAGTACGCATTGCCCGTACTTTAAACAGCCAGCGCTACATCTCCGAGGTGTTGGAGCCAGTTGTCCTTCAGGGCTTGGCCACAGCCATATTTCAACAGTATAATGCGTGACCACACGTGGCACGCATTGTGCAAAGGTTCTTCGTCAATCACCAGATTGAATTGCTTCCCTGGCCGGCTCGCTCTCCGGATCTTTCACTGGTAGAAAACATGAGGTACATGGTTGTTCAACGATTGACCCAGATTACATCCTCAGCTACCACACCAGATCAACTTTGGTAACGTATGGAAGCTGCTTGGTCTGCTGTACCCCAAGAATACATCCAAAGTCTCTTTAAATCAATGCCGAGGCGTGTGGCAGCGGTAATCTCCAACAATGGCGGCTACTCTGGCTACTGATTTTGGCAGGAACCATACTTCACAGAAGTCTATAAATTTAATCATTTTGTACTTGGTCAACATGTTATCTATAAAATAAATTTTGTTGTGCTATCTCTTGTTTTTCTTGGTATTTCATTTATGGTGGCCAGCAGTGTAGTACAAACTTTCGTCTCCCTCATTGATTTGTTACCGAGTGTTTATCTTGGTATTGAATGCTGTGGTAAGAGATATTCAAGTAAGGCTAAACAATAATATATATATACTAGCGGTCCCGACAGACGTTATCCTGTACACACGTCTTAAGTCCGAAAATTGCTAACTTTTTTGAATAAGCTGTAACAATCTGTGAAGATCCCCTTGGATCTCACTTTGAGAACGAGAATAATTTGGAGTCAGATAAGAGCCAGTAGCCATTTTTATAAATTACTTTCTTTATTTGGTTATCTTTCCCAAATAGAATCAAAGACTTTTAATAACAAATATATCAAAATAGTTATATGAGGTTTAAAAGGGACTTTCCTTTAAATTAACTTAAATATTTAATGATCCAATTAACTAACAATTAGAATATCGATCACGCAGAGATTACAGCGATAAGAGATCCCAGAATTATGTTCAATAATGTTCCTATTGAACATTTAACTTTACTCTTACTCCTAATATAAAGCTTTAATGAAACTTTAATTATAAATCAATATTTACCACACTGAATCTCAACTCTTCCTGAGATTAATTTATCCACCTAGAAATCTTCAATAATAAACCTCTAACTTCACTATTATACATTTCTGCTTCAATCTCTCTCTCCTACTGCTTTTTACTTTACTATTCCGTTTGACTTAAATACTTTATCTAATCTGCATAACAAGGAATCCTGTCCTCTTTTTGGAGCTGATTGGAAATAGGTAGGGGAATTAAATTTCCCTAAAAAAGACGTCTCAGAAGGTTAGTGAGAAAGTTCCGTATAGGTTTGTCACAAATCTAGACCGTTTTGATGATTTTTTTTATAAAGACAGTTATTACAATGCCTGACAGTACAGTATATTACAGTGGGTGTAAAATTGTGTTTATAATGGAATTAAAATAGAATAAGATCATACTTCACATTGAATGTCTATGGGAGAAGCTGCTTGAATTTTTACCAAAGCATAAGCAAAGTTCGTAATCACCTCTTGTAGGGATTATTTAAGAAAACATTTCTATTTTCTCATTTTTCTTGAATGAGCGGTACAAGGTTACATATTTTATAAAGGATTCTCTTTATTAAGTTAAAGGAAATTAATTATATACTTCAGGTACAAAAATTCTATTAGACATATATAAGTAAAATCAAAGAGCCGTTAAAGTATCTGCCGTTAGAATTATTTCGTTAGATTTCTCAAAAATATGGGTCCTTCGTTTGTAATGATCCTTCGATTTATATACTTCTGTTTTTTTAATATTTTAAACCTCCTCGTAGTCAATATGGCTTTAAGATGAAATAACTCCTGTCAGTCAAATCTGTGTCAAGAAAAAGAGAAGGTTGATGAATTCTTTCCACTGCTTAAATATTTCTGTTTTTGTATTCCAAACGATATTTTAGTAATATTTAAAATACTATATTATAATTTTATAATAATTAAATGCATTACTTATTTAATAAATTTTTTAGATGTGAAAGCTATTTAATTTAACTATCAATATATGAAGCTTAGGTTAGGGTCAGTGGCTTTGGTTCTTTTGATTTTGTCGATTTCCGAGAAAAAAAATATGGTGGGCGGCATATTGGAACCTGATACTAAAATGGTGGACTTTCGACACTGGACCTCCCCCCCCTTGAAAAATTCCTGTGTGCTCCAATGACCCTGATCCAACCTACATATATTGTAGGTTGTATACATATATTGCATTGCTATTTAATTTAACTATCAAATGTTGTATACTTATATTGCATTGCTATTTAATTTAACTATCAATATATGTAGGTTGGGTCAGGGTCAGTGGCACACACAGGAATTTTTCTAGGGGGAGAGGTCCAGTGTCAAAAGTCCACCATTTTCGTATCATGTTCCAATAAGCCACCCAACATGTTCTTTTGATTTTGACGATTTCCGAGAACAAAAAATAATAATAAATTAATTATTGAATAAATAATTAGCATTAATTAATAAAATTAATTATTGTTACAAATACTTAATTAAATTTTGCGTACTATATACATAGGATTCATAATCAATCGAAAAAAATCAAGGGCTTTGGGTTGCACAGATCAAAACCTACCTATACGGAAAAGATTTTCTACTGTATAAAGATTAGGAGAAAATAATTAAAAAAATAATTTCAAAATTTAGTATTGCCATAAAAGGGTTAACTTTTCAAAAAATCGGTGGGGGGGGGGACTTAATTTTGGAAAGAAACTATAATTTCTCACTATGATTTTTTTACACTATAATTAACCAAAGGAGATGGTTATTGATTAATGAGTACTGAGTAGTAAATAGAACAATATAGATTACAACGTTTCGTAGATAAAATCACAGCTCTCTCTCCTCGCACCGTCGAATCAGTCCAATCCAAGTTGTTTTTTTTACACGTCTTCCGCTTTCCGTGCACTGTAATTTCGACAGCAGGTTTTTTTTTTAAAAAAATTTAATACTAAAAAAGCCGTTTATATAAAGTATCTGATGTCTTTTCCCATTCAACTGCTTAAACTGTGTCCATTGGCGCACACAGGAATTTTTCAAGGAAGGGGTTGGGGTGATCCAAGCTCGGAAGTCCACCATTCTCGTATTGATGGGAGGCCAGAATTGTTCCTATTTTAGAATCCGCCCCTGAAACAGTTTGGAATTTGTATACGAGTCCCCCCTGACCGGATGTGGTGAAATTCCTTTTGGTGGGGTGCGTCAAGAAAGTTCCCACGTTAAAAAGTTCACTAAACCCATAAATTGTGAGGCGGTGTAACACTGCGCTGGCCTCGGGATCAATCAGAGAAATTATACTGGACAAGACAAAGAGTCCCGCCCTAGGATTTTTGGGTGAAAAGGCGCCGAATAAAAACGGCACGCACCCCGATTTTAGCAAGAGATGACCAATCCCAGAGCTGCAGAAAATCCAAACTCCGAGATTCCGGGCGTCAACCATGTCCATTCCCCAGCACCCTCCCTCTCTCAAGCTAAGTTAATTATTTTTGATCTTCTTGTAGTAAAGTAAATTTTTATATGCATATGCTTAAAATAAATTTAATAATGTTATATATATATATATATATATATATAACTATATGATCAGTGTTTGATTTAGCGTGAGATGAGTGTTTATAATTTAGAATTTAGTTAACTTGTAGTCATGATGCGACGTTAACTTACGGAACTTGGGTCGATGTTAAAATTAATAAGGTTTTAATAGCGTCGCATCATTTGGTGGTGTGACCTGTCGTCGAATTTTTTTTCTCTCCTTAGCATTATGTTGTGTTGAGAATTTTTTTTTCTTCTCTCTTTTTTCCGTCGCGAGTTTAAATTTAGATGAGATGTTGGGTCACCCAATGATAATCTTTCTTCATCTGTGAAACATTTAATAATTTCTTATTGTATACCATTGTGTTTTAATTTTTTTTTATTATGATCAATTATCAGTTGCAGAATTTTTTCTCGCAGTATTTTTTTTATTATTTAGATATTCAGTTGTATCTGGAAGCTCTCCTAGAAGAAGTGTCTGCAATGTTACATGTATCGATTTTTTTTCTCCATCAGTATATCGATGTTGCATGTTTTTTTTATGTGTAGTTACGCGAAAATCTGTTAGTTAGGCTATCAATAGAATAAAAAAAAAGTTTTAATTTTCCGGGTTTTTTTGCTCTCCCTGCACGAGTGCTATAATTTTAGATTTTTTTATTCGTTGCAATTCAGTTATGATTAAACAATTAAGGTTAATAATAATTTGGCACTTTATTTCTCATTGACATTTTATTTCATTCATGGTTTAAACATAATGCCGCGAACGTGACAAAGGGAGCCCCCGTTGGCTCAGCCAGGATCTGAAAAATTTAATTTAATCGAATTGATTCCACGTTATGACGGAAGTGAATCGCTGGGAATCCGTAGATTTCTTGGCAAAATTAATGATGTGGCAGAGTTGGGTGGTTGGTCTAACGCTGAAAAAGTTACCATTCTTAAGTTAAAATTAGCGGGAATATCTGAGGAATTTTTTTTATCTGACCCAACTCACAGTCATTTAACCGATTATAACGACATCGCTAGAGTTCTCATTACGAGATTTGAGAGGACCGTTCCGTTATCTACGCGGCTCCAATTATTCTCATCATGCATTCAGGGTTCGTCCGAAAGTGTGCAAGAATTTGCAGCACGCATTAATAAATTGGGAACACAAATTTTTCAATCCAGTAATTCGGTTCTAACCCCAGCAGTGCGCAATGCGAACGATCAACTTCTGCAGTCCCATTTCATCAGCGGTTTAAGAAACGACATTCGCAGATTTGTGTTGGCGCGAGATCCCAATACTGTCGAAGAATCTATTAACGCTGCGCTCATCGAAGAGCAGAATTTAAAACTAAATGAAATCGCCAGTAACGAGCGCTCCGGTTTGTCGTCTCTACCCACAGAATCACCGGTCATTTCAGCATTGACAGATAAGTTGCAGGAACTAAATTTGAGGGTCGAGAGGTTACAGGAGGCTAGTACAGTAATTGCTCGAGAAACGTCTAAGGGTGAATTTCACAGAAAAGTAAATGTTTTTAAGTGTTTTTATTGTGGCCTGGAGGGCCATCGACAAGCAGAATGCAGAAAGAGAATCGCTGACCAGCGTCCTTGGAATCCCCGTTTTCGAAGAAGTATTAGGGGTGAAATTCCAGTTTCCCGTTTCTCGCGCATTCAACCTGTCAATCAACGACGCGTTCGTTTCAATGACTCGGCCCTTCGCGATGATTATGTAACCCCTCGCTCCATTCAAGGGCGTTTTCCACCCGTTTCAGAAAGAAATTTCCGTGAAATGGGAGATGCAGGTGGGTTCCGGCAGAATAGAGGGAATGAAAATTTAAACTTCTGCGGAGAAAGTCAATATTAAACTTGAGACGATTGGGTTCACTTTCTCCCCTGCAGAGCAAAGACGGAACGTGTGATCTACCAATTGTCGACACTAGCACGCAGAACTACAGATTTAGAATTTTAATTGATACAGGCGCGTCCGTTTCTTTAATGTCCTATTCACTCTTTACCAAAATAAAAAACGAATTTTTCAACGAATTTAACGTTTCTATTCAGATAAAAGCGGTCAGTGGAGATACGGTGGAAATCCTCGGTTGTTATGAAATTCAATTGTCATTGGGGGAACTTCACTTTCAGCACATATTTTTTATAACTATACAATATATTAATGATAATTATTGCGCTATTTTGGGATAGGATTTTTTGAAATTATGGAATGGAAGTTTTGGATATGAGAAATAGCCGTTTATTAATCAACAACTTTTCAGTTACGCATATCAATTATACGCTTCCTTTGCGTGCCGTTCAGACACATTATATTCATGGATTTTTAAAACACAAAACGAGTGTAGGTCCTCTATCAGTCACCAGTGTTCGTGTTTACGTCCCAACATTACCTTATTCTACTTCTTCGGCTACAATACAGGGTTCGGTAAAGTTAAAAAGAAAAAATATCCATTTAACTTCCTCTCAAATTAATATCTATCCGCAAATTAATGACACTATTTTAGATATTAGAAACGATTCTGATAACATTGTCACCCTTAACAAGAACATGAAAATAATTACTGTCAATAATTACGAAGACTTTTTATGCGATTTTCCCGTTTCTCAAAATATTCTACCCCCACTCTCGTAGAAGGATCTCAACCTTTCAGGTTTAGACAGCAAAATGAAAAAAAGATTATTTCAACTTCTAATTTCGCATAAAATCGCTTTCGCTCGCTCTACTGTTGAATTATCTGCTGCCGCTACTGAGCATCATAGAATTCATCTGAAACATGACTATCCCATTAAATGTCCGATTTACAAAATTCCATTTAATTTAAGAAACGAATTTAGACGTCAGATTGCTGATCTAGAGAAGGCAGGGATTATTTCTAAATCTAAATCCCAGTACAACACACCAGCCCTGTTTGTTAAACAAAAAGAAAAATTGCGCCTTGTTTTGGATTTTAGGAAACTCAATGAAATCACCTTGACTCAAGACTTCGCGATTCCAACATTGGACGACATCTTACATGAAATTTCGGGTTCTAACTATTTTTCTACATTAGACATAAAGTCAGCATTTAATCAAATTCCACTTCACTTTAGAGATAGGCATAAGACCGCATTTTCTACACCTGACGGTGATAAATACGAATTTAATCGACTTTGTTTCGGTCTAAAAAACTCGCCTAAAGCATTTCAATCCATTGCACAAGAAGTTTTGGGAGATGTATTACATAACGGAGCCTTGGTATACATAGACATTATTTTATTTACTAAAACTATAGATGAACATTTTGAATTATTGGGTAAGGTTTTAGAACGCTTTGAAAGAATTCAGTTAAAATTCAATCCGGATAAATGTCAATTTTTAACCAAGAGTTGTAAATTTTGGGGGTTTCTCGTAACGCCGGAAGGTATCCTTATTGATAAAGATAAGTCCGTTTCAATTAACGACTTTCCAGTTCCAACGGATCAAAAGCAAATTAAATCTTTTTTAGGGTGTTGTAATTTTTATAGAAGATATATTAAAAATTTCGCAAAACGAGCACCTCCATTGACGAATCTTTTACGAAAGGACACTCCATTTGAATGGACATCTGAGACGCAGGAGGCATTCAATGATATTAAGGAAGCCATATTAAACCTACCTGTCTTAGCACTACCTGATCCAAATGCAGAATTGCAAATCACGACGGACGCTTCATCTCGTGGTATCGGGGCAGTTTTAGAGCAAAAGTATCCTAACTCAGAAGTCAAACCTTTATATATTTTTCAAAGAAATTAAATCCTTCGCAATCTAAATATAACGCAACTGTTTTGGAGTTTTTTGCAATATATACAGCATTAAATTTTTTTAGACCTTTCTTATTGGGAAGAAAATTCAATGTTTTTACGGATCATAAAACTCTTTCAGGATTTCTTTCGAACAAAAATCCTTCTTCTAAAATTTTGCCCTGGAAATTGGCTCTAGAAGAATTTAATTATGAGATACACTATATCAAGGGTTCTTTAAATTCAGTTGCAGTTCATCTCTCTCGTTATATTAATATAACATCACAATAGCTTTACCCGAGTCAAAAGATCTCATTGAAATGCAGCGTGAGGATCCTGTTCTAAGTCATATTATACAGAAAATTGATCAGAATGACGTTAGCCCACAAGTTAGCAACTACTTTATTAATGGGGAAGGTTTGTTATGTCATTTGTCTAAGCGCCCGTCCAGGTCACCCAGGTCTAATACCACTAGAGAACAAGTTTGCATTCCTCATTGTCTCAAAGCTAAAATTCTCGAATCAATCCATTCCGAATATGGTGGGCATCTTAAATTTTTTAAAACTTATAATCGACTCAGTGAAAACTTCTTTTGGCAAAATATGTACAAAGATACTAAAAATTTTGTTCATTCTGACACCGTACGTTTATCTCGGAAAAATGCTTTCAAAATTCCACCAGCCCCTCATCAACCAGTAGAACAAAGTCAAGAACCGGAGAAACTTGTCATATTGATATTTTCGGTCCTTTAAAGACCACGCCTAAGGGTAATAGTTATGTTTTCTCCATGATAAATGTATTCACAAAATACATTCATATCGTTCCACTTCCTGATATTAAGTCTAGCAAGATTTCTAAGACTTTCTTTGATAATTATATTGTACATAGGGGTTTCCCGCACAAATTAGTCGTAGATAACGCTACGTATTTTAAGGGTTCAGAATTTTTTGAATTTTGCAGAGTTATGGGTATTCATAAAAGACACATATCAAACTATTCAGCTCACGTCAACGGGACAGTAGAGAAATCCAATCAATCGCTAGCCAATATCCTTGCATCAATTACGCAAAATACAAACGACTGGGATGAGCAACTTCCGCACACAATGTTAACATTAAACTCCGCGATTCATGAGGTTACATACACGTCGCCCTTTTTCTTAGAACATGGCAGAGATATTCGATTGTCTTACACTTATGAGAAAAACTCCGACGCACCACAAAATAAGTACGAATATGTTGAGAAGCTTTTACCGTCTTTGGAACAAATTTTTCATAAGGTGTTGAAAAATCTAAAAGAGCAGGAGGCATCGCACATTAATCTGAGTACGAGAGCGACAAAGCAACATCATTATGATTCCAAAATCGGATCTTTGTGTTTCATTAAGACGCCTAATATTAAATCTAATTTATCTCCAAAGCTTAGACCTAAGTTTGAAGGTCCCTACAGAGTAGTAGAGCGTTTTTCTAACGTCAATTATAGAGTTTAATATGTTGAACAATTGAGGAAGAGGTTTAACACACATGTCAATCGGATGATTCCATTTAATAAGAGATTCTCATATTTCCACTTAAACAATTTAGACGACTTACTACCAGATCATACGAAGGTTAAAAGTATTGATTCAAGTCCGCGGTATAATTTAAGGACTCGTGGAGGCAATTCGGTTAATTAATTTAATTTTTATTGCGCTACATTTTTTTTGAGGACACCGAGAATTTTGTTTGTTTGTTTACATAGTTGACGCTCCGTCACTTAGAGAGAGTCCACACATAGAAACGGTACCTGTTTTCATTGTTGAACCTTGTTATGTAATGAAATTGTGCAAATAAATTTTTTTTAAAATTTGTTTAATGTCAGGTTTTGATGCTTAAGTGAGACAACGTTGTATGTGGTTAATTAATATCAATGTTAGATCTAGATATTTTTTTTATTATGCTATGTGTTTCATGACAATATATTAATTTTGTTGTTTGTGATATGATGGAGATTGATGTGATGCTATGTGATTCATGTATGCACGTCCATAATTTTTATTTTTTTAAATTGTTTATATGTAATACATGCTGTTGGCAACAGAAATCAAATTTTGGGGTCTTTTGGACACCTGTCAAGAAATTTGAGATGTTGTTAATGTATTTTTTTTCTTATGCTCTTTGCTAGTGTATATATGTGTGTATTCATTATCTTAACTGGTCTAGCTATGATCTCAATTTCTTATGTGTTGATATGTTTGTGTTGTGGATTTTAGTGTGCTCAATCTTTTTTCCCTTTAACCCTCCACTCGGACAGCACGGATTTTTCCACCCTACTAGAGAGGCTTCGAAAACGGACCACATTGAATTTTTAGTAAGGCCGGGGACTCACCAAAAATGAACCAAACTGATTTTTCCTCCTCAAGTAATGTGTTCAAAAACGGTAAAGTCGTGTTTTTCCGAATTATTTTCCCCCTTTAAAGGTTTACGATCTTGAAAGATAATTAGAGACGGTCGGGGAGACACAATGGGCATTGAGGGGAAGTTTTATGGCTCACGGGGAGACCGGTTCCTGTGGCAATCGTAAAATCTGGGAAGAATTTCTTTAAACCCTAAAGTGTACGCAAATAATTGCAAGTCAACGAGTTGAGAATTCTCATTTTTTTCTTTACCTTAAAATTCTCAAATGGAATTAAGTTTTTATAATGTATGTCTAAGTTTTTAAAAAATATCTGTAGTATTTAAATTCAAATTATATATTAAAACATTGAGGATAATTTACTGTTTCCTTTTTCTTATTTTAATCAATACTTTCTGGGATTTTTTTTAAAAATGATTATTTTGTTATGTGTCAAAAAATAAAAAAAAAGGTTCAAAATTAAAAATCTTTTAAAATTTCGGACACTTCTTAACATGAATAATTTTTAAGCTTCTGTATTACATTATTTGCAAAAAAATTTTATGCATTGTTAAAAAAAACCCTATTTAAATCTTTTAGTTTTTCATAATTTTAAAGCCAGATATTCAGGGCATCTTACATAGAATCCCTTGTTTTGTATTGTTCAGATAACAAATTATATTTGAATTTTGAATGTCCGAACATTAATTTCATTCAAAGAGAACTTTAACTACAAGTTTATATTTTTGAACTTGAATCTTCAAATAAAGAGTATTTAAAAACATTTGGACAAATTTACAGTTAACATTTGCGCATATAAATAAATATAAAGATCCTTTTTAAATTCAAGTTAAAAAATATATATATTTATGCATAATCCCTCATCATTCATGTTCCATTAGTGGTTGACTGAAGAAAAGGTTATTAAAATTTGGACATTTTTATAATCTTAACCATGCAAAACTAGGAATTTTGTATTAGCTCCACTGAAATTCTGCATTGGAATTTCGAAAAAGATATTTATGCGCGTGTTTCACATACTCAGTTGAAAAACATATATTTACCATAAATACTACTAATTCTTTGGATATTTAAAATTAACATTAGATTAATTTTATATATATATATATATATATATATATATATATATATATTCGACTTCTATAATATTTTTCCAAGTATTCCTTAAATTTCATATAATTTAATTAAGTGAGGGGATATTAAAGTCGCACTCTCTCTCTTCTCTACTCAACTACTTGAGGGCTTTTGGTGGCGGACCTGTGGCCGGCGTATTAGGTGGTCAAGGTATCGAATCATGGTTGGCATGTCTCGAGTTCGAGCCCAGTGCCACAAAAGACCCGCCATGTAGGGCAGCGATGCACGTTAAATCTATCCAGAGCTGAAATGTCCTCTCGTTGGTTAGGTGTGATAGTTAGAGGGGGTGCCAGCTCAGGTGTCGCCCTCGTCATTTGACCATGCTTCAAAATTACGAGGTCCATCACTAAAAGCCCTCGTGTAGCTGAACAGTGCGACGTTAATATTCACTCACTTGGCGACGGACCTCGTAATTTTAAACCATGGTCAAGTGACGAGGATGACGCTTGAGCATCGCTCCCTTACACGGCGGATCTTCAGTGGTGCTGGGGTCGAACTCATGACATGCCAGCTACGAGTCCGTTACTTTGACCATTAGGCTACCGCGGCCTCACAATGTGGTTGAAAACTGCATGTTATGAGTAAAAATATGCTGAAACATTTGATGAACTTATAATAGATTTTTGCATAGAAGATAGATGTGTGATATGCTAAAATGACAATATGTAAAAGTTATGAGAATATCGATGACAATTTTTGAAAAATTCAATTTAAGTTTCAGTTTGAAACTTATTCATTTTTTTTCGCATTTAATATTAAATAGTCGCGATAGCAAATTAATAGTTTAACGCATTCATAGATTATAAAAAATAAAGGTATAAATGTGACATTGTTGGGAATAATAAGTTTTTATAGTTTTGAATTCAGACTTCTTTGCAGGAGTGTAGACTATTAAAAGGCTGATGTAGAAGTTAGAAAACTAATATTTAAAATATATGGAAAACAATATCTGCAATTGCATGATCTTGACGAGCAGAAGACGGCATTTTTACTTAGTAGGGCAGAGTAAGCATAAGGTAGGAGCTTGTGGAGTAAACAACCAGGCCTCTGCAGTTTTGGCAGGTAATGTACTCCCATTTGTTGCTTTCAGTAAGGAATATAAAAATAACAAATACAAAAATAAGTCATGTAAAATTTTATATATTTTAATAACAATGAATTGTGAACTTAATTTCCAATTCATTGTCACGAGTTGACAGTAACTACGGTACTCTATCGACCGTACTTCTTATATATATATATATATATATATATATATATATATATATATATATATATATATATATATATATATATATATATATATATATATATATATATATATATATATATTTATATATATATATATATATATATATATATATATATATAAAGTACGGTCGATAAATACCAATAATTTTAACGCAATTTTATATTTCGTTCTCGTAAACTTTACTCCTTTTTAAAACATGTATTGCCCCAAAATACTCTCCTTTTGTATATTTATAAAATTTTAAAAATATAATGGTTATCTTACCCAACATTTTAAATCAGGGGCGGCAACTGTGTAGCTAAGACGTGCCAAACCAATCTGTCAGTATCATTCAGCGTGCCACATAGTAGGAAATTTTTGAAATCCTTCGATTCTTACGGTAATATTTTCAGATTTAAAGAATAGAGGTAAATATATATAATTTAGATTTACAGTTTTATTTTATATTAATTATGAATCAATAAAATACATTTATTAACATAAAAATAAACAATATAAAATGTTACTATTTCTTCAACAAAGATAAAAAAAATTAAAAATGTATGTTTCCAACATATTTATTTAAATAAGAAATAGACAAAGTGAAATATAAATTATTCCCTTCATTACAGTTAAATAAAAATTGTAATGCAAATTAACTCTTTCACCACTCTTCTTTCATATCGCAAAACCAGGGGTATAATGCGTGACACGATTCTGAGCATTCAGTTGTTAAACAATTTCTTTGCGGAGTCGAAATATTTTTCATATTAGGAAAGATTTTTTTACTTTGATATGCCGAATCATAAGTGGAAAGCAGAGTACATGCAATTTTCTTTTTCTCAACAATTAAATCCCTAGCAATAACACTCAATTATTTACAAAATAGCTGTAAATTTATCCTTAGAATTATCTTTCAGATTATTTTGTAGTTCCATAACATAACTCACAGAAGATGTTTGTCAAATAAGGTCTATTATCAACTTCCATCCACTCAAGAATTGACAAATTTGTAGAGTAGTGCTGAGTGCCACTAAGAATTGTACCACGTGCCACAGGTCCATAGATTGCCGACACGTTTTAAATGTTCTTATTAACTAACCATCTCCTATTCAATCACAATTTATATGATAAAAAAGGGTTTTCATTCATTTTATATGGAATTGCATTAGATTCAACCGTAAGTAATTTTGTGTATCAAAAAAATTACATTGTTTCGGGGTTCCCCTTAGAGCAAGTGGCCGCGGTAGCCGAGTGGTATAGGTATCGGACCTTGGCTTGCCTTGTCACGAGTTCGAGCCCAGTACCACTAAAGACCCGCCGTGTAGGGCAGCGATGTACGTTAAATCTGTCGAGAGCTGAAACGTCCTCCCGTTGGTGTGGTGTGGTAGTTAGGAGAGGGGGGTGCCAGCTCAGGTGTCGTCCCCGTCACTTGACCATGGTTCAAAATTACGTGGTCCGTCGCCAAAAGCCCTCGTGTAGCTAAACAGTGCGACGTTAATCATAAATCAAATCAAATCAATCAAATCCCCTTAGAGCAAAATGAAAGGAATTTGACATAATTATAGTAAGTTTCTCTAAAAGGGGAAACGTTCACTTTCAAAATACACTGCATAAAGTGGTTTTAGGTGTACGAAGTTATATTCACTATTATTCCTAAAATAAATTTTGATATTTTGGTTTTTCGTTAAGTTTTGAAGTTATTTCTTCAAATATATACTTCTCCATTACATTTCTTTCAAACTTGCTATTTTCTTTTGCGGCCACGGTAGCCTGATGGTAATGATTATGAACTCGTGCCCAGTGTTCGAGCCCTGGTACCACAAAAGTTTAGCGTTGAAGAGGAACTGATGCACGTTAAACACGTCGAGGTCAAAAGTCCTCACGTTGGTGTGATGTGGAAGTTTGGAAGGGGAGTTATCAGCTCAGGTATCGTCCTTGTCGCTTAACCGCGGTTCAAAATTACGTAGTCGCTCGTCAGTAGCCACCGTGTTGACTTAGAATGCAATATAAACCCTTGACGTGTGCACTTGAGTTAATTCGAGTACGCTAAACAGTTCCAAATATGCACATTAGATATAATTCAAACGAGGTCGGGATTTTAAAATGGCGGGATTTTAAATCATATTGGTTTTTGAATGAAACTGATAGAACGATTGATAGAAGAAGGAGGTAGTAATTCTAGTTCTCGAAACTTTGTTTCCCCTAAAATTTCTGAAAATGTAGTCCGCTTAATTGGAAGGCACTTCCCTTCATATGTAGAAAGTGACTGTTCAAAAAAAAAAAAGAAAAACATCGCGAAAATGTGTGGTATGCAACCTTAAGATAAATCATAATGGAAAACGCATTCGAAAAGAAACTCGTTTTCAATGTAAAGACTAAAATGTTGGACTGTGTGCAGTGCCGTGTTTCGAAAAATATCACACTGTGACATTTCTGTAAATGACATGTATGTGTCTTTCTCATACTTCTTTGATATTTTTGCTATTTATACCTGTTAAAATTATTTTTATAAAAGGTTTTTGTAATTAATTGTAAATTGAATAAAACCTTTTCTTACAATTATATGTATTTGAGGATGAAATCTGATTTACTTTATTCAGGAAATTTTTAGTAAATTTCATTTTCTTAGCCAACTTATTTCTTTTAAAACATGCATATTTGTGTATTATATAATTAAATTTCTAACTATCCAAAATTATGTCTGGCTTTTTCTTTATTAAAATCTTTCAGGATTTTACAAATTATCTTGCCATTATTCATTATGTACTTAATAAGGAAAAATATATCTAAATATAAATAATTTCTGGCCTAATAAACATATAATTGTTTTTAGCTACAGTTTGGAAAATGCATTGAAATTTGTATCGGGACAGGATTTTAACGTATTATGAATGTGTTTTTGACTGCCACTATGTTATATATTTATCTTTCATTCTTTTTACAGTATGAGTAGAAGTCGTAAACAGTTTTGTCACAGTAAAATTAATTTTTGTTTTATATTCACAAATTATACTATTATATTGATTCTAAAAATAATAGGTTAGTTTGACAAGCCATTACTTCACAATTTTAAAGCATTGAACAGTTTTGAAAATTTTAAAACTTTTCTAAAATGTTAAATTATTAAAAATATTTAATTATTGTAAGTGATTAATATTTCTTAGATTATTGGAAACAAAAAGTATAAAATTTAAAATATATCTCTTTGTTGAATTTTAATAATTATTTTTATGGCTAAACCTGGAAAAAACCCAATTTTTTTTAAATATTAACATTAAGATATTTTAAAAAATAACTAGAGCTCTCAGACCTAAATCCATATGAACTTTTATAGAACGTATGTAAGGGAACATTTACAAGATATTTCAAGACTCTATCTTGAACAGGAAAACGCCTTAGGGATTAGAAAACACTCTCATCTTCAAAATTAAAAATCTGAGAAAAACATATTTAAAATTTGTAAAGGCATAAAAAAATTCCAATGCCTGTAAAGCTTTAATTTTTTAATCTGTTACTATCCAACTTATGCTCTACATGAAAATTCTACTTGAAATAAATATGACTGAAATATCTTTTTTAATTCAAAATATTCTAAGACATAACATTGATAACAACTGTTAATTTGATCAATCATTCACTTTTATCAGAACCTTATATATTCACAAGAGTTTTAAATGCAAAATATTTATATAGAAATTAGTAGTTATACAAACGTAATCCAGAAATCACCAAGTTTGCAAACAATATCTATTTTTTTCTCAGTTCCCCATCGTGGCAGTTAAGCAAGTTTAAGTTTTTGTTGCATGACTTTAAAATACTGCAGTGTAGTACTACAATAGATTTATTATAATGTAGTTTGTGGTACATCAGGGAAATATTTAGTTCATTCTGCAACATTTGTATTCTGTAGTCTAATTGTAATATTACCATAAAAAGCTACATTTTAGATTTACCATTTTCAGTCATATTCCATCCCTTTCAAGTATTATTTCTCACAGTACCCTGCGTACATTTTGGTCATGGCATTTTTCAAAAGGAAAAAATTAATGAAGACAAAGTATAGAGCTTTTAAATTATATAAACTATGTGTCACAAAAAATATATTGGTCTTTAAATCACTCTTAATTAAGTAAATGTGAGAAAACTTAAAAACATGAGCAAACAGAAATGATTTTAGAAATTAAAATTGTAGTTAATAGCCATTTCACACGAAATATTGGATTGTGTTAAAAATATTTTTAATTAATTCAATCTAGGAATGCAAAAATGCTTTAAAATGAAACCGAATTTAAAATCAAAACTCACAAAATTAAAATTTCTTAAAACCTAATTGGTTTTTAGATCAGAAATTGAGCAAGTTTTCCAAATATATGAAATATATGTTTGCAATAAATTGGGTGAAGTTTCTGTTGGCCGTGAAGTGGAGAAAATGTCCATTTCACAATCCTCGCCCTAGGCCACAGCTGTGAATGAGAAACCTCCCGTTTCGAACAACACAGAGACCGAAAAGCAATAAAATCATCCCCTGCAAAACCATTTCAGGACCTCCTGCAGTTTTAACAGGGGAAGGCATTAAACTGCTGTGCGTTTTTGATGCAGTTCGCGAAATTTATCTGAAACGTTTTCGCTACCGCTAGCTTTGAAAAAGTAGACCGCTTTCGAAGTGAAATTCAATTAGCGGATCATCCACTCAGAGGGTTAATTAATTCGAGTGTATATTGTCATATGGAGTACGTGTTTCGTTGCTAGTTAACAATTTTTTTTTTTGGTCCGAGTGTTTGAAGTGGTTCAATTAATTTATTATGCTTACTGTTCTCGTAATAAAATTTCTTGTGTTGTTGCTGTTTCAAATTGTAGTTGATAAGGTGTTGTTAAATTTAGAGAAAGGGAAAGGAATTGGGCGGATTTTCATTAGTGTAGATATTAGATTTTGAGCGATTTAAGCCCCTCAGGAGGCTCACCTTCTTTAGGTGAGTACGGGTTTCACGCTCCCGAGGTACCCTAGTGATCTTTTCCTTTTCCCTTGGGGTTTACTGTCTTTGGTAAACACGGGCTTCACGAACCCGGGAAACCCTAGTGATCTTTCTCTATTTTCGGCCCTCTTTCTTGCCATTCAAATTTCCCTTTAAATCTTTTCCCGTCCAGACCACAGACCTATATTAAACAATGAACTTTGTCCTAACTTTGTTTTTTTTCTAGTAAAAAAAATTGATATTTTTTACTACTAGATTATGGTTACATTTTATATTACTTTCTTTTAATTTGATTTTCTTAAATTTCTTTCAATATTTTGATATTGTTGCTTCTTGATTTTGTTGCTTTCACTCGACAAAAATTTTCTTTACTTATTATCTTTATTTTTTCTGCCACGAAGTCCTGTGGCAGACCAGGACTGAGTGGAATGAAGTTGTGTCTAATGTTTTTTCACTTTTGGTATGATGACACAACAGACTGCTTCCTGGGAAAACTGGCACTTGGAGCGGGGTGTTGAACTTTTGAGGACCTTTGGACTAGTGAGGTGGGGTCTTGGAGGAAGCGGCCATGTAGAGGGTACCGGAGAAAAGCTGAGTTTTGCGTCTCAGGCCGCCAGATAGTACAGGGGCCCGGGACAACCTAACCAGCATGTCCTGGCTGCTCTATTAGCTGGTGTATAATCCCGCCTGTCTTGTAGTTCCAGGTGGTGCCTGGATGGGGTCCTGCATTGCAGAGCGGGGGGCTCTCCCGAGGCCACAACTGGTTGCTGAATCTAGGGCTAGCCCTGCCAAACTGTTCCTTTGAAAATCAAAAGGGATTCTCCTCCTCCTTTCTCAAAAAATAAATAAATAAATAAATAAATAAATAAAAAAATCAAAATAAAGAAAAAAATCAAAACGCATTTATTAAAATCCCCAACCCACCCTACCCAACTAACATTGATCAGATTGCTACGCATTGCCGATTTTTGATTTTATCTATACCAAATAATGAAATGACCAGAAAATCTCCTTTTGCAATTCAAAAAGCTGTTCAAGGAATAGGCGGAGATCGTAAATCCATTAAAAAACTACGTTCGGGTGATTTGTTGATTGAGGCTGTATCTGCTTTGCAAACAAAATCTTTTTTGTTGGCAAAATCATTTTTAGATTGTCCTTTGACAGCGAGTCCTCACAAATCACTTAACTCTAGTCGGGGTATCATTTCCGAACCTGACCTGCTGTGCACTCCTGATGCTGAGATCCTTGAGGGATTTTCAGACCAGGGTGTAGTTCAGGTCAGAAGAATTACTTTAAAAAAGATGCTGCCATTATTCCAACTAAACACATAATTTTGACATTCAATAGCCCTAAACTCCCGACCACAATAAAAGCCGGTTACCTTAATTGTAAGATACGCCCATACATTCCGAATCCTCTGCGCTGCTTTTAGTGCCAGAGGTTCGGGCATTGACAAAATTCATGCCGTGGCCAACTAATATGTTCTAGGTGTGCAACTGTAGGGCATTCTTCTACAGGTTGTACCCTAGAACCAAAATGCATTAACTGTTCACATTCTCATTCTGCTGATTCCAAACTTTGTCCAAGATGGAAAACTGAAAAACAAATTCAAGAAATTAAAACTAATACAAATGTATCTTACTTGGAAGCCCGAAAGTTAATAGCTCCACCTATATCACAATCATACGCACAGGCTACTATATATATATATATATATATATATATATATATATCTTTAAAAGTATCCGCTACTGCTCAGACAGATGAAAACATCACAAAAATAAAATGTCCACCATTAAAATTACTTCAACAACCTTCTTCTCTACCAAAACCAAATATATCTCCATCTATATTCCTTCAACTTCCGCAGCTTGAGCTCAAGCAGATCTCTTGACATCCACATCCCCAATAGCAGCTATATCAGAATCTGAGCCAGTGAATCCTATATCCAACAACGTCCCTTCCACATCTAATATTTCCGCTCTCCCACCAAACTCTAGTGTTCAACCCACTTCTGCCTCTACGTTTATACAGGATACAAAACAAAACAAAAAAGCAAAAACCCGTGCAAGAAAAAGGAAAAAAGAGCTGCTTAAGAAAATGCATGATGCTATAATAGAAATAAAAATGGGGTACCTCAGAAACCGCGCAAAAGTACACCTGAACAGGATTCCGAAAACGAGGACATGATTGAGTACAACCCGGACGAATTCGACCCGGATGAATATGTACAGAAATACTATGATATTGGGGAATATACCAGTGTTATAACCCCAACCTGTTACAAAAACGTCAAAAACTAATTTTATTTCTTTACACCCCATTAGTATTTTTTAATATATATATCGCTTTTAAACCGTTGTCTAGTTCTTAACATAATTTTCGTTACATGCAATCACTCAATGCGATTCATCTGTTTTAAACTTGTTTAAATTGGTTGGACATACCCTACCAAAAATTAAATGCTTTTATCCTATGAAATCATATTTTATAATATTTTACCTATTACTTTGTGACTGCGTTTTAAATATAATTCGTTTTTAATACTTTTAACAATTGTTTGGCGCACTATAGCCAAAATTGGCTCTTGCGCCAAAAAACCCCAAACTCACTCACTTGAGTGATTTAAGTGTTATGAAGATGTTTGTTCCGATAAAAGTTGGTTAGATGTAGCGCTGCTTAAATTAGAGAAATTAATTGTGTTATAGAGATTTTGATAGTAATTGATTAAGTGTTTATGACTGTAGTACTTGGAATTTGAGATATTGAAGTGATAAGGTTGGTAGTTTTTGAAAAAAAAATTGGATAGATGTGTTCATTTGTGCAGTATTTGAATTTAGAGATATTACAGTGTAAGGAAGAGGTTAAGTTTTGACGCGGAAATAGTTATTGCGTGTTAATTATGTTTGCGCTTGGAATTGAGTTTTTCTTTTTTCTCTGAGATGTTAAGGTTTGTCAATTTTTTTTTTGTGAATCTGTTGTTCTGGTTGAGATGGGATTTTAATTGTCGGAGCGATGTGTTGTTTTGGGGGCATAAGTATTGGTTACAGTGATTTTTTTTTCTGTGGACATGTATGATAGAGCATTGGACTTCGTAGATGCGCTTGATTTGTTGTTGCAAATTTTTTTCTCTCTCCTTGTTTCTGTTAAAATTTTGATTTGGAGTTGTCATGCAAATTAATTTTTTTTTTGGTGGTTATTTTGTTGCTTGGACGTTTTGTGTATGATTTAAATATAGCTTTTCTTTCGTAATATTTTGTTTTGTTGAATTTTGTGGAAATCTTCCTTTATATCTTTTATATAATCTTATTTATATTACCTTTTTCAAATTTGTATGAAACTTAGCTAAACTTTTCTTGGCTACATTTAATTCACATACTTTCCACTGGAATTTTTTTTTTATGACTATGCAATTTGTGTCATGTCGTTTTCTGATGTTTAAGTGAGACATTGTTGTACTTAGTTATTTAATGAATTTTAGCTCTAGATTTTCTATGCTACTTGTTTCATGACAATATAAACTTTTTTTTGTGTTGTTTATTTACTGAAAAATGATATCTTTGGAACTTGTGCTTGTATGGACGTTGATGGATATGGTTGTTTAATATATTTTTTTTTTGAAATTATTTCGATACTATAATCTGTTCCACTTATGTTAATTTGGTTTGTCATTTCATTGCTAATTTTTTTTTCTAAACTTGCATAATCTGTCGTTGAGGCGTTTCAATTCTATTTTGGTTTGTTTTTTGCTATGGATTTGGAATTTTTTTTAAGGTTCTCTAGAGTTAAATTGTTGTTTAGTTAAAGGAATGTACAGTCAATAATTTTGTCTCGCTTGTGTACTAATTTGTAATATGAATTGAATGTTTTGTTTATGTCGTTGTATTAGGTCTGTTGGTTTAGGTTAATTTTTTTTATATTCATGGTAATGTTTGGTTAGATTATTGAATTGAGTACTGATATTGAGTTTTTTGTGGTTTTGAATTTTAATTATAGTTTTGCATTGTTATTTGGAAATAAGTTATTGGTCAGATAATGGAATTGTTAAATTTTAGATTTCGTGTACGCGTAGTTAGGTTAGCTTTGAGTTTGGTATTGGCAAAGAGGAAAATTTTGATTTAGAGGCTAATTAGTATTGTTTCAGTTTGTAGATATTGAGTTTGATGATAATTTTTTTGGTGTTGTAAATGTTGAAATGGTTAGGTGCTAATTTTTTTTATTAATTATTTGAAGGAGATAGATTAATTTGAGTTAATGATTTTGTGGAATATTTGAGAAAGTTATTTGAAGGTGATAGATAATTTTGAGTTAATGATTATGTGGTATATTTGAGAAAGTTGTTTGAAGGAGAAGGAAAAATTTGAGTTAAGAATTATGTGAGATATTTGAGTAAATAATTTGAAGGACATAGATAATTTTGAGTTAATGGTATTGTGGAAAATTTGATTAGTTATTTGAAGGTCACCGATAACTTTGAGTTAGTGCTATTGAAGTATAGAATATAGATGATTTTGAGTTAACGGTATTGTGGAAAATTAAGGATGCTTTTTAGAGGAATAGAGAATCATTTTGATGAGTTTGTGAATTACTTTAAATCAATACGTTGAATTACTTCGAACGATCAGAAGTGATGTTGATTAGAGAAGTGAAATTTTTTTTGGGAATTATGTTGTTTAATTATGTGAAGCAGTTGCGGGATTTTTTTTTTTTTTGGTTGAATTTACTACAAATGTGTTCGCACTCAGGTCATAGGTTGCATTAACAGTTTTATATTTACAACTTTTTTCTCTTACATTTTCAAATGCATTTGGATTTCTGGAATTCATTTCTCTTAATGGAAATTCACATGTATTGAATGTAGAATTTTTTTTTCCTCTCTTTCTATCGAATTTTTTTTCTATGTGTTAATCAAATTAGTTCAATTCGTTAAATTGGGAGTTGCATTTTTTTTGTCTCGATTGTACAGTCTGTTTCTTGTGTTGGCGTTTGCGCATGGCATTCCCTAAACCCATAGATTGTGAGGTGGTGTAACACTTATACGGGGCAAGACAAAGAGTCCCGCCCTAGGATTTTTGGGTGAAAAGGCGCCGAATAAAAACGGCACGCACCCCGATTTTAGCAAGAGATGACCAATCCCAGAGCTGCAGAAAATCCAAACTCCGAGATTCCGGGCGTCAACCATGTCCATTCCCCAGCACCCTCCCTCTCTCAAGCTAAGTTAATTATTTTTGATCTTCTTGTAGTAAAGTAAATTTTTATATGCGTGTGCTTAAAATAAATTTAATAATGTTTTATATATACATAAAACTATACGATCAGTGTTTAATTTAGCGTGAGATGAGTGTTTTTAACTTAGAATTTAGTTAACTTGTAGTCATGATGCGATGTTAACTTACGGAACTTGGGTCGATGTTAAAATTAATAAGTTTTTAATAGCGTCGCATCAGTATCATGCTCCACTACGTCCCCCAACATATTCCTTTGATTTTGTCGGTCCAGTTTGATTTTCAGGGTCCGAACCCGGGGACCCTCCCCTTGTGTGCGCCACTGTTTGTGCCCTCTCGTTGCAATAAATGATTTTAAAAAAAAGTACTAAAGTACCTTTTTTATACAAAATTTTAAAAAAACAAATAGAATGCAATGTTTTTCTTTAACGAAAATTACTTTGACTTTTACCGTAAAAAAAACTCAAAAACCTGAACTTCATTCCCCTTGTGACTGTACTTAAGGCTACACTGTACCCTTTTTCAAATTTTTTTTTCTTTTTTGGAGATAGTATAACAGTAAAAATAATTTATGTTTTATATTTAGATTATATTAAGCTGATTCCGCAAGTAAAAAGTCAGTTTGACGAGCAATTATTTTACAATTTTAAAAAAATATGAAGTTTTGAAGTTTTTTTCAAACTTTTATAAACTACTCAATTTTTAAAAAAATTTTTAGTCATTTTAAGTGATTTATGTTTCTTGGATTATTGTGAACAAAAGTTAGTATGGATTTGAAAATCTGTTCTCTTGTTGATGTTTAATAATTATTTTTCTAGCTAAACTTGGAAAAAACGCGAAACTTTTTGAAATATTAACTTAAGTATTTTTAAAAAAGTAACTGGAGATCTTAGACCTAAATCCATACTACCTTTACAGAACACACTCGTTTGGGAGTATATACAAAAAATTTCAATACTCTATC
The DNA here is from genome assembly GCA_019973935.1 of Trichonephila clavipes. NCBI lineage: Eukaryota > Metazoa > Arthropoda > Arachnida > Araneae > Nephilidae > Trichonephila > Trichonephila clavipes. Next base: position 50,979 of record BMAU01019833.1, read on the forward strand.
TTGATGAGAAAAAAAGCCTTAGGGATTAGAAAACACTTATACTTTTTTCTTTATGCTTATACTTTTTCTTTATGCTTATACTTTTTCTTTATGCTTATACTTTTTCTTTATGCTTATACTTTTTCTTTATGCTTATACTTTTTCTTTATGCTTTATATTTTTTCTTTATGCTTTATATTTTTTCTTTTTTCTTTATACTTTTTCTTTATACTTTTCTTTATACTCATACTTTTTCTTTATACTATACTTTTTCTTTATACTCATACTTTTTCTTTATACTTTTTCTTTATACTTTATACTTTTTCTTTATACTCATACTTTTTCAAAACTGAAAGTCTGATGAAAACGCATTTAAAGTTTGTAAATCATAAAACAAAAAATTATAATGCCCGTTAAGCTCAAATTTTTTAATATGTTATTTTCCAATGTATGTTCTGCATTAAAACACTATTGTAATTAAGTATGAATGAAAATAATTTTTTTAATTCAAAATAAATTTTTGCAAAATATTGATAGAATTTGTTACAACGACAATTTTTTCAGCTTCATCTTAACCTAATATTTTCACAAAAGTTTTGAAACACAAAGCATTTATGTACAAAATAATAATGATACTATAACTTATGCTAAAAATAGCCAGGTTTGTTCATGAAGTTTAGTTTTTTTTTTTTTCAATTTTAAATCGGGCAGTTTAGGAAGCTATAGCTCTTGTTGTGTATAGCTTTAAAATACTAAAATACAGTACTACTATATGTTTACTGTAATGGAGTTTGGTACGTGATGGAAATATTCAGTTTCATCTGCAATACGTGTAATTGTGTGGAAGTCTAATTGCAGTATCAAAACTGAGAGGGCGTATTTAGATTTATCATTTTCAGTAGTATTCCCTCCCTTCGAAACATTGTTTCTCATAGCAACTTTAAAAACGTTTTGCCAATGGCATTATATCAACTGGAAAAAATTAATGATAAAGCTTCTAAGTTATGTAAACTATTTTTAAGACAAAAATTGGCCTTGAAGTCAATGTGAATTAAGTAACTATGAAAACTCAAAAACCTCAAAACATAATCAAGCAGAAATGATTTTAGTAATGAAAATTGAAATTAATAACCACATTTCCCACTGAAAGAGTTCATTGTACTCAAAAATATTTTTAATTACTTAACTTTTTGAGTGGAAAAATGCTTTAAAATGAAATAGAAACCAAAATCTAAGCTCAGAAAACTTTAAATATCTGAAAAATTAATTTGTTATCACATCTGAAATTTGATGACAAGCTGCACAATTATATGGGCCACAAGAAAATGCAAAAAAAAAACAAAAAAAAAATTCGGTATATTTCAGATTTATAGGGAGTGTAGTCTTAACATAAAAAAAATAATTTTTTACTTTATTTACTTTTTTTACTCCATATACCGGAGATCATCTTTTCCGAATATCAAGATTTTAAAATTTTGAAAAAAAATCCATCCTCCTTAATATATAGTTGTATATTATTCTCACTTAGAGAATCCTAGCATTTTCGATTTATTTTAGTCATAAATTATCCTAAAAGTAAAATTAAAAGCAAACTCTAACCGAAAAGAGATAAAATATTTGGTTGACACTCAGCCATTTAGTGTTCTTTCTTTCCTCTGAGAAAGAACAATTCGAGGAGATTCCTTGGCCCACTTGGCTCTTTTGGCTCCGCATCCTCCTACCACCGCCCACGTTCGCCTCTCATCTCGCCCTTCAAACGAAACCAAGAAAACGATCCCGAACGACGTTCCTCCACGATACATTTCATAACTTTTGGATTCCTTTTCAACATCAGCGTTCGAATATGAGAGGACGAGAAATTATCGTTTGGAGATATCCCAGGAGATCGTGGACGGCTTTTGAATCAGCTGCTTTGCCCGTTCTAGTGCAAGTAGACTTTGAAGTTTTTGGGGACCTACAAGGTACACACATTCTTTACTATAGTTATATCTATCACAAAGGGGGGGGGATAGACGTGTCCGGACACCCCCATAGCCCTGGGTTTTATTTTTCTATTGATAATAATCCTACGTGTATAGTACGCAAATTTTAATCAAGAATTTGTTATTAACAATTTATTTATTAATTACTAATTAATATGCTAATTATTAATTCAATAATTTACTTTTAACTGTTCTTCATTCCCAAAGTTGACAAAATCAAAATAATATGTTTGGCGGCGTATTACGGTATGATACAAGAATGGTAGACTTTCGACCCTGGACCCCCTACCCACCCCTTGAAAAAATTTTGTGGGCACCCCTGTATCTGATACAATATTTTTCCAGTTCTTTTAATTTGTTTAAATTCGTTTTTAAAAGGATAAAATAGAAGCCAAAGTTTGCTTCGTAAAAAACACTAAATCGGATATATATATATATATATATATATTTTTGGGTATCATATTCAATATTATATGTGTAACACGTGTATATATATATATATATATATATAAATTAACCTTCGAAGTATTGGGTATTGTCAAAGAATATGCATTCTACTATATATATGTGAAATACTACTCGGTTATATTAAGAAATCAATATAAGGAGAAATTGATTTTGAAAATTAATAGCTCAAAATACTAACATACATTTTAAAAATCAGAGATATTTATGGATGCATATATCAGTATTAAATGTCTTGTTTTACCACGTAATTGGGGGCATAGAAAATTAATAAATATTCTTACGAAAGTGATTAAATTTTAATTAAGGTATCCGACTACGTGTTCGGAACCGTGGTTTTGCAAAAGCGTATAAATGGATAATATTTGACATTTAGTGTCACTTAGATTAGAAAATGTACATAAAATTGTTTTCAGAATAGTATTACAATAAAAAATTATTTAAGTACAATATTTTGACAAAAAATGAACATAGAATGACCCATTTTCAAAATATTCTCCTTTTGTGAAAAATGCTTCTATTTTAATAATATTTCGCCTGTATATAGCTCAGACCTCTGCATAGAGGCTCAACTAGAGTTTTTGAAATATATAGCTTAGAAGTGGGTTTATGCATGTTTTACGACAACAGAGGGGAGAAATTTTAAGAAAAAAACACCGATAATTATTTCAATGGGTTGTAACTCTGAAAATAATGTGAATTTTTCAAAAATCATAGTTGAGACTCTGTATAGACTTCTGAGCTATATACATGCAAAATATTATTATGATAGAAGCAATTTTCACAAAAGGAGAGCATTTTGATAAAAGGTTATTCTAAGTTAATTTTTTGCCGAAATATTGTATTTAAATAATTTTTTTTGTCAAAAGTCCTTAAAACAATTTTATACTTGTATTCTAATCTAAGTGACTCTAAATATCATGAAAATTATCCATTTATACGCTTTTTTAAAACAACTTTTTGTTTGCAACATTCCCAAAATTTAGTCCATATTGTATTATTAATGTTAATTTGAAACGATTTTATACAACTTTTCGCAAATTTTACGCATTTTAAGAGAGGGGAATTATGTTTTACCCAAATTTTTCGTCCCTCCTAATCATATCTTTATAAGATAAAAACAATTAATCTCTTCTAATATATTTTGCTGTTTCGTTCACACAAGTATTACGTTAAAAAATGGTTATGTTATTAGTGCATCATTTCAGCTGTTTTGGGGAAGTTTTAGATAACATTTCACATGCGTTTTGAAAGCACTTTATTATTCAGTAAAGAGTCAAATATAGGATGAATTTACAAATCTATCAACAGTTTGAAATGATTTCATGATGGAAAACCAGCAGTTTTCGATTTTCAGTGTGTGTTCCCTTGCGACTTTTAGTTATTTATGTTAATAAAAAAATATTTTTGAGAAATAAACATGAAAAAAAGAGGTAAGCCATATTCTAAACCAGGCATCGGCTACCTATGGCACGCAAAACAATTCTCACACACAGTGGGGCATTCTTTACAACTCTACAAAGTTATGAGATAAAGTTAAATCAGTTTCCATAATTTGACGAAATAGTAATTGGACGAAATAGCACCTAACAATTTAGAATAGCCGTTGATTTATGACAGCTATCTTAAATTGCTGGATGCTGGTTTCAAATATTTCCTCCTGCGTAGCATTCTGAATCAATCATATTGGTAGATTGGTTTAACACAACATATCTACATGGTTATCCACCCCTGTTCTAAACTTTTCTACAATGGGAAATTAAAAAAACGTAGTGGATAATAATATTTAATGAATTTATTCGAAAATATTTTGTTGCTCAACCACTTTCCTGTCATTTTCTTTAGCTATCTGTGAATGCGTTTTCATTTTTCAAATAAATAAACCGATTTTTTAAAACAAATTATGTTATATTTTAGAATAAAATGTAGAATGTATGAAAATATTTAGAGCTTTTTCTTTCGAATAAAATTCCAGTGACAGAGCTGTCTTTACAAATTTCTGAAATGTCCTTTCACTTTGGGGGGCATTGTATCAAATACATTTGTGTTACTTTGAAAAAATACATAATTAGCACCATCGATCAATAACTTGGTGAGAGTAAATCTATAATTTTTAAAGCTACCCTAAGAATTTATATAGTTGTTTGGTAGTATCTATTTTTCATATCCAAAGATATCCGATCTGTTAAAAAGCAAGTTAAGGCTTTGGGGCGAATTAGTGTGAAACAATGGGGGAGGCAATTGTAATATACATAATTTCCTAATCAAGAAGTAGTCATTATAAAATTTAAGAAAATAACTCGAATATTCTTTTAATTTAAGATTAAAAGCTTGTTTTTTGCTCTTATGCACTCTTACTCCATGTAAATAAAAAACCAACTGAAGGAACTCACAAGCCTACTAACCTAATTTGTTGAAATGATAAGTATCTACTAAGTCACTGTTTCATATCAATTCTTATAGGAGGTTTTTCCGAAAAGACTAACTACGTTTTGCTCTTAAGGCTTTTTTCACTCAATATTACAGAAAGATTTCAGTTCAGCACGCTTTTTCAAAAAGAAAACCATTTCTATACTCTCAGCATCGAATTATGACTTCATCATTGAAGGCAGATGCATATTTGATAGATCATTTAATTTTGCTACCGTTAAATAATTTTTTCCTTGATATAATATAAGTTCCATGTTTCATTTTTTACTGTTTAATGCCAATTGGATTTTTAGTCCATATGTGTTTAACTGATAAACTGCGTCTGTATTGAATGTTTCAAAGTTTTAAAGCCATGTAGTGAGTGAGTGAATATTAACGTCACACTGTACAGCTACTCGAGGGCTCTTGGCGACAGACCTCGTAATTTTGAACCATGGGCAAGTGACGAAGACAACACCTGAGCTGGCATCCCCCTCTTCTAAGTACCACACCACACCAACGTTATGTCGTTTGAGCTCTCGACTTAAGGCCACGGAGAACCACGTCGACTATAATAATCACGTGTTGAGATTTTTCTTCAATCTTACAAAATTACTACGAGTTTGGATACTGTACTATATTATTAGAATGAAGACAGCTTTAAAGTAAGAGTTCAGTCGAAATTCCCCACTAAAAAACAGATATCATAAGTGAAATGCCAAATTTCAATTTAAACTTTATATAATATAACTCAGTAAATTGTTCACAAGAGTAAATTTTTTAAGTAAAATTAAATTAATTTCAAATAGAAAACAGAAATAAAGAGAAAAGTCTGGAAAATATGACATTAAGTTTAAAACGCTTAAATCATTCAATAAGGTTATTCTGTCAAAAAACGAAAATCTGAGTATATTAGAAAATAAATATTTGTAAAATAAAAGAATAACTACATTTTCTAGATACTGGAGTATGAACTCAGAAAATGTGGTTGAACTATTATACATATCCAAATTAACATTAGGTTGAGGAAATATTGTTAGCTATTTTAAGAAAATGAGTGTTGCATCTCTCGGGTGTCTAAAAAGCTCATCACTCAAGAACGTGAATAAGAAAGTTAACTAAATAAACGAGAGAAGTCCCGTCTTGTTTTCCAAAATAAATATTAAGCAAAACCCTGTAAAACCGGAAAAAGTTAGGATTTTTCAGAACAAGAATATTCTTACCAGATAAGAAAATAATTCAGGATATGATAATTTATCTACTTTATGGGCAATATTTTATCTAGTCACAAGCATTTGTTGTCATTGCTGTAACTGTTGCTGTTATAAAAAGGTTTTACTTTTTAAATTTTTATAAGTTCAACAGGGCCATTTTTAACCTCCCCGGCGCCTTTGGCACTTCGAATTGTTACGCCCCCCCACACCACTATTTCCAGAGCATCCCCTCCTTCAGTTACTTTTCCAGTTTGGGTTCGAGAGAAATTTTCCCTAAGCTCTCGAAATCTTTCCATTATCCTTTTCTTTCCATTATCTACCATCTATAGGCCCCTCACGTCCTCGACCAGCAACCAGAAGTTATAAGGAAAGGTTAGTGGCGTGGTTTGGCCACACTTGTTCATTTCTTACCTTACGACATCACGGACCATCCATCCACCTATTTGTAAATTAGTACAGTAAATTAATGGAATCGTTGGCAATTACAGTATAAAGTATACATTATTGCATGAACTGTTTTCAACTTGCTCATTATCATCTTTTTTATCGCTTATCACTTTACTATCATTTACTTTTAGACACACTTATTCTTTGTTGAGTCACTCTCATTGTACTTGTACAACAAAAGTTTTCTTCGGGCTTTGAAGAGCTGCGGTAGCCCAGTGGTCAAGGTATTGGATCATGGCAGGCATGTTAGTAGTTCGAGCTCAGTACCACTAAAGTGAGTGAGTGAGTGAATATTAACGTCGCGCTGTCCACACGAGGGCTTTTGGCGACGGACCACGTAATTTTGAACCATGGTCAAGTGACGGGGACGACACCTGAGCTGGCACCCACCTCTCCTAACTACCACAACACACCAACGAGAGGACGTTTCAGCTCTCGACAGATTTAGCGTGCATGGCTGCCCTACACGGCGGATCTTTAGTGGTACTGGGCTAGAACTCATGGCATGTCTGTCATGATCCGATACCTTGATCACTGGGCTACCGCAGCCCACCAGTACCACTAAAGACCCGCCATGTAGGGGAGCGATGCATGTTAAATTTGTCGAGAGCTCAAACGTCCTCCCGTTGGTGTGGTAGTTAGGAGAGGTAGTGCCAGCTCAGATGTCGTCCACGTCACTTGACCATGGTTCAAAATTACGTGGTCCGTCGCCCAAAGCCCTCTTGTAGCTAAACAGTGCGACGTTAATATTCACTCACTCCAATTTTTTGCTCCTTAGGCACGTGCCTAGTGTGCCTAGGCAGAAAAGCGACTCTGAAGTTCAACCAAGTATAAAGCATTCAGTGCTTGGAAATTATGGTTGTAATGTAAAAATGTAAGGAGAGAGATGAAGGCATACTCTTCATAATTTTTTCAGAACTGGTAATTTTTATACTTTAAGGGAAATAAAATTGTTGTGGAAAAATATGAATCAGTCTTCTTGTGTTTGTACAATCATTTGTTTCAATAGATATCCTTGGTTATTCCTTCATTTTGTGATTTCAAGAGAAAAGGTTAAAAATGTCAACTTAAGAGTACAATCTATCTCGATTATGAAAATTTTTTACATAAAAAGAATGAAATTCTTGATTTAAAAGTTTTACACAGAGTTAACCTTACAAAATATTGTTTTCTGTTATGACATTCAGCTTGTGTTTATCCTTATATTTTTAAGTACATCAACAGTTTTAAGTTATGCAATAAACTTAAATAAATCATTGTCAATTTGTAGAATTATTTGTGCTTCCTTCGCCTATATGCTTTGCTTGATTCATTCCTTGCGTTACATTAACTTGTTTCCTAAAATTTTGAAAGTATGCACTATTTTTTTTTACAGTTTTAGTAACTTGTGTCTTTCTTTTTCACAAAAGTTATATTTCAAATCGTTCTTAAGCACAATACATCAATTTCTGTATAAATAGAAAACTATTTTTTGTTTTATTTTATTTTCAAATTCAATTTCCTCTGTTTCTCTTTTTTATTATCTTTCATACGATAAATTAATAAAATATTTTATTTTTAAAATCAAAGCTTACAAATTGAAATGCTAAAATAATTTACCAGGAACTTAACAAATATTTCAAAAAATGTTTTGATGCAGAATATTGACTCTATTAAAATAGTGTTTACTGTACATTTAATAAAAGATTAAATCTCTTTCTTTGCAATATGCATCGTATACATGTTTGTACGATGAAAAAAGTGCGACACATGCTAATGAAAAATATATCCTAATTTATATTCACGTAAACACTCATAAAAAGAAAAGAACTCGTTACAGTTGCTTTACGCAACTGATGATATCTTTTTGGATCGAGTCCAGGTATTAGGTGAAAAGTATTTATAAATCCCCGCTGTTTCGGAATTCGCTTCCTTCAAAAGCGCGGGAGACTTGCCGCACAGTTTGAGGTTAGATGAAAAACAAGGTTAATATTACAATATCTTACATTTGAAAACACATCAGAGAGAACAAGAGCTCCAGAGATTTAAGTAACTTTTGAGTAATTGCACAAATTTGAATAAATTTACTTCAATACATGAAAAAAATCCAAGTATTAAATACTTTATCTATATTGTATTTAAAAACTCACTGCTGCATTTTTATAGACAAATAGTTTCACATATCAGTCTTCTAGCTATTAAATATTGCTGTTACACTTAAGAATGATTGATTGAATGATTATTTTTAGTTGATAATGACGGTAATCTAGCATGTTTTTATGAAAAATAGAATAGAAGTTAACGTAAATACATATATAATATTCTCTCCTTACAGTTCCTCTAATTTTATTACAATTTTATGAATTTGTATGAGCTTCATCAAAACAGTTTTCGTGCAAAATTATTATTTTTTATTTCTAAATAATCTCAGTTTATTTCTAAAGGTAAATTGCACTCTCTTATTTTGAGAAAACGCTCAAATGGTAAAATTAAGACTCTTAAGATTCTAAAAGTATGAAAAAAGAATTCCTGATAAAATTGCGGAAGAAAATGGTAAAAAATGATAGCAAGATAAAAAAAGTGATAAAAAAAGTATTTTGAATGATAAAAGATAAATTTATCAGGCTTTGGTTGATACACTGAATCAATGTGACCCAGTTTTGAATAATGTACTTGCATGTTCTAAAAATTCACACACACAACTTAAATGTTTCTACCCCAAAAAAGTAATTAAATAAGTGCATGTTCTTAAGAAATCTAATTTTCATCTAAAAATATTTTACAAAAAAACGATTTCATTTCTCACACACGTTCTTCCATAGTACTGTTTAAATACTTAAATCTTTGGAGCACTTCAATTCTCAAATGTAAAGAGCTCAGATGAACTTCTGCAACATTAAAAGAATCATGATTGAAAACTGTTTCAATTTTATTGCAATATGCATTGGGGGAAACATTATCTTTCTGAAAATAATGTTTAATGTGCAGGGTTAGCAAGAAATGAGTTTTGAACTTAAGAGGATTTGCGTTTCATTATTCTAGATCAGGTAAAATTTGAACTATTAATATTTTAAATGATGTGTTTGACATTTATTCAAAAAATGGTACATAATTACGCCGTTAGGTTTCCTTGCTTTTCTGGTACAAAAATAAGTCATTCTTGAAACGGATTATCACAGGAGATAAGGAATGGATTATGTACCATAGCATAAACGGACTATGAATCGGTCTTTTGAGAACCACCTGTATCACAACTTTGAAATCAGAACAACATCCCAAGAAGGTTTTGTTGAATGTGCGGTGGGATGTTATGCGAATAATTAATTGGGAGATCTTGCTAACTAAGGCATATATATATATAAATGCTGGTTTCTACTTTTTTCTTCAGTTAGACAGACTACAATTCCCATTGGTCATGAAGAGACCTAGCATCGTGCCTGGCACGATATTATCTTGCATTACAAAAACGCACAGTATCATATCAAAAAGGTTTTGTTGAATGTGCGGTGGGATGTTATGCGAATAATTAATTGGGAGATCTTGCTAACTAAGGCATATATATATATAAATGCTGGTTTCTACTTTTTTCTTCAGTTAGACAGACTACAATTCACATTGGTCATGAAGAGAGACCTAGCATCGCGCCTGGCACGATATTATCTTGCATTACAGAAACGCGCAGTATCATAGTACTGTCATCATTCTCCAAAAAATAATGGGGTGTGGTAAAATTTTAACACCTCCATTTCTCTCTCTAACTCTCCAGGCCGCGGTAGCCTAAATCAGTGGTCTCCAACCCCCGGTCCATGTATCAATACTACTGATCAGCACAAGAAAATTAAATTATTTCCATTTTGTTTACTGCAACATATTTTTCTTGGGTTTGGGCTACTTTTTATGAAAATCACTTTACATTCCTTGTTAAATCACTTTGTATTCATTTTTGGTGCAGCTATATTTTATTCTGAAGACACGTTTAAATACAATTAAAATAAAGTTATTAAAACAAAACAATCTAAAATATAAACAATCAACGTCCTCCCCCTCAACGGGCCGCGGTAAAATTATCCAACATTGACTGGTCCGCGGCGATAAAAAGGTTGGGGAACACTGGCCTAAATGATCAAAGTAACGGACTCGTGGCTGGCATGTCATGAATTCTAGCCCAGTACGACTGAAGACCCGCCGTGTTGGGGAGCGATGCTGTGGTAGTTAGGAGAGGCGGTGTCAGCTCAGGTGTCATATACATGAATTGACCATGGTTCAAAACTACGAGGTTCGTCACCAAAAGCCCTTGTAGCTGAACAGTGCGACGTTAATATTCACTTACTCACTCTCCGTTTCTCCTGACTTGGCGCTTATTTAGTATCATCTGATTCACGCGTTGATCATCTGTTTCAGCAGAAAATCTTTGATGATGATCACAAGATTTGAAAACTGCCAACCAAGATTTTTTTTCTCCTTTCAACATTTTTTTCCACCAAGACATGTTTATCCTCCAACATGTTTACCTACATGTGATTCATCTTTTACCCGAAAGGAATGCCAAGTCACAAATAGTAATGGTTACTATACATAATTTTTGCTTATTTGATTTTATGCTTCTTCGTCACAAGTGAGGGAGTGAATATTAACGTCGCACTGTTCAGCTATACGAGGGTTTTTGGCGACTGACCTCGTCATTTTGAACCATGGTCAAGGCCCTCTCCTAACTACCACACCAACGGGAGGACGTTTGAGTTCTCGACAGATTTAACGTACATCGCTCCCCTACACAACGGGTCTTTAGTGGTACTGGGCTCGAACTCGTGACAAGACAGCCACGATCCGATACTTTGACCACTAGGTTACCGCGACCACTTCTTCGTCACAAAAGCAAGTAAAATTTTGCATCAACCTAATGCATATAAATCCCTTAGTTCATCGGAGTTTTTAACTTCAGTTTGAACAACTTAAAAGTCATATTTCATTCAAAAAGAACTGAGCAACTCACGAAAATGTTGGAAAATTTTAATATTGTTAAACAACAGAATGGCAGTGAATTAATTAATGAAGTGCACATTAGACTATTATTTTCAAATGGTAGCCCCTTTAAAAAAATTTTTAACTCGTTCAGAAAGATGTAATTTATATCTTCTAAGAAACGGAACCCTAATTGAATCAGTGATTGTAGTTACACTACCAGATTAATACATAAATTAAGTCATCCTCGTTATTAGTTAACGGAAATGGGGGGGATTTTCAAGAAATCTCATGACGTTACCTAAGAAATAATCTATAAAAATACTTTAAAAATATTTTTTAAAATAATTATTAAAAATATAATGGTAGAAAAACGCTTGAATATATATATGTGTGTGTGAGGGGGTAAGTAATGTTCGGGATCTTGATATTCAAAGAAATAAGCAGATTAGAATGAAATTACTGTTTAATGAAACATTAGATTATTTACAATTAAAACTTTATGAGTTATTTCACGGAGCATGCTCTCAATTGTCGCTAAGCCTATTGATCTCCAGGTTGACCGAAAAACGTCACTTCTCGCCTGTAAAACCGGAGTCTCTTCCTCTCGCGTCTGTCCCCGTCTGCGTCGCAATCATTTCTCTCCTAAAACCACCATTCCGGGGGGATACATGTATTCGCTGGTAGCGCCATCTATTGGTGAGGTTGTAACCGCACTGACCGGAGAATATATTTATATTCCCTAATACTTTAAATCCTTCAAACTCGGCCAATCCTGACCGTCGATGACCTCAGCGACGCTAGAGAATACTCTCATGATTACATATCGCATTACATTACAAAATATAAGAAAAAGTACACAGCATGCATAAGACATATAAAGTGAAGGGTATACTCTTTAGTTATTAAAATTAGATGTATACATTTGTAATTACTATTCTATTAATGAGAAAAATACTTCAATTAATCAGCGGAAGTAGCAGTTACATTTGGCCCAGCGTAATCCCTTACTTTCTCAACTGTATATCTGTCTCTAGGTTTCACTTCCGTAATCTGATATGGTCCGAAAAATTTGGGTCTAAGTTTAAGGCCTCCACCAAATTGTGTACGTTGGACCGCTACCAAATCACTAACTTGGTACTCGGGAGCCTTTTTCCTTTTCTTATAAGTTTTCTTGTTCTTCACAAGTACTATGGGACTAGCATACTCGGATGAACTTGGTCTGACTATTCCTTGTTCGAGCCATTCTTCAATGTGTTTGTTCAAACTTTTCTTTTCCGTGTACGACAACCAACGTGCTGGTTGATAGACTGGGGTATCATCGTTCAGTATTATCCTCCTCGTCACATCTGTGGATTCAGCCTTCTCAGGTCAGGTTTGTACGATGCATTTATTCTGGTTAGATCATTTTTCACTTGTGAGTCAAGGATGTGACTTAAATCTAACTCACCTTCAGGATGTACTCCGGATATTTGCATTAGACATGCCTTTTCCTCGTGCTTATGGAACATAACACCCTCTTGGGTGAAATTCAAAGAAGCTTGTTCTAAAATGTCAGTACCTATAATGGCTTCAAAATTGAGCTGTTTCAACGTCCTACAGACATCCTCAAATTCTTCAAGTCTCTCGGCTAATTCAACTGAGCAGTTGATACTTGGCCATTCGTCTAGGTGACGTTCTTTGAATTCAACAGGGGCTCTCTTTTGTTCATCTGGTCAGCTATCATCAGATCCCGTAGTTTGTCAAATGTTTTTACGTCCAATCCTTCAATCCATCCATTAAAGAATGTTTGAACTTCTTGGTAGAAATCACGCCATGTTTTATCCGAACTTTTCTGATGTGTAACAAATAGCTGCCTGAACTTCTCTGGGGTCAATTTAAACCTTTTCAAAAGCAAAGACCTCACGTGATCATAATCTCTCGCCTCTTGCTCAGGTTCTCTAGCGATCAACTGCGTAATTTCCTGTGGCAGTAGGCCTAACAGGTGTGAGACCCAAAACTCTTTCGGTACATTCATCATACATGCTTGGCGCTCAATCAATATTAAATATAAGCTGATATCCTCTCTTTCATATCAAATTTAGGTAACAGTTTGTTCAATTCAATACTAGGTGTACGATTATTCCTACTCAATATTTCCTGATTTAATCCGATCTGAGCTTCTATTCTAACTCTAAATTATCCCGTCGTTTCCTTTCTTCTAATAATTCTCTCTCCTTTCTCTCTTCAACGATACCTTCGTACATCAATTTGCTGTCTTCCTCATCGTACCCTGCACTTTTGGTTATTAAATTTTTTAACATTGGCTTAATCATGTCGACTGTCGCCTCTAAACCTAACTCTGTAGCTAACTCTAACAAATCTTTCCATTTTCCCTTTTAACAAGAAATACATGTTTTTCCGCTTTTTAATTAAGGAGTTAAGAATTTATACAAGAATTATTGTACTGGAGAATAACAGGTATAGTACTAAATACTGTAAAAGGTATAGGATGCTAGCTCTGCTGAATTTTACCCACACTTCTACTAAATATATAAAAGTTATGCAAATAAAATTTTTCAATTAAAAATTTCCGAAACCAATGTAAAATTCAAATAATAATATATCATGCATCAATAATTTAAAACATATCAAGTAATAATTTAAATTGGGATACATAATTCAAAATTAATAGTTATTAAATACAACTTCGAAAAGAAAGCAAATAATATGAAAGTATATAATGGCAAAATTAGGTGAATAAAATATGTTCATACAAATTATTGAGAGAATAGAAATAACAAAAATCAATTTCGTTTCAAATATTTGCTCAGATTAAAAAAAATATAGGTTCAAAAAGGCAAATCATCAAAATATTGATTGTCAAAAAAATAAAAAATAACACAGACATAATAAGTCTGACCTTGACGGAGCTGAGGGTTTGGCACAAAAGAGGGAAGGAGAAACTAACACTCCCTTCTTTTCCTACGTCACAAAAGTTGGTTACTCCATGAACTTAATCTGTTCTTGTGAATAAAATCGCGGATACGAGGCCTTTACACAATCTTGAAAGTTTTTTCACTTTCTCGCACACACACACACACACACACAAAGATCTTTACAATTTCAAACGCAGGGACTACACTTTTCGCTTGGCCAGGACGGCATTCACTCAAGAAATTCTAATAGCAGGGCGGAATTCACTGAAAATTCTATTACCAGGGCGGCATTCACTGTAGAAATTCTATTACCAGGACGGCACTCACTGAAGAAATTTTTATACCAGGGCGGCATGCACTGAAGGAACTATTTCACCAGGACGGCACTCACTGAAGAAATTCTAATACCAGGGTGGCATGCACTGAAGGAATTCTATTACTACGGCTGCAATCAGAAGTAAAAATAAATGTTATTCGGGGCAGGATGGCACATTACTTCGCGATGAAGAAGGTAATCCTTGGCAATCTGGAATCAATTTGTGTTAGGCTGACACACTAGTCTTCAAACTAAAGACTTCGTTTATATTATCCGGTAGATAATTTTTCTACAAGCAAAAGGTCGGGTGTGGGGTCAATGACTATTTATCAATTCTGCTTTTTTTTTTAAATTTAAAAAAAATTTAATCCCGGTCGAGTCCCCATAAAATATGTAGGGGTGTCTAGGGGTAAGTAATGTTCGGGATCTTGATATTCAAAGAAATAAGCAGATTAGAATGAAATTACTGTTTAATGAAACATTAGATTATTTACAATTAAAACTTTATAAGTTATTTCACGGAGCATGCTCTCAATTGTCGCTAAGCCTATTGATCTCCAGGTTGACCGAAAAACGTCACTTCTCGCCTGTAAAACCGGAGTCTCTTCCTCTCGCGTCTGTCCCCGTCTGCGTCGCAATCATTTCTCTCCTAAAACCCACCATTCCGGGAGGGATACATGTATTCGCTGGTAGCGCCATCTATTGAAGAGGTTGTAACCTCACTGATCGGAGAATATATTTGTATTCCCTAATACTTTAAATCCTATATTATATATATATATAACGGCAACGGCAAACTTGATGGTTAAACAAAGTATTACCTGCTAATCATCATGTTAACTAATGTGTGCTTTTGGTTGTTAAATGTAACTCAAGTTCAAACTTCTTTCCTGATGTGTGAGGAAATCTAAACACTAGTCCAGAAAGGAACGAAATGTTCCTTCTACTTTATCATTGATAAAAATTACGGGGGTCATTGCCAGAGAACTGTGGTTCTTTCTAATGAGATGTTAATTGAAACTAAACCAAATTCAAATTCTGTTGCTTTTACTCGTGTTACAAAAAATACTCTCTGTTTTCATTTCACGAGTGAAAACAGAAAGTAACAAATTCGAATACAAAGGATGCTTAGCTTTTCCCACTTTTTGCTATGTAAAAAGTCCAACGTTTCCGGTTTGCCTGCCAAGTTCATGAGTCATCCTAACAAGTTTCGAAATTTTAAACACAACACAGAAAAAAAGGGTCTAAACAATTTAATTTTAAATACAAAATCAAGGTCTCGAAACAAATGGTTGCTTGCTCTCTCTTGTTAACTTTTATACCTCATTTTCTACATCTGAAATATATAAATATATATATATCATGCTCTTAGTTCTTTCGGTTTGATCTTAAGATGTTTAAGGATTTATTTGTCTTCTTAATTTATTAACTGCTATATATATATATATATATGTGTGTACAATTTTAGTGCAATTTTATAAGGTGTGCAGTAAGTATTTTTTATATAAGTGCAATTTTAGGTAAGTTAGCTCTATTTTGTAATGGGTTTAGATATTCCTATCCATTACTTTCAATAGGTTTTTGCTCAGTATTATTTACATAAAGGGGAAGGTTGGCTGGCCAAAAAACATGTTCAACCCCACTTTTATATAAATTATTTTATATATTAGCTGTCCTAAGTCAGCAATGTTTATAATACCGCAGCATCCATTTTATAATTTTTAATCTAGTGTCCTTCATTGTATGTTCTCTTTACCGTCTCTGTGCTTTTTTCGAATGTGATTGATGTGAATGCTTATCTCTTGTTTGTAGAGAATTAGACACACACACACACACACACACATATATATATATATATATATATATATATATATATAGCATAACTCATTGGCGCGAAATCTCATGAGGGACAAGGCCTACTGTGCCCAACTTAGTATACGAGACCTTGAGCCCTGAGGTGCATGAGCAGATGTTCCGGTCAGGTGGTCTTTCTGACCCGAAAACCCCCAGTGTTAAGTTTCCAAGCACAAGCTCAGTACTCATATTATCGACCCATTGAAAGGATGAAAGGCTGATTCAACTTTGCCCAGCCCGGTGTTTGAACCTCGGACCTGTGGTGTAGAAGCTAGATGCACTAACCACTCAGCCACTGGGGGATTCATATATATATATATATATATATATATATATATATATATATATATATATATATATATATATATATATATATATATATTAATATTTAAATTTAAATTCTACATATATAATTCTTTCCTCTCCTCTTGGTACATAGTATGACAAATTACAGGTGAAGGTTGGCTGGCCGCAAAACTTGTTTAAACCTGCAATCCTGGTTCCTAAGGCCAGGAGTTTGTCATTATACTACTGTGCCTTCTTCCTAATTTTAGTTATCTTAGGTATATAACTACGTTTTATTTTTATATTTTCGTTTATATATTTGTATATGTATATATATGTATAAATTTATATATATATGTGTATGTATATGTATATAATTATACACTCTGTCGCAAAAAAATATATGCACCCAGAAGAAATTGAGCTACATTCACGAAATTTGGTATGCATGTAGTGTATATGAAAATATAAACAAATGATTAAAAATTCAGAACAAAATATCATTTTATTAAGCGGTTACAGCTTGCAAAAGGTTAAAAATCAGTAAGTTGTAAAGCCACCTCTGGCAGCTATACAAGCCGAAATTCGGCGTGGCATCGATTCAATTAGATCACTTATGACCCCCTGTGGAAGATCCTGCCATAGTCTTTGCATCTGCGCAGTTAATTCTCCTGTATCTCGGGACGGCTGCAGTTGACTTCCCAGCGCGTCCAGACATGCTCTATTGGCGAAAGATCTGGTGTCCTGGCAGGCCATGGTAGGACGTCATATCCTTGAAGACATTGTTGGGAGAGTCGCGCAGTATGCGGACGAGCATTATCCTGTTGATAAATGGCACCTGGGCGACTTGATAGCATGGGTAGCACAATCGGCGTTAAAATATCGTCCACGTATCTGCGAGCTGTCAAAGTGCCTTGAAGGACCACTAAAGATGATCGTGTGTCCCAAGAAATTGCTCCCCACACTGTCACACCTTGTGAAATTGCTGTATGCCGCTCGACAATAAATGCCGGATCGGACCGCTGGCCGGTGCGCCTCCAGACACGTGTGCGGTGGTCATCAGCACTGAGACTGAATCGGGATTCATCACTGAAGATGACACGTCTCCAGTCTGTCACACTCCAAGTTGCCCGAGGTCGGCAAAATCCAGTCGACACTGCCTATGATGTGGGGTCAGTGGTAAGCGTCTTAGCGGACGTCGGCTCCTCAAGCCAACTTCGGTCAGTCGTCTCCTTATGGTTTCTCTTGATGGCATTGGATGTCTGGAAGGAGGTAAGTGGCGTTGAATCGATGCTAGCGACGTTGTTGGTGCCAAAGTGGCCACTCTTCTGATTGCACGATCCTCGCGATCATTTGTGTTCCTGGGACGTCCTGACCCTCCGCGACGGTACACTCTACCTTCTGTGATCCACTGTTGCCAACACCGAGCAACTACCATATCGCTCCGACCGAGGTGGCGGCCGATACGTCTATTCGACCAACCTGCTTCTCTGAGGCCCATTATACGGCCCCTATCAAAGTTCGTCAGCTGCTCGTACTGCCGCCGGTTACGTCTTAGAGGCATCCTAAGTCTCAATATCGTCTATCAAAGTCATCAGATTCGTTTGGATAGCCGTACGGCGCTCGTACTCATGCTTTTAAACTCTCCCAGTTGCGCAACTAATATGCGCATAGCACACTTAGCCTTGTCTCATTGGCTTCGAAATTTTAATCATTTGCATATCTCTTACCAGACTACATTCTTGCCGAGTTTCGTGATTGTAGCTTGATTTCTTCTGGGTGCATATATTTTTTTGCGACAGAGTGTATATTGAATTTTTTTATAATGGATATATATATATATATATATATATATATATATATATATATATATATATATCGCTACACAACTTGATTACTCACTCTCCGCTTGTAGTTTAGCTAATGTACATGTCTAGATGTATAACGCGGAATCGACGCTTAGCCATAATTAATTTTGTGTTATTCATTACGTAGTATAATGTCACAATCAGAAGTGAACAATTGATGAGCTCACAGAAATGCAAGAGCAGACATTGAAGAACTTGAGTCTTTAGACCCAGTTCAATCAGAAGATCGAATGATGGTTAGAAGTTGGATAGAAAGCCTCAGTTTAATTGAGAAATCGAGCCTAATTTTAGAAAATATAGACTCCAACGAAGAGCGTATATTTTCAACAAAACAAGGAATAAAAAAATTTATTAGTATGCTAATGACGAAATTTTTTGTGACAAAAAATCTTTGAACCGGCAGACTACTTTGTTAGATTTTATGAAACTTTTTCTTCATCAAAATAGCTTCGATTCGCGATTTTATTATCTAAGATATTATTAAACATTTTCTTTCAAAATTATTATTTTCTTTCGTCTCAATCCTCAACTAAAAATTTATATGCATTTATATGCGAAATTATAACCCGTCTTAAGCGGTTATCACGGGATATTATCTGATATTGACGATGTACTAAATATACTTTCATATGCACACTTAATGTCTAATGTAATATTTATTTTTAAAAAGTGACACCCACCCACAAAATTTAAATATCACATGATTTCATCCGAAATTAATATCAATATTTTTTTTATATTACAGGTGTGAATTTCATTCAGGTACGTGATTGCTTTCGTATATCTAACATTTGAAAATAAAAAATTTGGGTAAGTTTTTATGATATTTATAAAGATGACCTATATTAAAAGTTTAAAATGTATAATTTTGATTTATCATAATGATTTCTAACAGTTATTATTCCTATTTTTTTTTGGTAATCCTTTTACTATTGTTAAAATAACATTTAGATATGCCCTTTTTACTTTAAAATGTATATGAAAAAAATATAATTACAATGATTAAAGTATAATTAGTTTAAGTACATTACTTAAGAATTTTAATTATTTCAAGAATATACCTATCCTAATAAATAATATAAATTTGAAGTGAGCAAAGTGGGACTGAACTAACAATCAAGTGGCATTTTTCTAGCAACAGAATAGGTTGTTCAAGAATTTAAAATAAATATTAGGTGGATTGAAAAATTTCTTTTTTTCAGAATTTCAAAACTTACCTATGTGGGAAACATGTTCTGTGGTATATAAATGAAGGAAAAAATAAAAATAAAAAATATATTTTTATTTCAAATACTGCGACAAAAAACAAAAAAAAAATGAAGTTTATGTATTGGGGTTTCTTTTATGGTTGTTGTTGTACCTGTCTGACGTAGTCAGATCGAGGCCCACGAAATTCATCGTGGCATGGGCAAGAGGTACGCCTGTCGTTGGCCTCTAGCACCATACAGGTGACAGTACGATTTAGCTCGGCGAAATTCCCCGAAGGGACGATAGATGGCGACACGACCTCTATCTCCACCTCCACAATTTCTGCATGTAAACTGAAGGGGAGGGAAATATTCTTCAGTCCCTGCACTCGTGATTAAGCCCACAAGACTACGGACCCACTGATTTAACGAGCACGTACTCCGTGTGTACTCGGAGGGTGTTTTGTGGCATTAAACCCAGGCCTTCCGGTCTGGAGTCCGATGCTCTAACCACTAGGCTACCCACGGCCTCTCTTTTATGGTAAAAAGTCAAAATAATTTTCGTCAAAGTGAAAAAGCTTTTTAACATTTATTGCAATGAAAGGGTCCATACTAACTAGTTACAAGAAAAAAACATCTGCTACATTTAACAGGTTCCTTAGTATTAAATTTAGAGAATAAACTTATTGGCGAAATTA
The DNA here is from genome assembly GCA_019973935.1 of Trichonephila clavipes. Classification (NCBI taxonomy): domain Eukaryota; kingdom Metazoa; phylum Arthropoda; class Arachnida; order Araneae; family Nephilidae; genus Trichonephila; species Trichonephila clavipes. The sequence goes on from BMAU01019833.1 coordinate 71,542, forward strand.
CTGCGCACGACAAAGCGAAAAATGTTAAAATAAGCTGGACTTAACCAGGTTTTCTGGTAAAATATTTCGATCCACCAGTGCAAAGGGGCCCCGTAGATTTTCTGTGCCCAGGGCCCGAAATGAGCTTAAACCGGCACTCATGGGACTGATATGGCTGTGAGGGGAGTAAGAACTGGTTTATGGAAATGTGTTGCAACGGACATAGTACTTCTCACTACTCAGTACTCACTTTCTAAGGTATCCGACTACGTTCGGAACCGTGATTTTGCAAAAGTATTTTACAAAGGATTACAAAGATTTTTTTTATTTTTAAAGTACAAAGGATGCAAAAGTACAAATAATTTTTTTATTTTTAATATTTAGTGTCATTTAGATTAGAATCCGTGTATAAAATTGTTTTAAGAATATTAATGCAATAAAAAAAGAAAGCGAGTATCAGTGTGAACACGCGTTAGAAGTTAATTTCTTTGGCTTACACGTATTGAATTGTATAATAAAGTTTTATTTTGAAGTAATCTTATATATAATTAACAAATTTATTATTATCATTATTATTTCAAACTGTATTTAAAAAAATAATTAGGATGGATAAGGTATAAATATAGACAAAATTTTCATTTTCAGTACATAATACTAAAAAAAATTTTATTGTTTGTATTTTGAGAAAAGTATCATTATTAGTCTAAATCAAAAATTTGCCTCGAAACAAAAATGCAAAATGTTCCATGCGTTGCAATTGTTGCCGAATTATAACAAAACAAACTTTCCAGAAGTATTCATCTAATTTATAGTTATAAATTCTTGGATGCATTGTAATGCTAGTGATAGCGTGAAAGAAGAAATTAAAGTTTTTTATGTATAGGAAATCATTAAAATTCTTGAAATTTTTATATAAAAATTTGCGTTTACCAATATTTTGTAAATTATCATATAAAACATTACATTGCATGCATACATTTGTAAAGAATTGCTTAAAGTTAAATCAGGTGAAAATATGAAATTAAAAAAAAAATCAAAACGCATGGAAAGTTTTTAAATTTTTAAAAGTTTTAAAAACTATACTCATTTTTTTCTCACCAATTTTTTTATATGATTTTAGTTCTAAGTTACATAGAGCCAGTAAAAATTTGGGACATGTTTGTAAAAAATTTTACTGCCCACTGTAGTCTTAAAATACAAATTAATGAAGCACTATATAACACTTTCACAACAATCAAATTAACTACACCAAAGCATATATATGATTTAAAAACTCACTTCTTAAACTGGATTTAGAAACTCCATTCGATTGAAAATTTAGTAAACACAATCTTTTATTGCCAAACTATTGGAAGAAATGTTGTGTTGCCACTAAATTTTAAAACAATAGATTGTTTGTATTATTTCCTTAAAAGAATTTTAAAACTGTATATCCAACAAACTCACCTTAAACTAATTTTTGACAGATTTTGAACCATTTAAATGCCTACTTCGGGTAGATTAAAGACTCACTTCCGATTTTTTTTAATTCATAAAATTGATTATAATTTGACTTCTAGGTAACGTTAAAACAAAACAAAGTATGTATCGCAAAGCTAAAAGAGGAAAGGCTTTTCAAAGCTGCTGTTGAATGAGGAGAGGGGGTGCTAGCTCAGGGCTAATAGACGAAAAACACAAAAGAAATTTTAAAAGCCGTAATTTTAAATCTATTTTTTCAATCTTTGAACAAATTACGGATAATACTATTCTACATATGGAGAAAAAGTTTCGTTAAAATATTTTTATAAATAATGAAGTTATTAAATATTTAAATAAAATTTTGAGTATTTTTTGAAAAATCGCAAAAAAAAAAAAATTGCGTCATTTTTTATTTTTTTATGACCGATTCTAAAAGAGAAAAGCATGAACATGTTTAGAATAAAATATCAATTCATTAACTCGAAAGGAAACTTAAAGGGAATGATTTAGAAACCATTTTTATAAAAGCGTATCAATTTTGACTCATTTTTAAAAAAATCGAAAAAAATAGAAAATATCATTATTTTGTTAAAAAAAAATATACCATATCGTGGCGAAAAGAATGATATTTCCGATTCTGTAATTATTTTTGTCTGAGATAGATAGTACGAGTTAGATGGCGTTTTTTAAAACGGGGAAAAATTCGGAACTTCATTCATTTCTACCTTACGTTTATCACTAACCGTAACTGGTGACGCGTAACAGAAATTTCTCCCTACCGTGCCATAAGAAGTTAACTTCACAAAAAATATTTAAATGTACTATTTTGGCAAAAATGAACTTAGAATTACCTACTTTCAAAACATTCTCTTTTTATGAAAAATGCTTCTACAATAATACAATTTTGCTCATATATAGCTAAAACTTCTCCAGAGGGCCTGAACTAAGATTTTTGAAAAATTCACATTGTTTTAAGAATTACTTCCAACTGAAATAATTATCGATGTTTGTTTGTTAAACTTTTTTCCATTCTGATGTATTAAAATAGGAATAAACCCACTTCTTAGTTATATATTTCAAAAATCCTAATTCACACTCTGTACTGAGATCTGAGATATATATATATATATATATCTCAGATATATACAGTCAGGTCTCTTTTTATGCGGATTCTTTTTATGCGGTTTTGAAGTTGTGCGGTTTGTATTCCAAACATTTCTAGATTTTTGTTATTATTATTATTTTTTATACTGAGACGTAGATTGTAGTATTCCGAGAATTTCCATACCTTTTGGTGCTTACGTCTGTGGCTCGGCTGCGACAGTCTTAGATTCGCATTCGTTATTTCAGTTGTATTTCTGTAGTATACCGATACGATATCATTATTTCGAAATTATGTTATCTCTTAGAGGTGCCTCGTTCATTTTTATAAAAGTTTCACTTTAATAAGTGGCGAATTTAAGTTGCAATATAATAAGCAGCAAATTTTGATTTCTGGATTTAAAGTGAGTGTCGTAAAGTTTTATTTTTCATTAGAAAATCGTAAGTGTAATTTTTTTAAATTTCTTTTCTAAGATTTTATTTGGCCCAATGGAGAAAAAAAAACATCAAAGACAGTCAATTTCGTTTGAAACGAAAATTGCAATTTTAGATCGCTTAGGAAAAGGAGAAGGATCTACGGCTATATTGGAAAACATTTTAATTTAGGCGAACCTACTGTCAGAGCAATTAAAAAGAATGAAGCTGCAATAAGAAAATCAGTCATTTCTGGTACAAAATTAAGCACCAAATTTGCATCGTACACAAGGGATGTATTATTAGAAAGAACGGAAAGAGCCATCGCAATTTGGATTGAGGAACAAGTTCAAAGAAGGATTCCTGTAAGTGGTTATTTAATCCAAGAAAAAGCTCTCAATGAAACAGTCAGAACCATCAACTTCCACTTCCCAAGCTAGGAAAGAATTTTCAGCTAGCAAAGGATGGCTAACAGGGTTCTTAAAAAGAAATACACTTCATTATATTAAGATAACAGGGGAGAGTGCGACAGCAGATGAAGGAGCAGCAAAAATATTTCCAGAGGAGCTAGCGAAAATTATTGAAGACGGGGACTATTCTGCCGATCAAGTACACTGCTCAAAACAATTAGAGGAGCAAGCAAAAAAGTGAAGAAAACCGTGTGAGACAGCCACGTATTGGCATACAATGCATAGTACACGCGTATCAATGCGCAATACAGAAAAAAGGCGTAAAAAAATTTGGAATTAAGCTTTAATTCTTTGAAAATTATGGAAAAAACATTAAAAGATGATTTATAGGGGAACAATTTGGTTAGATGTAAACGATAAAAAAAGATACAGTTTAGACATGATGCATGAGTTTTAATAGGGCGTGTGGTATCCTCGAACAGCTAAGACTGCTGCACACCTGTTTGCCATGGATGCGAGGAGGTTATCGATCAGACTTTGGGGAATACTGTTCCCCTCCTCAAGAAGTGCAATCTCCAAGTCTCGGACAGTAGCAGGTGGCCTAGGTCGCGCAGCAATGCGTCTTCCGAGCATGTCCCAAACATGCTCGATTGGATTCAGGTCCGGAGAGCACGCTGGCCATTCCATACGCTGTATTGTTTCAGCTTCAAGCATGTTCTCCACCAGACGAGCTCTATGCGGTCGGCCATTATCATCCTGGAAAACAAAGGAATCTCCAATGGCTCCAGCGTAAGGGATGACATGAGGTCGAAGTATCTCGTCTGCATACCTTCGGCCCGTCAAAGTGCCATTACGAATGATATGCAGGTCCGTACGTCCACCTATGCTGATTCCACCCCATACCATCCAACCAGCTCTTCTGTATTGTGACCTTTCACGAACGAATGCGGGATTATTTCGAGTGCCCCTGTCCCTCCATACAAGAACACGTCGGGTGTCACACTCTAGACTGAATCGGGACTCGTCTGTAAACAGCACTTGGCTCCAATCATGTTGCTCCCAATCTCGATGTTCAGCAGCCCATCTTCTTCGGGCCGCACGGTGGCGTGGGGTTAACGGAATGCAGACCATTCGCCTACGTGCATAGAGCCCTCCCTCATGAAACCGATTACGTACTGTTTGGCTGGACACCCTTCGTCCCGTTGCCAAGAGCAACTGTCTTTGTAGCTGCGTAGCATTCTGTTCTGTTTCGACGGGCTGTTAACTGTATATACCGGCCATCAGTTGATGTAGTGGCGCGTGGCCGACCTGCCCCTGGTCGACGTCTAACATTTCCTGTTTCTTGGAATTGATTCCACAGCCTTGCAACAACACTTCTGGCGACTCCAACAGCGTCCGCGACTCTACGTTGTGTTTGCCCGGATTCCAGTCTGCCTATAACACGCCATGCCATGGATTCCGGTAAATCACTTTGTTGAGACATTCTCAAGTAACCTTGTCTCAAAAAAAAAAATACTGCGCAATCGAATTTCACAGTTACGGCAATAAAACAGACGTTTCTGCAACATCCCGATTTCTGCCCTTATCTCCTTTTTCTGGTTTTTGACGTCATAAACTTTGATTTGCATATAAAGTTTTCTTCTTCCGTTTCCTGGTAGCCTTTAAATTATGGATGATTCATTTTATGTTACTTATTGGTATACATCTTTGCTTACGTTGTTAAAATCATGTGCTCCCCTAATTGTTTTGAGCAGTGTATTTAACGCTGATGAAACAGGACTTTATTGGAAAAAATTGCCTAATTGTACTTACATCGCAAAGGATGAAAAAACTGCAAGTGGACATAAAGCAAGTAAAGATCGAGTCACCTTATTACTTTGTAGCAATGCATCAGGAGATCGGATGTTGAAAAACCTCTCTTAATAAATAAATCTCTTAGACCACGCGCCCTTAAAGGTAAAGATTTAAAACAACTGCCCGTGCATTGGATGGCTAACCCGAAAGCCTGGAGGACAACAGCTATTTTTACAGAATGGTTCAATAATTGTTTCGTACCAGAAGTGGAAGCCTATATGAAGGAAAAATCTCTGGATTTTAAAGTTTTATTAATTGTTGACAATGCAGCAAGTCATCCAGAATTAGAACATCTAAATGTTCAACTAGTATTTCTTCCGCCCAATACAACAAGCCTTATTCAGGCATTAGATCAAGGCATAAAAAATATTATATTAAGACAACGTACAAATTCATCTTGAATAAACTAGAAAATGAGTCCAAAACAGTGAAAGATGTGTGGAAACAATTTTCTATTTTTGATTGTTTAATTCATGTTGCATCTGCTTCCGCTCAAATAAGACCTACAATTTTAAATGCCTGTTGGAAAAAGATTTGGCCAGCATGTGTGACAGACAATACAAACACTCAAACATCGACACTATCAGATCAAATAATTAGTTTGGCACATGAAATTGAAGGAGATGGTTTTAATACCTTCAGCCACAATGATGTAGATAAATTGCTTGTGGGTGATGCATTAAGTGACAATGATATTATTGATTTAACTTTAGATCTAACTGTAGACGGCGTCGTAGGTCTAGAAGGTGATAATGATGAGGAAGAAAAATCAACTCCCCTCACTGGAAAATTAATTCAAGAAGGTCTTCAACTTTGCGCAGTAAATTAGAAAATCATTTTCTTATTAATGCCCCCAATTCTGAACGAGCCTCTAAATTAAAACGTGAGCTGCAGAACTGCATGTCTGGATATCCTGAACTCTATAAAAAAATAAAAGAATCCTCATCGCAAAGTTTAATTACTGATGACATTGTCAGAAAAGGAAGAGCTACACAGAACGAGAATGAAGTTTGTGAAAATCCGTGGCCTTTACCGCAAATATCTATTGCAGACAGTCTCTTCTGATGATGAAGGTGATTTGGAATTACTTCGCAAACGGTGCAAACCATTATCAGATAGCGATAATGATTAAAAATGTAAAACTATGTGTATTACTTTTCCATAAAATAAAATGAATTAAAGTTTGAATACAAGTTTTTTTTCTAGCTTTTGTATGAATTTCTTTCAGACATTCGAAGTAATTTATCATGCAGCATATTTCTTTCCATTTCTGCAATTTTTTTTTATGCGGTTTTAAGTTAATTTTAACTAGTTGTTTTGGTTTTATGCGATTTTAGAAAACTAAGGAACACGTATCCCTACTTTTTCCATTCAAGTAATGTCTTTTTTAATGCGATTTTTTTATATGCGGTTTTCGGTAGAACGTATCTACCGCATAAAACGAGACCTGACTATATAGATATATATATATCAGATATAGATATATATATCTGAGATATATATATATATATATATATATTGGCAAAATATTATTATGGAAGCATTTACCATAAAGAGAGAGTGTTTTAAAAATAGATAATTCTATGTTCTTTTCTTGCCAAAATATATTGCATTTAAATAATTTCTTTATTGTAATAATATTCTTAAAACAATTGTATACGTCTATTCTAATCTAAGAGTTATCCCTCTTCTCTAATAATGTAATTCTCTCTTCTTCCGAACGTAGTTTAATACCTTCAGGCAGTGGTCTCCAGCCCCCGGTCCGTGGATCAAATACTACCGGTCCGTACAAGAAACATTAAATTATTTCCCTTTTATTAACTGTGGTATATTTTTCTTGGGTTAGGGCTACTTTTTATGAAAATCACTTTATATTCCTTGTTAAATCACTTTATATTCATTTTTGGTGCAGATATATTTTATTCTGAAGTCACGACTAAATACAATTTAATTAAAATAATTAAATCAAAACAGTCTAAAACATAAACAATCAATGTCCTTCCCCTGAGTGTGCCGCGGCAAAATTAACAAACGTTGACCGGTCCGCGGTGATAAAAAGGTTGGGGAATACTACCTTAAGGTATCAATAAGGAATTTAGTAGGTTCTTTTCGTTCAATTGAAGATTACACAAGAAAATCCAGGCACATTAACTGCTCTCAGTCTAGCGGCTCAAAATTTATTGTTGATTTATAGCCACACACACACAACACAAATAAATATTAAAGAAATTAACTATGTACATTTGATTAATTAGCATTACTTTCGTATAAATTAGCGAAATTATTGTCCATCATCCACTCTTTCGCCATTTTCGGTCTCTCCTCTTTTTCCCATCCTCGAGTTTTTGTTTTTCCTCCTCTCCCTCTCAATTCGAGGGCCGCGCCACCTATAAAACTTTTAAGGGGACCCGGTACCCTTTGAGAAAACTTTTTTATTTACACATTTAAAAATTATATTTTATCATTTCATATTGTGTTTCTATTCAATAAAACAATATGAGGTGTAATTTTGTACATATTATTCCCACAATTTTAAAAATTTTAATTTTTAAAAAAAATTTGGAAAATTTTAAAATCCTACTCCTTTTGTATTTATTAAAATTTTGACATGAAATTTTTTTGTAACATTCTTAAGGATCTTTTAAACAACTTTAGGGATCGATTTCGCAATAACTTAATTAGTTTTGGAGAAAAAAATAAAATGTTCTTAGATATGCTAAAATTCAACAAAAACCCCAATATCTTCTACATTTAAATTTTTTTTAAAAAAGTATTCAGTTTATAGTAAAATGGTTCCTTTATTTTGTTACATGCATGATATATAACACAGAGAAAAAATTAAAAAGATTGGTCAATAATTGTGGAAGGAGTAGCATTTTGAATGCACTAATGTAGCGAAAAAACACAAGCTGAGAAAAACCATTTTAAAGTTTATACTTCTGAAAAAATAATTATTATAAGCTTAAATAAGCTTAAAATACCATTTTTTAAAACATTAGCTATATATTTTTCTTAAAAATTATTGCATTTTCATGTTATTTTAACCCATATTTTCAATAAATGATACATTTTTACACAGTAATATAATTGCACATAAATATCAAGAAAACTCGAAGAAAACGTTAAAAAAAATTTCTGTTATAACAGAAATTTTAAAATCTTTTCCTTCACATAATATTTAAATAATATATTTGTATGAAAAACATATGATAAACAAGAACTGAAATTATGAAATTATTAATATAAAATGCCTAAATTATAAATATTTACATGCACACATTTTACAAAAAAAAATTATATTATAGTAATTACCTTAGAAATATCCTGATTCACACATATGTAACTCCTTCCCTTTTTTTTAATTAATCTCTCTCTTTTTAAAATAGCTTTTTTTTATCAATTTGCGTGCATGCTGATATTTCGTGTTTTTCCGTCTGATTCGGAATAATCTTTTACGAGATTCGAGCATCACACCAAGATCATGCGAACATTTCCCCAAAGGTATATTTAATGCTTTTTGGGTCTCTCTGACAGTACGTAGAGTGCCTTTGTTGAATTCACAAATCGCTTCAAGTACGGCATTTTTCACTCTGGTTTTACACACAAATATTTCTTTGGGACACTTCGACCAAATCATGTTGTGTAAGCTTTCATTAGCGTTTTGAGTTCCGCAATTAATGCACCGTTCTAAAAGTTCATTCGAAGCAAGTCGTTGATAAATAGAAAGGATGTGTGGCAAAAAACTTTCATTGATTGGAGTCCCAACATGTTCTTTATGCAGACCTGGATTTTGTCCTTTTGCTTTTGCGGATTGGTAAAAACACCATGAGTCAGCACCGATTGGACATTTCGAATGCTGAGGTTTTTGGTCTGTCGAAATGCTGTGATGTAACGTAGCATATATTGCTTTTTTTCATGGCAGGAACATTGCCTTTGTTTTGTACTATGGCTTTTTGGTAGTATAAAGTTAACTTTTTAATTGTTGCCTCTTTCAATGTACCATGGCCTTTTCCTCCTAATGAAATGCCACGGGCTCTCGATTCCTTCACAGCATTTCGTAGACCAGCGCCCAACCTTTTACTGACATGATTAATGCACTCCTCTTTTTTTATTTCAAATTTATTCCCATACACATTTTTTTCTGTTAGGTAATTGAAGGTTTTACAATCTCCATCAGACAATAATGTGGAATAACGAAATCCCATTTCTTGGGATCTTTCCCAGAGGATCAATGCTGCCTCCATTTCCATCGAAGTTGATGAGCCATAATGATTAACATCGCAATCCTTCCTATGACCTTCAAACCAAATGTCATACTCTGCACTTGAATCTCCCAGTTCTCTTTTTGCCACAGAACAGTTGAGACATACCTTACACATGACTTCAAAATCAATTACATAGCCTGTAAGTATATCAATAACACAAGCTATGCCAATCAAAGATGTATGCCCACGTGTCAACCAGCTACCATCAAATGGAACACTTATATCAACAACGGGAACATCAGTTGGTGCTTCGTATGCCTTTCTCACTTCTCTATGTTCTTCGCTCTGCAAAGTCTCTGCAGCAATACCGTAGGCTGTGTGAAGAAGTTTAATGCATTTGCTATATGTTCTCGACGAAAAAGGATATACACTTACTGCCATACAAAACTTTTCAATTGCAGAGTAACCTTTTCCAATATTAGAGAATGCTTGCGTGATGCGTAAATTAATATCCGGAACAGTATTACCTTGCCTTTCATTAGACGTTTCTACAGCACAAACGTTTTCAGCGCAAGAACTGCAGGTTAAATTTAACACATAGGAAAATCCTACCTTGTTTCCAAGTGCAAGCTTTAAAGTTTGTTTGTCACAGTCTAGGCATTTTAGTTTCATAAACATTTTGCTGATTTGCTTAAAGTTCACACAATAATAAAATTTCCCACTTCAGAATGTCTAGTCTTTTCAGTACTTAATAACTGCTTAATTCTGATGTTAGGGTCAAATATATTTTCTTCAGTGACACATGTATTTACAGAATCACTACACCAACGTTTGCTGTTCATTTGAGCAGAATGATTTCGACGTTTTACTCGTGGCATTTTTAAGACAAACCTTCAAGAGATAGAAAGAAAGATAATACAATTCTCAGCAGTTTCAGCAACAGCCTTGAATAGACCGCAAGCAGTAAAAGTCTTTAAAAAGACTAACGATAACTAGACTAGTACGATAACTGCAAAACAAACGAAAAAGATGCACCATCAACAATAACAAATACCTTGTAGTTAAAGTTGTAGTCACTAAAAAGTACGGTAAAGCTTTACAGTTAAGGTTAGAATAAAAGAAAATTTATTTTTGAAAATAATTGATAAAAATTAGCTTAAAATCACTAACACCTCTAAAAAGGGGGCGTGGTCGATTTCCAAATTTGTTTGTTTACATTTTTCAAATGAAATTTTTTCCAATTTCTAATTTTGAGGCATACAAAAGTGATATATCAATCGAAAGGTAATCGTTCAAAGAATATAACTAAATAAAAATAAAAAACGATAAAATCGTCATTTTTAGGGTATCAAGTCTTCTTAAACGGCAAGGCGAATTTTACAGTATCCAACTACGTTCGGAACAGTGCTTTTCCAAATCATAGAAACAAATATATTCTTAAATAGTTAATGTCTCTTATATTAGAATAGACGTATACAATTGTTTTAAGAATATTATTACAATAAAGAAATTATTTAAAAGCAATATTTTGGCAAAAAATGAACATAGAATTACCTATTTTCAAAACATTCTCCTTATATGGGAAATACTTCTATAATAATAATATTTTTCCTATATATAGCTCAGACCTCTGTACAGAGCCTTTAGGTATCCGACTACGTTCGGAACCGTGATTTTGTAAAAGCGTATAAATGGATAATATTTATGATATTTAATGTCACTTAGATTGGAAAAGGTACATAAAACTGTTTTAAGAATATTATTACAATAAAAAATATTTAAGTACAATATTATGACAAAAAATTAACATAGAATGACCCATTTTCAAAGCATTCTCCTTTTATGAAAAATGCTTCTATTATAATAATATTTTGCCTGTATATAGCTCAGACCTCTGTACAGAGACTCAAGGGCTGCGGTAGCCCAGTGGTTAAGGTATCCAACCATGACAGGCATGTCATGAGTTCGATCCCAGTACCACTAAAGACCCGCCGTGTAGGGCAGCGATGCACGTTAAATCTGTCGAGAGCTGAAACGTCCTCCCGTTGGTGTGGTGTGGTAGTTAGGAGAGGGGGGTGCCAGCTCAGGTGTCGTCCACGTCACTTGACCATGGTTCAAAATTACGTGGTCCGTCGCCAAAAGCCCTCGTGTAGCTGAACAGTGCGACGTTAATATTAACTCAACTCAACTGTACAGACTCAACTAGAATTTTTGAAACATATAACTCAGAAGTGGATATATCCATATTTTAATACAACAGTGTGGAGAAATTTTGAGAAAACAACGATAATTTTTTCAATTGGTAGTAACTTTGAAAGAAATAGGAATTTTTCAAAAATCCTAGTTCAGGCACAGAAATCTTAGCTTTATATAAGCAAAATATTATTATTGGAGAAGTATTTTTCATAAAGGGAGAATGTTTTGAAAATAGATGATTCAAAGTTCATTTTTTACCAAAATATTGCTTTTAAATAATTTTTTTTTCTAATAATATTCTCAAAACAATTTTATACATGTATTCTAATCCAAGTGACACTAAATATCATAAAAATTATCCATTTGTATGCTTTTTTTAAATCACGGTTCTGAACGTAATCGGATACCTTAATAGCCATCTTTTTAGGCTATTTATATTGAAGAAAGATAACTATTTCAAGTCTAAAATCATCAAACCAAAATTCTTTCCACGTTTTTTTTCTTCTTTTTTTTTTTTTTATTTTTTATGTGGCAATATTAAAGTTTGAAATTATTTTGCTCCTAATCTCCACAACGTAGTGCATCTTTTGCACACAGGTAGGTTCCAACGAATAATAGTTTTTTTCTTCGTATGATGCCGTATCTTGTGTATCAGTAACAATCAGAGATGGATATAGTACATATTTTTAATTACAGAAATTTTTACACAATTAATTTACGCTTAATTTTAAATAGTAAAATGCGGGTACAGATGAAAATCACTCCTTTGAAGGTGCTGGCAATGTTTAGAGAGGGCAGTCTAAATTACGGTGGTCTTTTTTATGAAGACAAAGACGTTCAATCACTCCTTTAAAGGTTCTGGGAAGGTTTAGAGTTTGCAGTCTAAATTACGGTGGTCTTTTTTATGAAGACAAAGACGTTCAATCACTCCTTTAAAGGTTCTGAGAAGGTTTAGAGTTTGCAGTCTAAATTACGGTGGTCTTTTTATGAAGAAGACGTTCAATCACTCCTTTAAAGGTTCTGGGAAGGTTTAGAGTTTACAGTCTAAATTACGGTGGTCTTTTATGAAGACAAAGACGTTCAATCACTCCTTTAAAGGTTCTGGGAAGGTTTAGAGTTTGCAGTCTAAATTACGGTGGTCTTTTTTATGAAGAAGACGTTCAATCACTCCTTTAAAGGTTCTGGGAAGGTTTAGAGTTTGCAGTCTAAATTACGGTGGTCTTTTTTATGAAGACACAAACGTTTATATTCAGAATATCTTTGGTGCGGGGGAGTAAAGTTTTAGTTTAATGGGTAACATGGGAAAATAAAGCGCAAACTCAACTGAAGCGTAGTGGTAATGTTAGGACCCTCCTGCAAAGTCAGGTTTTGCCTCCAAATCGGATCTTAGCCTAAAAGACAAAAGCATTTCAATTGTTTTTGCATTTGTTCGAAGACACTCAGGCGTTCTTAGAAATGAGCGGGCCGATTGGCTAGCAAAAGTTGCAAAGAAGCGTGAAATTGACATAGCCGTAGAAATTCTTAAATTATTTTACAAGAAGGTCACGAAAGCAAGAATGTGATGTCTTGGAACGAAGAATATCTCATTTCAAATAAAGGAAGCTTAAAGAATTTTTTCTAACTATTAATAAGGCACTGTCATGCCATCATTTTTATACTAATTGCAAAACAAGTAATATAAAAGAATTTTTTTAAGTCAGTTCCTATTTAGGTCAACAAAGAAAAATTTTATTTTAGTTATTTTGTATTAAATAGTTACAATCAATATAAATATGCATATACATATGACAGAATTATAATATTAAGTGACAAAACAGAAAGCGATTTTCCGGGCAATTTTCAATTTTCCTTTCTATAGTGTTGAACTATTTTTTGTGTGAGTGTGTTTGTTACTATTTATTCATTAACTAAATTTAATTGTTCTAATAAAATAGTATAGTAAAAAAGAAATCACATTATCAAAAATTAGGCCATCCCAGATGGAACTCGAACCCACGACCATTGCATTAGAAGTCCAACGCGCTATCCATTGTGATACCATTGTGTGTGAGGGACACAACGAACGATTTTCCTTTCTATATATGCTGTTGGACTATTATTTTTGTTTGTTACTATTTATTCAATTTTTAAATTAATTAACCAAAATATTTGAAAAAAAACTATATTAACATCAAGTATCATCCACTACAAGTTTAAAAAATGTATTTGAATTTGAATGGGTGAATAGAAAGTATTTTATAATTGATTGAAATTTTTAACAAGATTATATATATATATATATATATTATATATATATATATAGGGAGAGAGTGAACTAATGATAGGAATTGAATAACCAATTTTTCTCACTGGTCATGGTAACTTTAGAAGTTACTTGAATAAATTTAATTCAGTTCCGTCATCTTCCTGCGATTGTAATACTGATAACGAGGAAAATGTAGAACATGTGCTCCTAGTGTGTTCAAAGTTAGTTAGAGAGAGAAAGATCCTAAGACTGGCTTTCAAGGGAATTAATATAAATTGGCCTCGGCATTTCCACCAGCTTCTGTCCACCAAAAGTGCTTTTAAAAAGCTCTGTGAATTTGTTGTAAATATCTGTAATCCTTCATCCTCAAAAGTTTTTTTCCCCTTTGTAATGTGTGATTAATACTTACTTCTGTAAGCCCGGTGTGATACTTTGTGGTGCACGGGGATTTTATAATTGTTTTCAATAAAAAAAATTCGTATTTTACAAAAGTTACGTACTTGGCGTTAGTCAGGCTTTGGGACCCTTAGAATCCTGCCTCCCCCTCCACCCGCAATACGGGGGTTACGGGGTTGTACGTTACGCCACTGACACTCAGTTGCAGTTAATTTGAGTGTGAAGTGTTGGAAACACTATATAACCGCAATCCACCCTGAAGAATATATTTTCCGGAAGTAAACAAAGACCACAGAAACCAGGTGATCATTGTCACGAACACGCTGTTCAGCGATTTTTCAGTCAATTCACTTGTTCCGCTAAAGATACGAGTTTACATGCATTAAGAGAACCAGGGCATCATACACATTCAAAAAATCTATTTTTCAATTTTAGTATTAAAAAATTGTGCATACTTTCCTGAATCTAAAAATGTAAAATACTTACATGTTCGTTGATAAAATAACCTTAAAATATGAAAAAAAGCAATTGGCAAAAATGTAAACAAATGTTTAGTTTTTTCACTTTTTCTCTAAAGCATAATTTTTTGCTTTTACACTTTTATAGGTACACTTTTTAAAGAAACTATTGCACTATACGGTACCAAATTTTTATACTTCGATATAGGATACCTGTGCATATAGTGAACCTGTCTTTTTAATCGTAGTACATAATTTTTTTTAAAAAAATTGTGTGAAAAAGTGGAAAAAAAAAATTCAAAATTACTAAGTTTTATAATTTTTTTAAGAAAACTAGCTTAATATTTTTACTAAAAATGTAGTTCAATATATTTTGTGTATATTGTTTTTTATATGTGCAAAAATTATTTTACCTAATTAAGAGATACTTTTTTAAAAAGTGGTACCTAAATATAAGCATGTATTATGAGATCTCGAAAATTATGTCCAACTTAAATTAAACAGAAAAAAAAAGTTTTTTTAACTAAAGAATTGTTTTTGTATTTCCAGAGAATCATTAAAATATCTTTATAAAGATCACAAAAAAATCTAAGCTCTATTGGAAATTTTTTAGGATATATGTCTCATGAGCAAAGAGTCTTATTTTGGGGATTTTACTGTTTCGAGCATGTACCCTTAAATCTAAAGGGCCTCAAAGTCTTGACATTATCGTAAGGTAGAAGTTAAGAGACTGAGGTGCCAGCTTAAGTTTATCTTCGTAACTTGATAAGGATTTAAAACGGTAACTTTCGTATTATTTCTAAGTTCAGTGTTAATAAACTATCAATGAATCGATAAAAAAGTATGCGTCCTGAAGATGTCTTTTATTGCAAGCCGTTCTTACCCACTTTCTATCAGTTAACGATAAACTTCAATCCAAAAAAAAAACTGACTTTATTTAAATATCTAAAAATGGACATTTTGAGAAGATTCTCGCATTTTATATTCATGTCTCGTTTTAGATTAATTTGAAATGGGAGTTCCAGAGTGGGGTTTAAGGTGACTGCTTACCTTTGGACCCAATATTTTTATAAAAACAAATTTTTGAAACAAATTCAGTGTTTTTAGGAAGAAAAATAAAAAAAATATGTAAATACATGAAATTTTTTAAATAAATATTGCACTTTTAGAAAAATTGGTTGTTTTCAAGGAAATTTTACCAAATCTTTACTAAAACGGGTAACACTGTACAAAAAAAAATTTCTAATACAATTATCATAATTTTCTTTATACACAACATACATATTACGGTGCTCTTGGAAATGAACCAAAATCTAAGAGAAATATTAAAATACAAAAAAAATTACAGACAATTATACATAAAAATATGAAAATTTTGATATTTTAAAAAAATTTTCTTCATAAAAACTACCGTAAATGAAAAAATATTTAACCTACAACAAAACTTAGGGTCCACTTTATGAAAAATTGTATAATAAACATTCCCGCAAAATTTCTCTCAAAACGTTATCTAATTTGATTCTTAAGATATCATGTATCTGGTAAAGAGTTCCTTTCGAAAATATAACTTTGAGAGTTATAGTGATTTTTAAAATCACTTTAACTTTATTTCTACTTAGCGTAAAGGGAAAAAAACTGTTTTGAAAAGAAAGATTTTCACAAACTATAAGATTTTGAAATAAAAAAAAATGCCTTATGTAGACGAAAAACGGAATTTCAAAGTAGGCAGTCACCTTAATTATTATTCTGGATGCATGTAGCAAATTATACTTTCATTTGAAACGAAGACTAGTTCATTATTGTTACAAAATTATTGGATCTTATTTAATTTTTAAAATATATTTCATTATATTTATGAAGCAATAGTACAATCTTTTCCTTTGTGTGTTTTAGTGTGCCCGAGAAGTAGCGGAACGCCTAGGAGTGCGTGGATGGATCAAAATGTCTTTCTATGGAACAGCTATGGGACAAATACAAGGTGAAAAAGAGAGAGTGGATGAAATGTAAGTACAATTCGTATTTATATCATGAGAAACCTAAAATATATATTTTGTTCAAATTAAAATATATTCATTAAAACAATAGTTATAAAAAAAAGATTCTTGATCTACATTAAACAATGCAATGTTAATGACATACTAATAGTATGACAATAATGATATACTACTATAGTATAAGATAAACTGACCGCGTATTGGAAAGTCTTCGAAATTTAAGTTATGCAGTTTATCCAAACACTTAAACAATTCGAGGTGAATTTTATGTTGATAAATCTATTGATTGTGTTCTTCTATCCAAATTACTGCGACTTTTCTGAATATTGTCCTAACATCCGATAAAAGTGCAAGAAAATTCTTAGTGTGAGTTAGTGAATATTAATGTCGCACTGTTCAGTGACTAGAGGGCTTTTGGCTACGGTCCTCATAATTTTGAACCATGGTCAAGCGAAGAGGACGACACCTGAGCTGGCACCCCCTCTCATAATTACCACACCTCACCAATGGGAGGGCATTTGAGCTCACGACAGTTTTAACGTGCACCGCTACCCTACACGACAGGTCCTTATTGGTACTAGGCTCAAACTCATGACACGCCGGCCACGAGTCCGTTACCTTAGGCTACCACGGCCATAAAAATTCTTAAAGAGGAAGGAATTTGTAATTTCTCTCTCGGCAGTTTTCACTGAATGAAACAGCTTTAAATCTGTTTACATGTTATCAGCTAAGATTTTGACGAGGTTTTGAAGAAAATGTCGCAATTTTTTTTTAACTGAGCATGCTGTGCCATTCATTCTTGAAGTTATCATTTCCGATAATAAAATCAAAAAAGCACTTTTTTTTTTAAATACCGTATTTATTTGAATCTAAGTCGCCATCGATTCTAAGCTGTACTCCGAATTCTCAGCAAGAATTTGTGAAAAAGGAAAAATAGTGTAAAATGGTTTATTAATATCCAATTTTAAGAAATTAAAATAAATTTAAAATGAGAGCTGATAAGAATTGGATAATTTATCAGTATTACAAACTTTTAAATAGATGCATGAGCCTGTAATTGCTCTAAATACCCCATCCAACAATTTTTCCCCCTTCGATTCTAAGCCCACACCCTATTTTTAGTAGCATTAACATTAAAAAAAAGTGCAGCTTATATTCGAGTAAATACGGTAATTATAAAATGTTTTCGAAGTATAAAGATACACATAAAATATCTAACTGAATAATCATTCAGCATAATAAGCTACCCATATAGAAGCACTAATAAAAGTAAATCACCATTATACTAACATAATGAAAGAGCAACACTCTTTTCATTGTGTTCTTTATTGAAACAAAAATTGATGCCTGATTTTAACAACATCTAAAAATATCGGAGCTGACTTAATTTATTATCACTATAACATCCATTTTATTTTCATAATACACTGCTGGCCACCGTAAATGCAACACCAAGAAAGACAAGATATAGTACAACAAACTTTATTTTGTAGATAACATGTTGACCAAGTGTATCAAATGATTAAATTTATAGACTTCTGTGAAGTGGGGTTCCTACCAGAATCAGTAGCCAGAGTAGTCGCCATTGTTGGAGATCACCACTGCCACACACCTCGGCATTGATTTAAAGAGACTTTGGATGTGTTATTGGGGTACAGCAGACCAAAAGCAGCTTCCACACGTTGCCAAAGTTGATCTGGTGTGGCAGCTGGAGGTGTAATCTGTGTCAATCTTTGAGCAACCATGGACCACATGTTTTCAATCGGCGAAAGATCCGGAAAGCGAGCCGGCCAGGGAAGCAATTCAATCTGGTGATTGACGAAGAACCTTTGCACAATGCGTGCCACGTGTGGTCGAGCATTATCCTGTTGCAATATGGCTGTGGCCAGGTCCAGGAGGTAAGGAAGGACAACTGGCTCCAACACCTCGGAGATGTATCGCTGGCTGTTTAAAGTACCGGCAATGCGTACTAGACGAGTGCGAGAATGATATCCAATACCGCCCCATGCCATAATACCCGGTACACCACCAGTGTGGTGGTGCATAACGCAGATGTTCAGCATCCTCTCTCCACGGTGTCTCCAGACTCGAATCCAACCATCGTGGTGTTGCAGACAGATGCGTGACTCGTCAGTAAAGACAACTTTATTCCATTCTGCCGCCCATATCCTTCTTTTATCGCACGATTGGTGGCGGAGACGTCTGTGGTTCTGCGTCAAGGGCAGACCTAGCAATGGACGTCTTGCGGACAGACCACTGTGCTGTAAACGGCTTCGAATGGTACGCGCAGACACTGAATGATGCGTTACAGACTCAATGTGCTGTACTACACTTCGTGATGTGACTGAGTGATCCGTCACTGCCATGCGCACAATTTGCCTGTCCTCACGAGAAGGAGTGCACTGAGGTGGATGCGATCGACCACGTCGGTCCGTCGTACCCTCCTGCATCCAACGGTCACATATCCGCACTACCGTTGTTTGGTTTCGTCCAACACGACTACCGATTTCTCTGAAATATAATCCACAATCTCGGTATATAGGCCACTATCCTTCCTCTATCGAACTCGGATACTTGATCAAAAGCTGATTGCTGTTTTCTACGAGACATAACTTATCTTTTTTTGAAAAAACCACAAGAAAAACACAATTACCGAACTTGAAATCGTCGAAATCTCCAAGCCTTAAATAGAGCTTTGAGGTGGCGCCACAGGTGCGCGTGATTTGTGTCTGCGCTGAAATTCTAATCATTTGCATACCTCACCTCCGCTAATGCATGTTGTAAATTTCATTTTATTTGCATGCTTCCTTCAGGTGTTGCATTTACGGTGGCCAGCAGTGTAGTTAAGTTGTAAGGTTATCTATATAGTAAATAGAAAGGTATATATATATATATTACGGTTTTGAAATTTAAAATCTTGAAATTTATGTTTTGGGATGTGTGATAACATTGTAATTCGTCCTTGCAATTCTAAGAAATATAACAGATTTGTATATTATTTTGAGCAATCAAAGCATTATAAAAGCTGAAAAATGACATACATTAAAGATAAAATTTTCAAGAATATTAAAAAAATAAAGCTTCTATGAAACAAGATAGTTTATTCAATAAAACATTTTAATTAATATCTAGGAAACATGTAAATGATAAATCAAAACATTATATTTAAAGCAATGTATTTATTTTAGATAAAAAAATGTTACCTTATTCACAACATGTAACTTATATTATTTCTAAGATTCTGCTAACACATAGAGGAAAAATAACGTAATAAAATCGATTATATACCCATTTTGGCGTTCTTCATTTATAAAAAGATATATCTAATAAACAACAACAACAAAAAAACTACATAGTCAATAAGATTTACGATTAAAAAATGGGAAAGTAAAGTAAAAAATATAGAGAGAGTTGAGCTTCTATATAATGAAGTCGGCAAATAGTGGAAAAAAGTTCGTTAAATGGAAAATTCGTTATATAGAGGGGTTCATCATTTAATATACTTTATAAACCACATAAAACAAATTTCAAATTCCTAAACAATATATTAAAAAAAGTAAGTATTCACACCTTTTTTAAAATTAATATATGTTTATTTCACATATCTTACCCATCAAAAAAGAAAGAAAAACTGCAAAGAAAACAGGGGAAAAGAATGTCAAAGAATTAATTCACTGTCTTTTCAATGCTAAGAAAATAATTTTATACTAAAGCTAATAAATTTTAAGGACATTTTATAATTTAAAGCATTTGAGTAATATTAAACATACATTATTTTATAATTAGAACACTGGACAAATACACTGAGGGTGAAAGAGGATATCGAAGATGTTTCTAGTGAACTGGACAATGGGGGTTAAAGGTTGCACTTCTTGGATAAAATAATTACAATTGCATCCATTTCGTACGGTTATTTTCATGACTGAATTGTTCTTGTCACTGATTATATTCTCAGTTAAATAGACCAATGAAAAATAATAAGTATCTCTCAGCTACTCACAAAGTAAAGAAGGAAATCTTCCTTAATATGCGAAAAGCTTGTACGCATTTCAAGATTGGGTCACTTTCAAGTTCTTGAATTTATAGTCGGACCACTTTTTCCACTTATATTCCGATGAAGTAGCGTTTCCTGAACAAATTCGGATGCAAAGAATAATATTTATTTTAGTCAAAGTAAAACTCCGTTACTGGGACGCGGTATCTGAAGTTCCTCATTTGTGATTCACCAATGAAATCTTCAAGGTATAATTAATGGTTTAGTTAAATAAATATGTAATTTAATAAGTATTCTAGAGAAAGGAAAGCCCAGTAGCTCAGTGATGTCGTATCCCGCGTCTATGCCTTAGGTCCGGGGTTCAAATTCCGGATTGGGCAAGGTCGACTCAGCCTTTCATCTCTTCAGTGGGCCGTTAAATGAGTACCAAGCTTGCTTGGGAACTAAACACTGGGGGGTTTCACGTCAGGCTGACCACCTAACCGGAACATCTGCACGTGCACCGACGGTTACGAAAACTGAGATGGGTACGGTAGGCCTTGGCCCTCATGAACTGTTGCGCCACTGAGTTTAGTTTAGAGAAAAGCATCCTTTCTTTATTTTATTACCGTATTTACTCGATTCTAAGCCGCACCCCACATTTTCAAAATGGTTTTGTGAAAAAAAAAAATGTTGACATCAATTTTAAGCCGCCCCAATTGAGAATTTTTTTTTAATTTTGTAAATGCTTCATCAATATCAAATACTTAAGAAATTTAAAAAAAAATGATTAGTAATAAGAAGTTAATAATTTATTTTAACATAATTAAAAGCTTTCAAATGCATACGTGAACCTTTAATTATTCATACCGTCAGCCTCATGTTTCGAAAATTATTCATCTCTCCCATTGTCACAGCTGACTTCAGAATTGGTGCCGGCGTCGGAATTTTCCCACACAGCGTCGTCTCCCGTGCCATCTAATGTATTTGTTTCACAGCATTTTTTT
Source organism: Trichonephila clavipes (assembly GCA_019973935.1). Taxonomy (NCBI): domain Eukaryota; kingdom Metazoa; phylum Arthropoda; class Arachnida; order Araneae; family Nephilidae; genus Trichonephila; species Trichonephila clavipes. The sequence goes on from BMAU01019833.1 coordinate 93,232, forward strand.
AAGAATGTAAAAGAATTATTAAGGACTGTTGAACACTTAGAAGCAAAAATTATATGATTTTGTTTGCGCCATCGATGTATATTTGTTTCATCCGTGTCAAATTTTCAGTAGTCGCTGCTCTTTGTTTCCGTTTTTTTTTTTTTTTTTTTTTTTTTACTTTTAAAACTGTCTCCCTTTTCAAACTTGAGTCATAGTGAGCTCGTCGTGATGCTATTGCCGATACCTATGATGTTTAGGTGATTACAAGAAAGCGTACACAAAAAAATTCCTAAATACTAGCAGACAACGATATTTAGGATAGACTGAATACTGGAGATAAACTGCGGAGTGGGATAAATCATTTATGCAAGTGACCAAAATGAACAGTTACATTTTTTCTTTTAAAAAGGGTGGAAATCCAATTTCCTTCTCCAACAAATGTTTTGCCTTCGATTCTAAGCCGCACCCGATTTTCAGTAACATTAACTTTAGAAAAATAGTGGAGCTTAGATTCGAGTAAATATGGTATTAAACGAGTACTCACGAGGGTATCGTAAAGTTTTAATTATTACAAAAAAGATTCAAGAAAGAAAATTTTCATTTATTTATTCTTAAGGTATCCGACTACGTTCGGAACCATGATTTTGCAAAAGCGTATAAATGAATAATATTTATGATATTTAGTGTCACTTAGATTAGAAAATGTATATAAAAGTTTTTTAAGAATATTATTATAATAAAAAATTATTTATGTACAATATTTTGACAAAAAATGAACATAGAATGACCCATTTTCAAGCATTCTCCTTTTATGATAAATGCTTCTATTATTTTCCCAGCGTTTCTTGGACCTTTCAAAAGACGCATTATAGAATTCAGCAGATTATATCGCAAAATGTTGCTCCACCTCTTAAATGATGATCAATAAACTCCGACCCCGCATTAGTTTTTTGAGTTCTGGGGAAAAGAAAAAGTAGAGGAATGAATAAACAGGTGTATTGTCAGCTTAAAGACGGATGTCTTTGGTGATCATATAACATTTCTTGAACAGAATATTACACAGTTTGTTCAGTAGTGCAAGTAATAGGCATTAGTGATAGTGTGACCTCCATGCAATTTGCTAGGATGACTCTACGACAGCTCGAAAAAAACGCAGCATGAACTTCCCTAAAGACTTCTGCACCTTAGTCTTCTGGAGAGGAGATGAGTCATTGTGCTTCTTCTTCTTGCTCATCTCTTTGTTCTCTGGATGATATTTATAGATCAAAGATTCATCCATTGTTACCAGGGGAACAAAAAAGCATCTTCGTCTTACTTCAAATGGTTCAACATCTCCCTTAACAGGTTGTGCCGTGTTTACTTCTGAAAAGTACTCACTAATCGTGAAACAGAGCGTGCGGTCACCATTGACATGTGCAGTTCTCTGTGAATAATTTTCCACACAATGCCTTTACTAAGATCAGGTTAGATCAGATGGTTACTCTTTGATTTAACAGAATAAAATTCTCCACTTTTTCACTGGATTCATGAGTGAGGAACTTCCATTTCTTGGATCGACTGTGAGGAACATATGGTCAGTTTGAAAATTTCTTTACCACCTAACAACAGTGTCATATGACAGGGAATAATTTCCATGAGTTGCCAGATTTTTATCGTGAATTTTCCGGACTCCGTAATTTTCCAAATAAAGGAACTATTACCCGCACTACGAACCTCTGTTTCTCCATACTACGAGTTACTTCCATCTACGCCGGCTGGGTGGCTTGGTTGGTTTGTCACTGGCCTTCTGCACCTAAGGTTGCTTGTCCCCTGCTTCTACACCTAAGGTCGCACCCCAGCCAAAGTCGGTGGATTTTCATGATGCAGAAAATTGACAGCGGCCATGTCGTTTGATTATACGGCACGAAAGAAATTCCTTGAGTACCTATTTGGCTTTTATGTTCTCTGCAATATTAAAATCCAAAGTACGGTTTCGCATCGCCAGGGGTCAGGTGCCCCTCTCTGGAGGGAAAACTGGGCGTCAAAATTACTTGCGGTAATTGGTATCGCCTATATGGTGCCGCACCAAAAAGTGATACCCACTCCTGGAAAATGTACTAGGTTTCCAAAGGTTAAATACCAATGCGCAGCCCCATTAGAGAAAATTCTACAACGTCAAAAAGTTTAGCCGCCCATCTGGTATAGTGGTTAGTGACGCGCTGACTGTCGTGCCGTAGGGCATGATTTCGAATACCAGAGAAGGCATGAATGTTTGTAAATGTATAGTGCCTTTGCGGCATGAGGGTGCTCTAAATAGCCGTTGAGTCGCATGTCCACTCGCGAGGTTGGTGGAAGGGGAAGAGAGTTGGGAGGCCTCTGACCACCCCCAGGGCGTCCTCCCGCAAAATTGGGGTGAAACCTAATAAAATTGTACTGTCGTCTGAATGGTGCTCAAAGCTACAGCTAACGACAGGCGTACAACTAGCCCTTTGTCACGATGAATTTCGTGGGCCTTGGTCTGATATTACTATCGATCAGGCGGCATAAGTAACACTTCTATCTACGTCTTCCTGAAACCAAGCAAATCAACATTAATAGTTGTACTTTACAATATTATATACATGAGGATCAATTAATAAGCAGAATATATGTTATTCAGAATGTGTCTCGGTTATGAAAACTACAATACCCTTACGCATTCTTCTACATCTTTATATGATCATGTCTATTTGTCTCTGTTAATTTGTTTTATTAATAGGTATGCTTTGAGTATAGATTAATCGTACGATGACAAGCCAGCTGTAATAAATGTTTCCTCTTAGTGGCTCTGCACCGCTAACAATTACTCTCGAGAGTCATAGTGTCTTCCACCTCATTTGGATTCAAAATTATGAGAGCCGACTATAATAGCTCTCGTGTTGCTTCGTAGTGCCATATTAATAAACAATCAATCAAACGCGAGAGTTACATAACTACATGGAACTAGATTGAAGTTTGGCAAATTGAATTGAATTCTATTATTTCTAGATGTAACTTACAGTCCCTCATTACAATTTCCTTATAAATATTGTGCATAAATGCTTTTCTTCTTTTTATAGACATATATCTTTTCGATGTAGTTCAAATTTTGATTGGCAAGATATTGTATAAGATGCCGTAAAAATTAATTACAAAAAATTACCTATTTGCTTGGGTTTTTTTGTGAATTCCTAGAATAATATCATGTTCTATTTCAATTCATAACTTAGGTTAATTCAAATTTCATATGTTTCAGTAATTTTTTTTAAATATTATTTTCAAGTAATATTTTTCCTGTTTTGTAAGTGTACATCCTGTATGCATCCTAAAACTTTCAACGCCTTATAAAATCTCTTATTACTTGTGAGGTACAAAAAAAGCTGAATAAAATTCCTTAATATTCCTTTGAACATATCACAAAAATTAGTGGTGGCCAAGCTCAACAAGATATGCACACACGTCATTTATAAAATAACAACAGTTTCAAAAATAAAAACACAGAACCAGCAGCGAATTTTAAAATTCCAGAATGATTCCTTAAAGATTAAAAATCTGACAATGCAAAATCTTTTGATTACCCTAATTACTCAGCACTGTTGCAAATCTAAGGGGGAGAAAAGCACAGCTGACGACTCCAATATTACCGTAAAATCCGGCGTATAACACGCACCAGTACTTTCAAGCTGCATTTCTTAATTTTTAAGTACATTCGCCGTATAACGCGCACCTCCTTTTTTACGAAGAAACCTCTGAAATGTATTTGTGCAATTTTCTTAAGTTTTGAAGTCATTTATTCGAGGTTTTATCCCAAGTTTCTGAAAACAGTATATTTCTAGAACTACAACCCTTTAAGTTCATAAACAATGTCATTTCTTTTAAATAGACAGTATTTCGACCAATATAGATGCATTTTTTATGTGCTCATCTCTATTTTCTTTCTTTAATTTTTAAAGCTCATTTTTATACCCGGCGTATAACGCACACCCGCGAATTTCGTTCTTATTTTTTGTGTTAAAAGTGCGCGTTATACGTCGAATTTTACGGTATTTGAATGATAATAAATTTATTAATGGACAACGATGAACAGATAACTACACGAAGACAAATCGATGTATATGCACATAAAATATTATAACATATTATTAATAGTCACACTCGTCATAAAAGAAACTAAACAAGCTTTACAACGTTTCAGAAATGGCTATCTAAACAGTTCCACTTGCAGGAACTCAGACAAAGTGTCTCTTATCGTAATCAACCCGCGCAACTCAACTCTCTTCTGAACTGACTCGATCAGATCACTAAATGCAGCAAAGGGCTAAGGTTAAGCTGAACCCATGTAACTCCCCAGTTTACAAATGACAGGAGTTTGAGCTTTCCTGCGGGAAGCATGTACTCCGTAAACAATTCAACTTATAACTGACTCGATCTTTGTTTCAAAGGTCCTTTCTATAGCTTCATGGATGTTTCTAAGAGTCGATCCAACAGGTTTCTCAATGATTCTTTGGCGATATCGTAATTTTCGCCAAATTTGTCACCAAGGGCGATAACACACACACACGTCGCCAATCTAGTATAACCCTGTCCAAAACTTCTGAGTTCTCACATTCTTTCACAAGTTCATGCTGAAAAGCGAACTTTGCCTGTAAAACTCTATTTTCCCACAAGGAGAGTAACGCTGCAGGGAAAACTACATATATGTGGCGTGTTTCAGTACTCTCAATCATCTGATTAGTGTGTCACATGAATTATAACCATCTATGAGATAATATTAAAACATTTGTAATGATTTTTAAGTAACAGGAAGAAATATTAAATTAAATTAGTAATTATCATCTCTTTATATCAATATTATATATATATATATAAAGTAGTGTAAGTATACTTAAAAGTATTTATTCTTTTCAGGGCTCTATGGTTACGACACACAGGCTGTCCAAGATCTAGGATACATTTTGTTGATTTTCAAAACTGGAGGGTTACTGATGGATTCGAATACAGGAAATTCAATGCTCGAGTGTAAAAAGAACAGCATCTGAAGCAAATTGTTGTTTATTTTAAAATATTTACTGAATGAATGAAATTTCGACACACACAAATATAGCTTTACTGCTATCATAATAAAAGACATTTACGTCATTTCATTTATTACTGGAAAGGAAATGTATTGGTTCATTCCAGAATCTCTCTAGTTTAAATACGTAAAATTCAGTTTTTGTAAAAGTTATTTACTGTGTAATGAAAATTAAAGTTTTAATAATTTTATTTCTGGACTAAAATATTTTAATTTTGAAGTCTCGTAGTTCTGTAATTATTCATTGCTCATTTCTTTCTAGGAACAAATTACAAATCTTTAACTTTCGAAAAAAATGAAAAAAAATCATTCCAAATATCCAAAAAACAATCATTTCAAGCTTATTTCACATTTATTATGATATTTTTTCCAAAAAAAAGTTTCAAACGCTTCCTTTAAATAGCAGTATGACTAGTTCGCCTTCTTTTCCTATTCCTTTCTCTTCTTTTCTACTCGTAGCTGGAATGCAATAGAATAGAAGAATAAAATATGAATGAAATAGAAGAATTAAGATATTCTCTCTCTCTCTACGCACATGTATCCAGGACTGTAGTTGATACTCTTTGCATATCTACGATAATTACACTGTCCTTCATAACAATCGTACGTTCATCGTCGTGGCGTCAGTGGAATCACTTTTAAGGGGACTTGGCACCCTTTGAGCAAACTTCTTTATTTACGTATTTAAAAATTATATTTTAACATTTTATACAATGTTTCTATTCAAGAAAATGTTACCAGATGAAAATTTTCATATATTATTCACACAATTTTAAAAATTTAAATTTTTTGAAGAAAATTGGGAAAATTTTAAAATCCTACTCCTTTTGTAAAAATTAATTTTTTGACCTGAAATTTTTTTATAATATTCTTTAACACCTTTAGGGATCGATTTTAGAATAACTTCATTCGTTTTCGAGAAAAAAAAATAAAATGTTGATATACAGGCTAAAAAATCAACGAAAAAGCCAACATGTCTTACATTTTATTTTTTTTAAAAAAAAGTATTCAATTTATAGCAAAACGGATCCCTAATTTTATTACATGCTTTATTTTTAACACGCAGGAAAAAATTGAAGTGATTGGTAAATAATTGTCAAAGGAGTAGCATTTTGAATGCACTAAGGTTTCGAAAAACACTAACTGCGAAAAACCACTTTAAAGTTTATAATTCTGAAAAAATAATTTTTATAAGCGTAATTAAACTTAAAATACCACTTTAAGATATTACTTATACGTTTTTCTTTAAAATAATTGCATTTTCATATGTTTTCAACCCACACATTTTTATAAATGATCAACTTTTAGAGAGTACTAATTGCACAAGAAAATTCAAGAAAAAGGTAAAAAAAAATTTTTTTCTGTCACGACAGAAATTTTAGCTGTTTTTCTTCTTATAATATTAAAGTATTACATTTGTATGAAAAATATATCAGGAATAAGAACTGAAATTATAAAATTAATATAAAATGCCTTAATTTAAAAATTTTACATGCACACATTTCACAAGGAAGAAAAAATTACATTATTGTATTGCCTCGGAAATATTCTGCTTTTAATACTACACATTCTTTTTTATAGTTATTATTTCTATTTATAAAATAGATTTTTTTTATCATAACGCATTTTTTTTTCTAAAAAGGGGGTGTGGCTGAATTGCCTAATTTGTTTTCAAATGAAGTTTTATTCAACTTCTAACTTTCCGACATGCACAAGTGATATATCAATCGAAAGATAATAATGCAAAGAATAAGATTAAATGAAAATAAAAAAAAACGATAGGTTTGTGATTTTTAGGGTACCAAGTCCTCTTAAGGTATCCAACTGCGTTCAATTCCATGATTTTAAAAAAGCGCATAAATGGATAATTTTCATGATATTTAGTGTCACTCAGATTAGAATACATGCATAAAATTGTTTTAAGTACATTTTGACAAACAAAATTTATTCAAATGATATTTGGGCAAAAAATTAACTTAGAATAATCTTTTTTCTACATGTTCTCCTTTTGTGAAAAATGCTTCTATTATAATAATATTTTGCCTGTATATAGCTCAGACCTCTGTACAGAGGCTCAACTATGATTTTTGAAAAATTCACATTTTCAGAGTTACGGCCAATTAAAATAATTATTCGCATTTTTTTTCTTAAAATTGTTCCCCTCTGTTGTCGTAAAATATGAATAAACCCACTTCTAAGTTATATATTCCAAAAATTCTGAATTCGACTGCCCAAATTCGACCAACAAATTCAGAGGCGTGATAGTGGTTATGTCTAACCCCCGTAGAACAGGGAGTCGCAAACCACGTTTAGTCGGTGAAAACGATATTAATAGTAGCCGTCGGGAGGATGATGCGCCAGTCGAGGGAAGTGGCCAAAGGAATGCAGGGATTTGGAACAAGTATGCAAATTTTTCTCAACTTCCTGAGTTGCTGCAGAAAGTACCAGTTTCTGCGCACCAGAACGTCCAGTTCAGGGGTGGCAAACCTTTATGGATCAACGCGCCATTTTTTCTGTATAAATATTTAATGAGGTATAGACGTGCCACCAAACAATTTTGACTTGTGATTATTGGGAAAATAATAAAACTAAATACTAGTAACACAAAACTCTTTATTTACTACGAAACAATGCATTTTGTGCATTGTAAAGTATTAAATGTTTTTGTTATACGTGTAATTAACATTAGTGTGACTTCTGTTGTTGCAGATTAGATTACAAATAACTTATATTTGGATTGTAAGATGTTACTTTTAGCAGAATGCATGCTGAATTGAAGTCATCTGCCAAATGGCTTCTAAGCGAGTCTTTAATGTTATTCATCTCTGAAAATTATGACTCGCATGCATAGTTAGATGAAAATATGGTTAAAGTAGCATGAATCAGCTTCTTCAAACAGTTAAATGTGTGTGGAATTGAATTCCATGTTTCCAAAATTTCGTTACTCGCATTTTTACTTAAATTGCTTGTTCATCGTTTTGTTTCAATCAATTCCAGCATTTTTCTTGTTTCAATAAGTTTTTGAATCTATATTGAACTAGACTGGAAATCAATCAGTTACATTTCAAATTCTTCAATTTCCAGCCAATCGGGATTTTATTTTACCAAATGAAGTCACTTTAGGGTACATAATAAACTTGAGAGTTTCCGATAATTCTTTGAACAGAGAAAATCTCGCTGAAATTGCTTGATTGACGATCCTATTGATTCCTTTTGCTCGGTGGCGTGCCCAAAATACCGTGTCGCGTGCCATTGGTTCACCATCCCTATTGTTGTTAATGCACGATGATGCACCAGCCCCTTTTTCGATTGCGGTGCGTAACCACCTCCATGCTACACATCCCATATACTACTCCACGCTCCCTGGTCCTAAATCACTTGGATTTCTTTTCGGGTGCCACCTGAAATCGCTTGCGTATAAGACGACGGTGGCTACAGAGGATCTCATGACAATGATCAGCATTGCTCCAACTGACATCGCCAACACACCAGGTTTGTTTGATTGCGGCCGACAATTTCTCGTCCATCGGTGTCAGCTGTGCTATGACCTACGTGGCTGCACCTTCTAACAATTTCTGCGATAATCGCTTGATAATTTTTGACGTCGAACTGTGATGTATTGATCGTTTTTTAACATGCTTTACATCCAAAAAATGTATATCTTACTTCTTATTGCCCCTTTTCATTCTTCTCGACATCACACCCTTCAATAATTTTTTTTTAAAAAAAAAACTCCGACTAAACATGTTCTACGGCAGCGTTTCTCAAACTGTGGGGCGCACCCCCTTTGGTGGCGTGATAACTCTACGAGGGGGGTGCGAGCATATTGAAAAATTAAAAACAAAAGATTTAAAAAATGATTAATTTACTGTAAGTAGACAAACAAAATAACTTCTGACATAATAAAAAATAGAATACACATAATAAATAATATACTTATAAATGTATTAGTGCTACACAATGTATTTTATAATTAAAAAAAATTTAATAATCCTAATTTAAGAAACATTTATTAATTACCAGTGACCCCATGGGCTTATCATAATGTAATTAAAACCAAAAATTAACACCTTGATAAAAATTAAGCGATTCGCTTCCCAATGCCAACCATTTTCCGGATAGTATTACACAGAAAAGATCGTACTCTGGAAAGACGTATCTATACGTCCGAGGAAATAAACGCTTTAACTTAGCGAGACGTTTATATACGCCGGGGTGCTTAAGAGGTTAAAGTCATTTCACAATTTTAGGGTCAAACTATAGTATTATTGAATGTATGAGGAGGGTGAGAGGAAAATTATGATTGAATATTGGGTCGCGTACATTGCAACTTTGAGAAGCCCTGTTCTACGGTGATTTATCATCCCCATGCTGCCTATTATCACCCTTCTGAATTGGTCAGTCGAATTCAGCAACACCCTGTATATTACCCACTTTCTAATATTATTATTAATACCAAATCAACAACTTGCTTAATGATAATTCTTCCGGTATCATGTTCGAAAATTTTATAATGTTAAGCATCCCTCTTATAATGGTGGAGGAGCGAATCAGGCCAGTAGGATCACCTGTCCATCAATAACAGCTTAACATAGAAGCACAGCTAACACCTCTTCCCAATATTCTTAGAATAGTCTTTCCAGCTCTGTAACTGATTTCGAAATTCCTAAAAATAAAAGTTTAAAGTAGTAATATTCTGAAAAAGACTTTCATAATCTGGTTAATCTAAGCTTACAAAAAGCTAATTCAAGTGAGCAGTTATGCCGTGAATCTATACAAAAACTAAGAGGTAATTGGAAAAAAAAATATGAATTATATTAATACACTGCTGGCCACCGTAAATGCAACACCAAGAAAGACAAGAGATAGTACAACAAACTTTATTTTGTAGATAACATGTTGACCAAGTGTATCAAATGATTAAATTTATAGACTTCTGTGAAGTGGGGTTCCTACCAGAATCAGTAGCCAGAGTAGTCGCCATTGTTGGAGATCACCACTGCAACACACCTCGGCATTGATTCAAAGAGATTATGGATGTGTTATTGGGGTACAGCAGACCAAAAGCAGCTTCCACACGTTGCTAAAGTTGATCTGGTGTGGCAGCTGGGGGTGTAATCTGTGTCAATCTTTGAGCAACCATGGACCACATGTTTTCTACCGGTGAAAGATCCGGAAAGCGAGCCGGCCAGGGAAGCAATTCAATCTGGTGATTGACGAAGAACCTTTGGGCAATGCGTGCCACGTGTGGTCGCGCATTATACTGTTGAAATATGGCTGTGGCCAAGCCCTGAAGGACAACTGGCTCCAACACCTCGGAGATGTAGCGCTGGCTGTTTAAAGTACCAGCAATGGAGGCCGGCTAGAGGAGTGCGTGAGTGATATCCAATACCACCCCATACCATAATACCCGGTGGGTGCATGACGCAGCTGTTCAGCATCCGCTCTCCACGGTGTCTCCAGACTCGAATCCGACCATCGTGGTGTTGCAGACAGATGCGTGACTCGTCAGTAAAGACAACTCATTCCATTCTTCCGCCCACACCCTTCTTTCATCGCCCCATTGGCGGTGGAGACGTCTGTAGTTCTGCGTCAAGGGTAGACCAAGCAATGGACGTCTTGTGGACAGACTATTCTGCTGTAAACGGCGTCGCATGGTACGCGCGGACAATGAATGATGCTTTACAGACTCAATGTGCCGTACTACGGTTCGTGATGTGACTGAGTGAGCCGTCACTGCCATGTGCACAATTTGCCTGTCCACACGGTGAAGAGTAAGAGGCAATGCAACAAGCATGTGTTATATGTGTGTTACACGAAATCTTTACAAAGAAATTTTGATGCCGCTAGAGAAGCTAATAGAAATAAACAAAACCTTAAGCGCACGAACGAACACATGAACTTTTTTAGTCGCTATGCGATCATTTTCGTTCGTTTCTGTATTTCTTCGGTCTCTGGTACGGCTTGAAGTGAATGATACAAATATTACTTTTAAACGGTGATACTAAACATGCATTTCAGAGTGCTCAGCAAATTAGCACTTTACAGATGGAACTGGAGAATGCACGAGAGGAATCTATTGACGAAGCTTTAAGTTACGGTAAAAGTTTATGTGTGGAGAATATATTTCTATTGAGCCTCTAAAATAAATTAAGAGGAAACACATTTTTGGCCTCGGAAGTAGAAAAGCTGGCTTTTATCACACGAAGACGATTTAAAACGAAAATTGTTTTCTTCCTTAGATAGGTAACTGTTTAAATTCGTGGAAGGTTCAAGCACAGCTTTAGAATTTTGCCAAAAATATGCCTCCCTATGGTTTCCATGGTGTCGATGGTAAGATGAGAGCAACACACCTCGACCAAACTTCTCAAAATATAGACAGATAAGAATTGAAGTTTGTGTACTTACGTCTATATATATACTACAGTATATATTGTATATATATACTATATAGTATATATATACACTGGTGTGCAAAAATTAAGGACGAGACGGTTTTTTCAGTATAACTTTGTACAAAAGCTTTCCAAATCAACACATTTAATACCGTAAGATCCCAATACGTAAGGACATGTGTAATGCAAGCAACACTTACTAAAAGAGAAATCAGAGGGATAAAAAGAAGCTTGATTGAAAAAGTAGCATGGAGCGCAAAATGCGACTGAAGGCCGAAACAACCCTGTGATGGGTGTCCAGAAAGAAACATCCGGTCTTTAGTAGGGGATATGATCTCCCCTGACTGCTAGGCAGGTTTCACAGCGTCTGCCCATGCTGAGAATGAGGGTGTCAATGAGTTGTTGAGGCATTGCTGCCCATTCGTCTTGCAGCGCCAATCGAAGCTCCCGAATCGTTACTGGTGGTAAGGTACGAGCTGCCAAGCGTCTGCCTAGAAAACCCATACATGCTCGATGGGATTGAGATCCGGAGATCGTGCCGGCCAATCCATACGTTCAATATCCTCACTCTCTAAAGAGCTGTTCGGCAGCTACTGTGCGATGATATTGTGCATTGTCGTCCATGAAAAGGAACTGCAGACCCATAGCGCCTCTAAAAAGACGCACATATGGAAGAAGAATCTCGTTACTATAACGGGTCCCGTTGACAACCTGCGTCGAAGATGTGAAGGTCGGTACGACTACCAAGCATGATGCCTCCCCAAACGAGAACACCGCGACCTCCATACCTGTCCCTTTCAATGATGTTCGACGGATGATTGCGGCTTCCCCGCTCTCTCCAGATGAGTATGCGATGAGAATCGCTACTCAAACTGAATCTGCTCTCATCTGTAAAGAGTACTCGTCCCCATTCATTGTCTCTCCAATTCCGGTGTTCCCGGCACCACAGAGAACGCCTTCTCCGATGGGCAGGCGTTAAAGGTACACACCGTACAGGGCGTCGTGCAAACAGACCACCACCGTGCAGTCTTCTGGCCACGGTAAAACGCGATATCGGTCGTCCAGTCGTCTGTCTAGAGATTTCTCCCGCTGTCTGCCGCCTGTTTCTTCTGGCCTGTAAGACAATGTACCGGTGATCTGCGGGTGTGGTTCCTCGTGGACGACCACTACTGAACCCCCGGATAGCTGTTCCTGTAGTTTGAAATTGTCTCCAAAGTCGTGAAACGATGCTGTGAGCAATTCCGAACTCTGCAGCCACACTTGTCACACTGCGGCCTTCCTCCAACTTCCCAATGATTCGACCTCGGGTAAAAGCATCCAGATGTCGTCTAACAGATTGATTATTCGCCATTTCTCGCTGAGGCAGCAACTCGGTGTGATTTTAACTGCTATACGGCGTGCAATCTCTTTGCCAGAAATACTGATCTTACACCGACAACATGCTTTATACTACTCAGACACTCCCCCATTACGTCTACCTGCATATCTGCGCATGTGCTACCGTACATCACCTTACTTAATCTCCTGATTGGTCTTTCTGTCCGCTCTGCCTCTTCGTTCAGCTGATATGCTAATTTTTCGACTTCGTCCTTAATTTTTGCACACCAGTGTACTATACTGTATATACTATATACTGTTTTTGTGCGGTCTTTTTTTATGCGATTTTTTATGTGCGATATTTTTTATGCTGTGTATGAATTTCAGTGGCTTTGGTGCCATTGTAATGTTTTCTGTCTATTTACTAGTGGCATAACAGAGAATGTTAGGACCTCTCCCCCCACCCCCGAAAGTCAGGTTTCGCCTTTAATATTTTATGAATTGGGTAAATACGTATTTAGCGTTGATTAAGCTTTGGCTCCACTGTAATGTTTTCTATCTATTTACCAGTGGTGTAACGGGTAATGTTAGGACACCCCCTGAAAGTCAGGTTTTGCCTTTAATATTTTATAAATTGGGTAAATACGTATTTAGCGTAAGTAAGGCCTTGGGCCCCTAGAGTCCTGCAACCCCCCCCCCCCGTGATGCGGGGGTGTACGTTACGCCACTGAAATGTTGACACTTCAAGACGCTCTGTTCATTTGTTATAAACAGTCTCCCGATAATGCGCATTCAGTTGCTTTCTCTCAACACTCCAGCAGCCCACGCTTGATTGAAGACGAATCTTTCAATGACGGTGAGATTATCAAGAATTTGATAAATTATGAAGATGGACAAGAAGCCAGATTCTTTGAGAGTGGATAAAGTCTGCAAGGATCCAGCTTTCCAACAAATTTGAAAAGTATTTTCTTAAAATAGGTACCTGTTTTAAGAAAGGAGTATAAAATTCCAAAAAGGTCTTCAATCATGTATAGCTGGCTATCGTGACATTTGCAAGCAACTGACCACCCATACTTCATCACAGAAACTTATCTCTTACTTTGTTACCAAAAAATAAATCAATTGAAATTGCACCTTCAAGTGACGAAAGCGATTTTGAACTTATTCATTACAGGACATTGGATTACGATGAGTAGCGATGAATTATTTATGAGCATTTTAAAGACTTATCCGTGTATACAATGAGAAACTAAATGTTTTTAAAATGTTTCAATGTGTAATATTTAATTATTTATTTTGTTATGGAAGTACTCTTACATAAATTTCATAAATAATTGGCATATTTTATAAATGCGACTTTTTTTATGCAGTCCTTATCCACCGCATAAAAATAGTTTTTTGTAGTATTTCAACGAATTAATTTGTTATATGTAAGAATTTATGAAATTTTTGAATATTTTTTGGGCGATTTTTTCTATGCGGTCTCGATCTACCGCACAAAAGCAGGTTCAACTGTATCTTTCCAATCAACAACCTGTAAGAAAGGATTTATTGATTTCAGCCTACTGGATATATTGAAGTTCATTTTTGAGTCCAAACTTTTGAAGGAGATTTACCTAATAGAGTTGTAATGTTAAGACTATTGGGTGCGAGAATCTAATGTTTCTAAATATCTAAGTTATCTATATAATCTCATCGGTGGTTCAACTTCTGTGAATATAATACTATCTAAATTCTACTATTATTCTGTTAAGTTCAATAATACTCATGGCTTCATTTTTTACTTTTTTAAATTTGAAATAACACAAAGCAAAACATTACACTGACGATTACAGACAGAGTGCTCATACAATTAAAAATAAATTAAAAGTAAAAAAAAACTTTTTAAAAAACAAGCTTTTATTTTAATACTCAGAAAAGAATAAAGTAAACTTTTCTTTTAAAACTTTTTTTGCTATCAGCTTACAACAGCATTACACAATTTATGATATAAAATCTTGTCGCGAGATTTAAGTACTCGTATTTACTTAGTTTGAAAATTTTAAAAATTAAATTCAATCAGATCAAGTTATTTATTTTGCTTGTTTATCTACATAGGTAAATCTCGTGACAAGCTTTTATATCATAAATTGTATAATGACGTTGTAAGCTGATAGCAAAAAAAGTTTTAAAAGAAAAGTTTATTTTATTCTTTTCAGAGCATTTAAATAAAAGCATGTTTTTAAAAAGTTTTTTTACTTTTTAGTTTTCGCTGGACAGGTTTCTCAGTCTGTTCATCTCATTCAACGCATCATTGTTGTAAGGTTGTTTGCCGATTAATTTTGAGCAGGCTAGCTCAGGGGTACTAAATCTTTTTTCCCACCGGACCACATACATATGATAGATTTTTCACTCAGGCCACAACAAGAGGATAATGGGGATGGGGGGGGGATAAACACTACAAGACCAAAACTGCGTTGGACAAAGTGAAATTAATCAAAGAATTAAAATTCTTTTTTTTTTTTTTGCCTTATTTATAATACTATATTAAAAACGAAAAACACAAAAAAAATTAATTCCATGATTTTAGACCAATTGTTTTCAATCTTTGCGCAGAACTTCGATAATACTATTCTGCGAACGAAAAAAAAGATTCATACGATTATCTTTAAAAATAACGAAGTTTTTAAATGTTTCATTCAAAATTTGAGTATTTTTTGAAAAATCGTAAAAAAAAAAGTTTTTTTAGAGAGAGAGAAAAGAAAAAGAATAAAAGAGTCATTTTATTTTTTAAATGACTGATTCTAAAAAGGAAAAGCCAGAACTTTCTTAGTGCCGAATATCGATCCATTATCACGGGAAAAAACAAAATTCATACGGAACGATTTAGAAATCATTTTCATTAAAACGCATCGGTTTTGCCTCATTTTAGAAAAAAAATCTTAAAAATAGAAAATATCATTATTTTTTAAAAATAATTATACCGTATTGTTTCGAAATAAAATATCTTTCTGATTATGTAATTATTTTGTGTCTTAGTTTGATAGAAAGAATAAGATGGTTTTTAAAAAAGGGTGAAAAATTGGAACTTCTTTAAGCTCAATCCGATAAGCAGACCGGCGGAATAAAAAGCTAACAGGGGTAAAGGGTTTTTAGTTAATATCTTTTTAACTAATTACGATATCGGAATATAAATGGTCAAAACATGCATTGTCATCCAAACTAAACGCGTACACAAAATTTCAGCTCAATTCGTTGAAGACATCAGCTTTAAAATTCATTCGCAAGATTCCACCCGAACAATTTACATCGCAAGTTAAATAAAAGCTTGTAAAAAAAAAAAAGGAAAGAACGTGTAAATTTTTAAATTTGATCAAGAGAAATAATTTTCGAAGGAAAATTAAAGTGATTTAAAGTAAATTTAAAAACTGCAATCTCCCGGGAATCGAACCATGGACAATTCATGTAAAGTCAGCTTCTCTAACCACAAGGCCACGCGGGCTCGTCGAAACAGGTCAAGTAAACTTCTAACATGGGTAAGAATTTTTTTAATTAATATCTTTTTAACTAATTGTGATATCAGAATATAAATGGTCAAAACATGCATTGTCATTCAAACAAAACGTGTATACAACATATCTGATCAATTGGTAGAAGACATCAGCTTCAAAACTGAGTTGCAAGATTACACCCGAACAAATTACTTTAATATCTTTTTAACATATTGCGATAAAAGAATATAAATTGTCAAAACATGCATTGTCATCCAAACTAAACATGTATACAAAATTTCAGCTCGATCGGTTGAAGACATCAGATTTAAAATTCATTCGCAAGATTCCACCCGAACAATTTACATTGCAAGTTAAATAAAAGCTTTCAAAAAAGCTTGTAAAAAAAGGAAAGAACGTGGAAATTTTTTAAATTGAGATCAAGAGAAATAATTTTCGAAGGAAAATTAAAGTGATTTAAAGTAAATTTGAAAACTGTGATCTGCCGGGAAACGAACTCGAGCAATTCATTTGAAGTCAGCTTTTCCAACCACTAGGACACGTGGAAAGAGGTAAAGTAAGCTTCTAACACGGGTAAAAAGTTTTTAATTAATATCTTTTTAACTAATAGTGATATCGGAATATATGTGTGTTTAAACATGCATTGTCATCCAAACTAAACGTGTATACAAAATTTCAGCTCGATCGGTTGAAGACATCAGCTGCACAATTGAGTTGCAAGGTTCCACCCGAACATTTTACATCGCAAGTTAAATAAAAGCTTGTCAAAAAAAATATGTGCATGGACTCCCTGCTGGCACGCACTCAGTAAGAAGTTTTTTCTCTTTGGTGGGATCAAGCGAGAGCAACTATTCTTCACAGCTGCCATTAGTAACACCAGTTGTGAGAAATTCCTTTGAATTGAAATTAATTAAAAATTATTTATGCTCAACAATGTTTAATTTGAAATTAACAAATCTAGCCATTTTTGCAATCGAAATAACGCAGAATAAAATTTTTATTTAAGAAAGATGTTTTATTTTGAAACTCCGAGTATTTAAAGTTGTAACAGTATATCATAGATTTATTTGCTAGTTGCAAAAAAAGGGAAAATGCAGGGAGCAAACGGCAGATATCCCCACTACGACACTGAAGGTAACGTTAACCTACATTCACCCCATTAAATGTGTCGTTTACTATTTTAATGATACCTCACAACCGAATTTCATTTTATCGATGCTTTAAAAATATTTATGAGGGAAAAAAATTCAGAAAGTAAACATTTAAATGCGGTTTTAGAAAGTAAATGTTGCTGTGAGAATAATATTATCAGCATCGCAAAACGGAAGGATTTAACTATGCTTGGGGTATATTTCAATTACAATGTCCAGTGGCGTACACAGACTTCTTTTACAGTAAGGGGCTATATTCCAAAGAAAGCATAGACGAAAGCACCAAGGTATATTCTCTATGCTAAAAATTAAAAATCTGATGATCTCACTCCTGTGGACTCCTCTGTGTGTGTGTGTTAGCGACCACTCCATAAAAGTACTAAAAATACATGGTTGGTAGAAAATAGAAAAGTCGTGTTGCTAATCTTCCGACTCTACAAGATTCAAAAGATTATAAATTGTGAAAAAGTCCTGTGCAAGAAGGTAATAGAAGCAAATATCTTGTCCAAAAATGCCATAATAGCCACACACAAAAAATGCTCTGCATTTGCCTGATAATTAGGATAAAAAAATTTAGTACAGATGACAATGACTTTCCTGCCGTTACATAACGAGAGGCACTTGATATGACAACTGGCAGGTCGAGAGAGAGTGCTTTTTAGGAGCTTCAATCACAATTAATAAAGAGAGGAGAAGAGCTGGACCAGGCCTGCTTCTAATATATTAGTGATGTGTGGTATATTTCGACTGTGTTTCTCTATTCTGAGAGTACAATTCAAAATAAGTCAAGAGAGAGTAAGATCATCGTAACTTTTCTTAGCCAGTTTGCCAGCCAATTCATTTCTATTGATATGAGTATAGTAAGACTAAGAAACCAGCAAATTCCCCCAGAAGGAAATCCAATACTTTTTATTTCTTGTTTTAGTTGGAATTTTTAGACAGTGTTCACTCTTCACTATATATATATATATATAGAGAGAGAGAGAGAGAGAGAGAGAGAGACCAACTTACTCTCTGACTGAGTTGCAATTTAAATTTAATGCAATCCGAATCAAAATTAAACTGTTACTAGTGATAGTTTTTGTAATTCCTAACTCAGTATATACAAGAACAACAAATAAGTACTTCTGTTAATAAAATTTCATTGAACATGTGCATTCCCAAATGTTTTATTATAACTCAATGATTTTTTAGGTAAAATTAAACTTTGAATTAAAACTGTTTAATTAAAAATACGAGTACTACAAATGTTAGAGATGTGGATTTTCCGAGGTGGCCTCAGTAGCTACCAAGGAAACCGTCATGATCGTGAGCTCACGGTCGGTGTTGTCGAATCGTGGATTCGAAGCCTAGTGTTACTGAATACTCGCTGTGTAGAAAGGCTGATACATATAAAATCTGTCTTAGCCTAAAGTCCTGTGTGTGTGGAGAAATTTGCGTTGTGGAGAAATTAGGAAAGTTGAAGGGAATGCCAGAACTCATGTGTCATCCTCATCACTTGACCATAGTTCCAAATTACGACCAAGGCCGGAGCGAGTAGTTTCGTCGCCCCGGACAAAGAATAAAATTGCCGCCCGTTTATAAGAAAATTAAGAGATAACCTTAATCTTTCCCACGCTTAATGATAAAATAAAACGTGAGTAAAAAAATTGCTATCAATAATGTTGAAGTTTTGATTAGCAAAAAATTCTGATTTATTAATATATATTTTTGGCACTAAATTAAAATAAAGGTTGCACACAAAAAAAAGAAAAGTCATTTCTAGTGTATAGTTATAAAAAAAAAGATATTAAAAAAAATACTAAAACAAATTATAGAACCACTAAATATTAAAACTTAATTACATATTAAAAATACATTTAAACCGAGAATTAAACTCTTAAAAGTGTTTCTTTCTCACTTTTAATTCTGAGATTTTTTTTAATAATTCCTTAACATTAATTTCTTCAGCCAGTTCATGTTCAATGGTTATTGTTGTCAAGCCGTTTAGCCGATCCTCGGTAGTTGTGGAGCGTAAAAAATTTCTAATTAATTTTAATTTGGAGAAACTCCTTTTCCACATTCCACACTTATCGGGAGAGTAAGCGATATCCTTAAAACTATACCGAGATTTGAGAAAAATCTAGGTTCGATAAGAATTTTAAAATCTCGATTGGACCTTCTTTTGTATTTAGCAAAGCCAAAACCGCTACTATCACCAGGTCCAGCGCGTTTATATCTGATGAATTCCCATCAGTTAATACTGCTTCTAGATCTTTACAATACTTAAGTTCGTCGTTTTGAGGAGTATCTTTTAAATCACAAGTATCGTATAAAAATTGGAAATAGTTGCTGTCGGTACTTATCACATCAAACGTGGAATCAAATGCATTGATAGCTTTATCTAATGTGAAAAAATAAACTGCCTTATTTTTCAAAGTAGGATCTTCTATCGGATCATCTCGTGCCTCATAGTCGAAATTAACATTCCTTCTTCGAACTGTATGACGTGGCTGGGTGAGTTCAAAATTAGCCGGTATGTCAATTTCGTCGGTGAGTTCTCGAGCATCGCAAAGCATTTCATTAAAGGCTGTGTCAGATCCAAGATCCTTGAAAAAATCTGGAAATTTTTTCAAGAGCTCTATGGCAGATGGTAAATCACAGTCTTCTGTCTGCAAGAGCTTACTTATAGGATTGATACAATTTAAGATTTTATACCAAATTACAATGCAGCATAAGAACTTGAATTGTTTAACACAACTTAATAGTCCAGAAGCCTCAACTCTTATAGAGTTGTCAATCTCCGAATTATTACTAACAGCAAGTAAAGCGTCGTATATCCCTCCCACTTTATACCTTAGTGGTTTTAATTCATCTATTCGGCTTCCCCAACGATTTTGTTTGAAATCACTTATCTACTTTATAAATTGTGTTCTTAATATTTTTATTTCTGTAATGCACATTTTGTTTTCACTTTAATTAAATAGTTTAATACTAGGAACACACACACAACAACAAAATTGTATCTATATTCTTTCACATTAATTATTGTTCTGTAACAATACAATTTAATTAAATCCTTTTTCTGTTGCTTTTTATAAGAAATTTCTTTCATAATTTTGACATTCTTATTATTGCCTTTTTTAAAGCTTTTAAATATTGCTATAGATTGGAACCTATTATTACTAAAATTTTTTTCTTAAATATACATACTAACGCATTTAAACCTTTTCACAATCACAAAAAAATTCATTTTAAAGAATTTTTGAGAAATATAATAGTAAAATGAAACAGTGAAAATATAAAAACTATTGCAAACTGAAAACACCGACTTTTTAATTTTTAGTGCACCAGTGTTCTATGGAACACTGATTAAAGGCCTCTCGTTTATATCTTTGGTTGAGTGGTTATGTTCTGAAACGTTTTTGGTAAGATATTGAAATATAAATTCTAAGTATTTTATATTTGTATGCGTTGCTATTAAACGATTGAGAATTAAAGCCTTTATGTATAATTCACACAAATAAAACATATTTTAATAAGAATGAAGCTTAATTTTAAAAATGCTTTGGAAGTTATTCAGGCTTAAAGTCATTGTTGTTTGCTTTTTAGAGCTGTTAATTCTATGTTATTTTGATATCACAATATATTCAAATTAATTATTTATTTAATATAATAGTCTTTCGAAATTTAAAATTCACCCCTGAAATTTTGCAATTTATTTATCTAAAGGATGTTTTTGCATTGAGTTAAATATTTGTTTTTAAAATATTTCTATTTTTTTTGTTTAAAATCAAAAAGTATTTTAAATATTTTCTTAAAATTTCATATTAAACTGCAGATAATTTATTAACTCAATTTTTAAATTTTTCGAAATATGCATTTTTTTTAATTAGTATCATACAGAATGTTTTACAATATTGTTAAGGATATTATACATTTTCTATATATTTTTATAATTAATTATACACATAATTAATTATTAGACTGCATTAAATATTCCTTCAAATTTTCCATGTAAAACAGAGGTTCCAAAACTTTTTTGTCTCATGTACCCATTTGCCATGTTTTTTGGTATAGGGTAGATCCCTGCTTAATATCAAATTTTTGCAAATTTATCACCTTAAATGTCTTTTTGACAGCTACTACTACTTTAAAAGAATTAAATTAATAACTAATGAAGCATAGAGTTACAAGTTTAAAAAATCATACATTAATTTAATAAATTAAAAGTTAATATATAAAATAACCAAACAACACACAATTGGTTTTAAAGTTAGGAATGAATCTGGGGCTACAATAACAAATTTTCAACATTTGGTATCAATCTAATCAGATTTAACCTCAAATCTCCTCTGTTAGTAGTGTCCAGTTTCTTTTTTTGTTTTGGCGATTGGCAAATGCACTAAAACTCATTCTTACTAGGAAAAATAATTAAATACTTCTGTAGTGTTTCCTCCCTTCACCAGGAGGCGCACTGTGCTCCCCTCCGGTAAGAATGTGTTTTTTTTATATAAGAGAGAGTCTCTCGGCACCGGCGCGTTAGGTCGGAGGCAATTTTGAAACATTACCCGCGTGGGTAAATTAATTTTAAAATTTACATGTTTATATCGAATAAAAGTGCTGTTTTTAAGAATACGTCTCTCTGTTGGGAAAACGACAACATTATACATTTTACCACAACGTATCACATTGGCGCAGTCGACAGGATCTAGAACGCCTGAGGGAGTCAAGACATCAAAGGAACCACGAGGTAGGCAACCCTTTTGTATCGTTTTGAGCGAATTCAGCAAGGTTTTTTTTCTCTTTTCTAAATTTTCTGAGTTAATTCATTTGGTATAATTCTTTCTTTCTAATCATGTTTCGCGGAGCTAGAAAGGAGGATTTAATATTAATTGCGGATGAATTGGGTGAGGAAATAACCCCAGAAATGAAAGTGCTAGATTTAAAAAATTTAATTTTAAATAGCGAGAAGTATAAAAACAATAAAGAGTTTATGGATGACTATTTAGATTCAATTATTTCGAACAGAATATCGTACGAAGAACAAGCGCGTGCGGACAGAAAATCGAAGGAAGAGCAAGCGCGTTTAACGGCAGAATCGCAGCTTGAGTTTGAAAGAATAAATCTGGAAAAAGTTAAACTGGAAATAGAATTGGGAAAAATAAATTTAGAAAGGGCAAAATTGGAAAGTCAAAGGGATAGCAATGAGTTGCAGCGTACAAATCCCGAAACAAAGCAAACTTCGATAGAAAATTTTATTCTAAGTGTTCGTACTTTAACTCTGCCGATTCCTAAAAAACAAGAGGGGTGGAATTTATTTTTTCTCTTCTTTAGAACGTTCATTTAAAACCAAAAATGTGCCGGATGAATTTAAAGGAGAGATTCTTTTAAATTTGCTAGGAGAAAAGGCCGAAAATATTTTGTTTTATGTAAAAGATGAAGAAATAAGCGACTATAATAAATTAAAAAGTTTAGTTCTAAGAGAATTTGAGCCAACACCTTTAATTTGCTTGCAAAATTTTCAAAAAACGAAACGAATGCCAAATGAAACGCATGTTCAGTTGGCATCTCGTTTGTTAACGAATTGGGATCAATACTGTAATTTGAGAAATGTAAATGATTTTAATTCTTTAAAGGAGTTAATTGTTAGCGATAAACTATATGAAACATTAGATAATGAAACTGCCGTTCATATAAATATAAAACAGGAGCAAAATTGGTTCAAACCAATTGAAATGGGAAAAGAGTGTGACATGTTTTATGCTTGTAAAGGAAAATCATTTTCGGAGTTTACACATAGAGCATGTCATAATCAGAATGACTCACGCAAGGATTTTAAATATATCCCTCCTAACGCGAGACGGGAAGTAATAAATCTCAATTCGAAAGAAAACAAATTTATTAACTCAAAACAAAGTAGGTTAAATAAAAAAATAGAATGCTACATTTGCGGTGAAAACCATTTAGCTCGAGATTGTAATAGAAAGTATTCTAAATTAAAAAATGAGAAAAAGAGACTTCTCAAGTGCAATATGTACAACCGAAAGTTGACCTTGAGCCTTTGAAATATGTAATTGTTTATATTAACGGGAAAGCAATAAATTGTGTTTTGTATAGCGGAACCCAGATTTTTATATGCAACGATACCTTTCCAGATAGTTCTAATGATGAATTCGGAAAAATTATTTTAAGCTCTGCATTCGGAGAAAATGTAGAAGCAAAACTAATTAAAACCGCTATAGCTCTCGATAATAATTCTTTGAATCATCCAATGGATTGCTTGGTAGCGATCACAGATAAATTAAATGCTGATGCTTTAATACCTCCTGCTTTATATGAGTCTTTGTGTTCAATAAATGACAAAAATAATAAAAAGGAAAATGAGATTTTTGCCGAATCGGCTGATAGTTCTATTACGTTTTCAAATGATGAAAATGAGGTAGAGTGTGGGAAAGATATATTTTATGTTGAGAGTGACTCAGATAATATAAATTTTAATTCGGATTACACTAAAATGAAAGATGAGCAGAATACTTGTGATTCTCTTAAAACGGTTCGTGAAGAGTTAAAATTAAACAAAGGAAATTTTTATTAATTGATGGATTAATTTATCACAGGGATAAAATTCTAAATGAACCAGTTATGCAATTAGTTTTACCGCGTTGCAGAATAGATAAGGTAATGAAACTAGCCCATGAGTCAGTTTTTGGAGGTCATATGGGGGTTAAGAAAACAAAAGAGAGGATAAAATATAATTTCTTTTGGCCAAATATGTCTGGCGAAATTGCTGAATTCGTCCAGACATGCAAAGGGTGTCAGCTTCGAAGCCTGAGAAAATTGGAGATAGAGCTCCCATTACACCTATTGTCCGTCCTGAACTTCCCTTTGAGATTGTTAACATAGACGTGATCGGACCTATTCAACCGCCATCTGGTAGAGGACATAAATACGTTCTTTGTATGATGGATCAACATACACGTTGGCCTGAAGCAGTACCACTTAGATCCCTAACAGCTAAAAATGCATGTGACTCTCTATTACAAATATTTTCGAGGACTGGAATTCCGAGTATAATTGCCAGTGATCAAGGCACAAACTTCAAGTCGGCTTTAACCCAAGAATTTACGAAAGGATTGGATCTAAGGTTTTCCTGTCCTGGCTACCCGGCCAGCAACGGACTAGTTGAAAGATGGAATAAGGTATTGAAGGACATGATTCATCACGTTATTCGTGAAGATCCACGAAGCTGGGATCGACAATTACCTTTTTGTTGTTTGCATACCGTGAAGTAAAACACTACCACTGGTGTATCACCATTTAGGTTACTTTATGGCAGAGAAGCTCGAGGGCCGTTAGCCATTCTTAAATCATCCTGGGCAGGCGAAATACATCTTCCGACGAACATTTCCCAGTCAGCTGCTGATTACCTTCAGGAAATGAAGATAAATATGGAAAAGGCTGCTGAGAGTGCCTCTTTAACTGCTGCTCAGAAACAAAAGGCTTATGGAGATTACTTCAACAAGAGGTCATCTGTGAAGAATTTTAGCATCGGAGAACAAGTTGTTTTGCTGATACCAGATTCTAGTAATAAGATCTATGCGAGATGGACTGGACCTGGAGAGATAATTCAACACCATCCACCCCATTCATATAAAGTTAAACTGTCCGATGGAACTGTAAGACATGTTCATGTGAATAAGATCAGGAAATATCATCCTCGTGCACTTGCAGTTGGGGTCATTTTTGAAGATGACCACGAATTCGGAGAAATCCATCCCACTCCTAATTTATCGAGGTCCACATCTGAAAGAGTTCTACATGAAATCAATCTGAATCATCTGAAGGAGAGTGAGAGGGAACAAGTGCTAGCGATTGTTCTAAAACACCAAACACTATTCACAAGTGATGTGAAAATAGCCAAAGTAGGGACTCATCGAATTCGCTTAAAGCCGAACATTGAACGTAAAAAGCCATTCGTATATCGCATACCAGAGTCCTTGAAGATTAAAGTTGATGAGCAGATAGAGGAGCTTTTGCGACTTGATTTAATTGAAGAATCTGACGCAGAAATAGCCTATCCAATTGTTTGCGTTAACAAGAAAGATGGTACCCAACGACTTTGCGTTGACTTCAGAGCTCTGAACTCTGAGAGTGTGTCTGATGATTTTCCGATGGAGGATGCAGTGGAGCTCATACATTCTATTGGAAGAGCCAATATCATCACAACGTTAGATCTCTTGAAGGGGTATTGGGCTATACCCATGGCTGAAGACAGCAAAAATCTTACATCTTTCAAGACTCATCGGCAACAGTACCGTTTCAAGGTGATGAGTTTTGGTTTGAAAATGCCTCTGCCACATTTCAGCGTGAAATGAACAAAGCATTATCGTGTTACAGAGAATTTTCACGTGCCTACATCGACGACATTGCAATCTTCTCCAAAAATTGGGAAGAACATCTTCATCTGGATACTATTTTAACGAAACTTTCAGAGTTAAATTTCACTGTGAACCTCAAAAAGTGTGCCTTTGGAAAAGCTCGAATTAAATATTTGGGTCATATTATCGGTTCTGGTAAGCACGAACCAGATCCCGAAAAGACTGCAGTTATCAACAACTTACCAGTGCCTAAAACGAAGAAGGAGCTTCGTAGTGTACTTGGACTGTGTAATTACTATCGTGAGTATATTCCTAAATATTCAGAACTTGTGTACCCATTGACGGAACTCACCAAAAAAGAGAGTACCTGATTCCATCCCATGGACATGATTCCTCATTTCATCTTCTAAAAAGGCTTTAGTGGAAGCACCTTCGCTGTACTCTCCAGTTCCTGATAAACCGTATACCATTCATTCAGATGCATCGCAAATTGGCATAGCTGCTTGCCTGTCACAAAAATGTGGTGATAAGTGTTACCCAATTGCTTATGCAAGTCAAAAATTAAGTAAGACCCAACAGTCATGGTCAACTATTGAACGAGAGGCATTTGCGATTGTGTGGAGCTTAAAAAAGTTTGAAAGTATGGGTATTTGGGACTGAAATTGAATTTTATACTGATCATAACCCTTTACCCTACTTAACAAAAAAGTGCACCACAATCTGCGTGGCTACAACGATGGGCTTTTGCTCTACAAAAGTTCAATGTGACAATCAAACATTGTCCTGGTGTGAAAATGCCTCATGCTGATGCACTCTCACGATTAGTGTAACAAATGTGCTTTTCAATTTTAAAAGAAATTTTGATTTAGTGAATAATTATTTTCTTTATCTTATTTTGTGTATCTCATTATATTATTTGTGTGTCTATTTACATTTAAAAATGCTAGTGTTTCTTTTCGAGTAACAGTTTTTTTATATTAATGTTTATTATGTGAATTCCTTAAATTTCAATTTTCTTTATTATTATGGTATAATTAATCATATCAAAATTGTATTCTTAATTTAGTTTTGTGTAATTTGTTATGTATACTTATTATTCATATTTTTTTAAAGTGTGAGGTAATGCTAATTACTTGTATTTTAGTGTATTATATGAATGTATATTATTTTATGCTTTATGATCAGATTGAGTATCATGTGTGACACATCAATCTTGTGTGGGGGGTGTAGTGTTTCCTCCCTTCACCAGGAGGCGCACTGTGCTCCCCTCCGGTAAGAATGTGTTTTTTTATATAAGAGAGTCTCTCGGCACCGGCGCGTTAGGTCGGAGGCCATTTTGAAACATTACCCGCGTGGGTAAATTAATTTTAAAATTTACATGTTTATATCGAATAAAAGTGCTGTTTTTAAGAATACGTCTCTCTGTTGGGAAAACGACAACATTATACATTTTACCACAACGTATCACAACTTCCTCACAATATTCTATAATTCAGGACAAACAGGTTTGCGTTTTTAAATCCAAAATCGCTGGCATCCATTTCTAAACTTTAAAATCTTCATTGGTGCATATCACGATCAGTTCCTGTTGTCATGTGACATTTTCTTTCCCAATATGACCATATAAATTCATCACCTACTGTGGTATTACCATAGTCAAAGCATTCTCAAACCTGGTTTCAAAATCTTAAGAAAAGGCAGTTAAATGTTGACATAGTTTAAAACGTGCTGACAGATTGGTTGGGTTAATTTGAGAAAAAAGTCCGGACCTCTCCAGTATTATACTTCAGCTTAATTCTGGAAAGAAACACTGAAATGGTTCTTGTTTTAAAAAAACTTATGCTGTCACTTTGTACGCGGGTAAGTTAACCTCATTAAATTCAGTAAATAAATCTGCTAAATAAGTAAAATTTGGTTTCCAATTGATTAAATTTTCTTTTAAAATTAAAGTCACAATCTAGTTTAATGAAAGCCACTATCACATACACCCCCACTTACACTTCATTGACCGCCAAACTAATTTTTGCTGACGTGGCCCCTTGCAGTTTGTCATAGACCCCTGGGGGTCTAAATAAACCCCTTTGGGAATCATTGGTGTAAAAAATTTGTATTAAAAAGGCATTGTGCAAATTCCTCTTAAAATGACAATAATATGCCAAAAATATATATATTGTTCAATTTTTTAAAATTTGATCTTAACACAGTCTTAGCATAGATTAGAAAAATTATATGTTTAATTCACATGTTACATTCAATAAAAAGAAAAAAATGTCTATATAAGTAAAATTAACGTATATTTTCTTTGAAAATTATTTTAACTTTGTAGCAATATAAATTAAATATTTAGCAATTATAGACTAGTTCATTTATAACTAAGCAAAATTATCACAATATATTACAATTACAAAACAAAATCATCATAATAAATATAACTACGCTGTATTTCAATTTCGAGCTATTGCTATTAGGATCCTTTAGGTATGGTAAATAATTAATGAATGTACTGAAATGCTCATTAACGTTTTACATTTTAAATGACCTACTATCGTCCTTTATAAGTGACTAAAAGAAGTTATTTTTATACAAGAGGGGCAAATAATATTTTTTCACTTCAATAACAATGTCAATTGGAAAATGTTTTAAGACGACGACTGTACATTGAAGCTACGAAAACACACATACTTAAAATGTTAATCAACATGAAAATATTCAATGAAACTGATGACATCTATATTTATGTATGTACACTAAAAATAAATAAAATAGAAAAAGCACAAATGCAGCAAAATAATTTTTTCTTTTCACTTTATCTTACACAATGATTAAAATTCCTGGGCATTAATACCTTTTCTGTTGTCCGACTTTGACTTGTCTGCATAAGCACAGGAAGCTAAAAGAATTAATTCGGAAGTTAAAATTCCCTCAGTTTTCTTCGAAAAAGGGTCTTTTTGCCCCTTTCTTTTCATTCATAAAACTTGACTGTGCTTTTCATCATTTTTGTTGAGACTTATCTCTGCCAAAATCGATCTCTTTCAAT
Organism: Trichonephila clavipes; assembly: GCA_019973935.1. NCBI lineage: Eukaryota > Metazoa > Arthropoda > Arachnida > Araneae > Nephilidae > Trichonephila > Trichonephila clavipes. The sequence goes on from BMAU01019833.1 coordinate 122,033, forward strand.
AGTATCCGAATTCATGCATACAAAGCAGTAACACTTGTAGGAAATTAGTTGAAAGAGAAGGAACCGGATTCCGAAATTCTTCTTTATTGCCCCCTCCCCTTTCCTCCATGGGACCAGCATTGGGAACATGGCTTTAAATACTAAAGAATACTCTTAAAAAAAACTCTAGGATTCCATAGAAAACGTGAATATTTTGCATTCAAATTTTTAGGAATTTTTTTTTCCCTGAATTTTTATTTTGACTCGTGGAACCCCCTGGGTGTAATCTTGGTTTATTTTCTTCATAAACTAGTTAATTTTACAGCCAATTTGCCGCCTCCTAAGATTGCCGCCCCGGGCAGGGGGGTTGCCCCCATTGCCCACCCCTAGCACCGACCCTGACCTAAGAGTTGACAGAATTAATGTCCAACGCTGTTCAAGAAAAGCCCTCTTTCTTATATCGCGGAGCAAAGCTAACTAGTTTCGGAAGGTAACAGCTGTGCGCGCGATATGACATGTACTAAACCAACCTGGACAGGTAGGAGAAGGTTGAGAAAACCTATTTCAAGTGGTTTAACTTTAGATACTTGTTCTCATTGTCAGTAATGGCACAATAGTTCCAAAATTTTTGAATTGTACTAAGTATATATCTATGTTTACTAAAACAAGTAAACTCCATGAAAAAAAAGGAAGTATACGTGTGCATAATTCATACATTATCTTTAAAGGTTTACATAAAAAAAGTAGGTCACTAAGAGGTGACTGTAATGGAAAAAAATGGCAAAAAATCACTATTTTTCAACAGAATGACATTAGCTTCAATATTTTTGAAGTGAGTAGTAATTTAGAATTATAGAAGCTTTAAGAAAATAGTAACTTAAGAATAAAAAAAAAAAAGAGAAGGATTTTTTTTAATCAAAATAAGTTTTAAAAATTAAATTTCAGTATTTTAGATTTTAATTTTTTTTTTTAAAAAAGAAGAAACATTTTTTAATACTCAAACAAAGAAAGAAATCCAAATACAAAATATTAAATGCACACAAAGTATCACACAATAATATCAAATGAAAATGTTCTAATTACATACATACATATAAGACAAAATTAAGAATTTTCACTCTGAAATAAAATGTTAATAGGAATTTACTTTTAAAAATACTATTTTTAGAGAATTAAAACAATTTTTAAAAATGTGTTAAATAAATCAAATTTTCAATTCTGATATATATATATTTTGCATTCTTTTTTTATGTTTTTATAATTACAGATAAATAATTTTCACATCTTTAAAAATTATCTTTCCCAGTTAATGAGTACATTATACATCTAGGATGATTTGGTATCTCATGTACACATAATTTGAAACTCAAAAAAATCTTTAAAAAATTTTAGATGGCCCAATCAATAAAAGCAGGCAAGTAAATCAGAATTTTACTCACTAAAACAAATAAATACATAAAGAAAACTTTCAATTTGAATTATTTTTTTTTTGTAGGAGAAAGCAGGGGTAGTCTGAACACTCTGCATATCATTTATGCGCATCATGTATAATATTACAACAAATATACAATGCATTTAAGAAAAAAATACAATGTCTCTCTCATTTTTCTTTTCCATTACTTTTTAACAATGAACCATGACAAGTAATAGATATTGATTCATCCTCATCATCAGACAATTTAGCATCACTGTCACTGTTTGAACTGTCAGAATCCTCCGAATCATCACACAAACCATAAAATTTACGACTCTTTTCAAAATCCTCCGATGTAAGTTTTCCTCTGTGAGAATGTCTAGAAAATTGATTTGCAGTAAAAGTCAATTGGCTAAGTTTCTCTTTGCAAGCAGCAGTTATTTGCACAACAGAATCATAAAGATCTTTTGCATCTTTGTTAGGATATTTTTCATCAGAAGGCCTCTCTAACGAACAAACTTCCATTTCAGTATCAGTTTTCTCTTTGCAAGCAGCAGTTATTTGCACAACAGAATCATCAAGATCTTTTGCATCTTTGTTAGGATATTTTTCATCAGAAGACCTCTCTAACGTACAAACTTCCTTTTCAGTATCAGTTTTACTTGAATTTTTTCTCAGCATATTTACTTTCTAGAAAATAAGTTATAATTCAATACATAAAAATACAAAATTCGTTAAGAGAAAATTTTAAATGTAAATTTTAAAAAACTAGCAAATTACTGATAACAAAGTACTGACAATTGTTAAAAAAAGTATGCACACATAGTTTATTTTCAGAAGTTTTTTCAATACACAATCAAATTATAATCAAATAGAACTTAAAATTTACAGTATTTATTTAAAGCCCAAGCCTGTGGTTGCCTAGTGGTCAAGGTATCTGATCGTGGCTGGCATGTCATGAATTCGAGCCCATTACCACTAAAGACCCACCAAGTAGGGGAACGATGCACATTAAATCTGTTGAGAGCTCAAACATCCTCTCATGGTTGTGGTGTGGTAGTTAGGAGACAAGTCCCATCTCAGGTGTTGTTCTCGTCACTTGACCATGGTTCAAAATTACGAGGTCCATCACCAAAAGCGCTCACGTAGCTGAACAGTGCGACAATATTCACTCACTCAAAGCCCAAGCAGCACTTTTTTTCCAATGTTAATGCTACTGAAAATGCAGTGGGGCTTAATCGAAGGCCAAAATACTCTTTGGATGGGGAAAACTGAGTATGATATAGAGATGGTTAAAGGAATTGTAGGTTAAGTTATGTATTTAAAAGTTTTTAATATTTATAAAATATATTGATCATTCACTTCTTTTTAGTTCTCATTCAAAAATTTTTATTTCTTAAATATTGGATTCGATAAGCCATTTTACACTGTTTTCTATTTTTTGACAAAAATTTGTTGAGAATTTGCCATGCAGCTTAGATTTGAAAAAATATGGTAATAACAATTTTAATCAAAATGGGAATGTCACAAACAAGTTAAAATAAAGAAGAAAATATCAGTAATATACTCTAAATTTTATTAAATCACATCTGTATTAACCTATCTACTACATATGGGCAATAATAACATCAAAAAAGAATGTTTACATAGAATGAAAAATTATTTTAAAGTATAAAAAAACAAAGAAAATAAGAAATGTCCAATATTTTTAATAAAACTTAAATAGTATTTGTGGGTAAATCACACATTTTGGTGAAAGCACATTTTTAAAGGAAATGGGCGTATTAATTTTTTTTTGTTATAAATGAAATATTTTTTCTTCCTTTTGCTAATTATAATAAAGAATTCTTTTTTTTCCTCAGTTTCCCCATAACAATTTATTAAATTTCCCGGTTTCCAAAAAATATTCAAATTAAATACATAAATATTAATATAAACTTGGCAATAATTATTTTTAAAATCAATCGATACAAAAGAAAAATTATACAAAGGAAATATACAACATCAATAATACTAACAAGTATATAAAATTGTAATCTTTTACTACCAATGACAATCGAAGTTATGCTTATGCTACGGATGCAAGTGTAATTGGAATTTCTCTCAGAACAGTGACAATTAGAAATATAATACAACTTAAAACTTACATCTTCAAAATATAACATTATCTCACGGACAAATATTTTTCAAAACAATGAAAATATGAGTGCATTTTAACAAAATGCATCTGATTGCACAGCAGATTAAATGTATTTGTGAGTCTTGTGTTGTAAATAATAGAAGCAGTACCGATTTAAGCTCATTTTGGGCCCTGGGCGCAGAAGATCTACAGGCTCCCTTGGCACTGGTGGATCAAAATTTATTACCAGAAAACTTGGCTAAGTCCAGCTTATCCAGGCCCTGCGCCTGCCCCAAGAGCACAATCAAAAAACCGGTACTGAATAGAAGGAAGGGGGTTTACAAAGTTTTTAAGAATGAGATAACCCAATTAAAAAATGCTCCATAACAAGGCATATAATTATCAATAACATTCAAATTGGAACGATTGGAACTTATTTTATATTAATACCAAGATAGTCAAACTAATAAAAAACTAGATATTTTCAAAATTAAATACTACAGCAATTAGTTTACAATTTAAAATGTGCCTATCCTATGTTTTACACACTGTACTTTTTTTACATGGTTTTTAAATATGGCATTTAAAAAAAAAATCTGCAAACCTATTTTAATTCTGCTCTCTTGGTAAAAAATTGTTTATATTTCTAGTTATTATTTTTATTCTATTCTATTCTGAATTCTATTTATTCCAATCAATAAAAATAAGGATTTCTTATTTTGTATGTACAATCGTGTTTTGTTCACGTGATTTAGTGCAGTAAATTTTTAGCAGCAGAAAAGTGTACATTGTTTTGTGATATTCTGTTAGAATTTTTTAAAACTTCATATTTACTGATTAGTGATAAAATTATAGTTTTAGCAGCATTTTCATAGTTCATGGTTTTACTTAGTTATAATAAATTTTCAAAAAAAGTTATACCTTCAGAAAACAAAACAAAAATTTTAGATTGTGTAGTCAATAGATGTCGCTAGATTTTATTCCATAAATGAGGTGCCAGTAAGGACAAAAAGAAAAAAATGAAGATTACGTTAAAAAAGGTGTAGCAGCTGGATCTTCAGCGAGTATGAGCACAGCTTCATATGTAACGGATGTTACAACGAAAAGTATGGAAAAAGCATTATACATGATGTGACAAAAAAAAACCTAGACTGGTCCAATAAACCTTATACTTACAGAATCGGTTCTCCATGACAATATCACCTTCAAAATAGTTCCCTTCAGCGTTCACACACTTCTGCATTTGGCGCTACTATTGCTGCTAACAGTTCCGTAACAAAGTTTTTGGAAGTCCCTTTAGGAGATTTTCAGTTTTTGCCTGAACCTCTTTAAATGACGTAAAATAGGTTCACTTTCAGCAAGAAAAAATATTAAAAAGTCACAAGGGGCCACATCAGGCGAATAAAGAGGATGCCTAACAGCCATCCAGTACTCTCCAATTCTGGCCTTTTTTCCCTAATTTTTTCACAAAGTCTTTTAAGTACTTCAATGTAGTTAGTTGTATTGATTAACAGTCTGACCATTGATGTGAGTGGTAACCCACTCATATCATGAATTTTGGCTATGTTTTGGTCTATAATTGCTAACTTTGGGCACCTAGCAGGTTCATCTCATCTTTCACACTAACCCTTCCTCCAGAAAACCTCTTATACCATTCACACACATGTACACGAGACAAAGTTTAATCTCCATAAGCCTCAATTAATATTTGAAATGTTTTCATGGCTGATTTCCCAAGTTTTACTCTTGAGACTTGATGTTGATTCGATATTTTTCTGGCAGAATGCAGTTGCACTTATTTATTCATTGACACAGTACTCCCAAGTGCCATGATCAATCAAGGCGAAACTAGCCACATGGATAGAGGAGATGTGTGGGATGACATCACCAAAACAGTTGTTACCAACTCCACTCTTTTTTCATGCTACACATTAAGTCTCATTTTTGTGTGTGTCACACCTTGTAATTACAAATTAGTTTTATTTTACATTGAAATAAATAACTGAATTCTGCATATTTAATTTGTTTTTGATTAAAAAGGTTTTATGTATAAAAATCTATGATTTTGATTAACAAGGTTCTCTAAGAAACTTATCTTCTGCATAAATTAAGGAAAGGATGTAATATTGAAATAGATGGTGTTAAAATCATATCAGTGCGACAAAACTTGCTTAAATATAGCAGATAGAAAAGGTTGAAAAGACAAGTTGTTTTTCTAAAATGTTCTATTGAAGCTCCTTTTGAAAAATTATACCAAAATCAGTAATTGGCAGACTATCATATTAAGTCAACATTGACAAAAATAAATAAAGCAGAGGGGGAAGAAAATTTTTCACAATTCAGCAAACACACAAATGCATCTTACATAACTACTTTACTATAAACATACGCATTTATATTTCATGTATAAATGACTATTTTACCTAAAATGTTTAAATTTTTCATGTGGAATTGCAGCTGCTTTCTTTAAAACTACTCAATTACATAATGAAAAAAAAAATGTTATTTGTGATATACATATAAAAAACAAATGCTAGACATTATAATTTTTCTTACTATTATCGACAAATAAATTATTAATAAATTTAAAAACAACTGCTACATGTTTTCAACAAATTCAAAAAAACGTTTGTGAAATTTTTACTGACATTTCATATAGTAATCAACATTGTTTAGAATCCGTTATTAGTAAAGTAGAAAATAGCAGAATCCAAATGAACTGAATAGTATTATTGGTTGGTTAGGTTCTTTTGGTTGCTATACCTGGATAAGTAATTCCAAACATATTCATTAATTTAAAAAAAAACAACACATGTACTTATGACCTAGACCAATGATCAGCAACCTTTTAGCCGTGGCGTGTCAAACCAATCTACCAATAGGATTCAATGCGCCACACAGTAGGACATTTTTGAAACAATTTGATTTCTGTGATAATGCAGGCAGAATTAGAAAATGGAGGCCAAAAATTTAGATTTACAGTTTTATTACGTATTAATTTTGCATCATTTAAAGATATTTATGAACATAAAATATAATTTCTGCAACAAAAATAAAAACTTAAAATTGTACATATATTATGTATTTTTAAACCTTTATCAAAATAAGAAATAGACAATGTAAAATATAAGTATTTCCTTTTATTACAGTTAAATAAAAATAAAAATTTCAATGTGAACCTAGTGCTTGCACCACTCTACTTTCATACTGTAAAATCAAGGGTATAATGCGTGACTTCCAATGTGACACGATTCTGAGCATTCAGTTGTAAAACAATTTCTTTGTGGATTTGAAAAATTTTTCATGTGAGGAAAGATTTTTTAGATATGTAGAACCAGAGTACATGCAATTTCCTCTTTTAAAACAATTAAACCTCTCCAGTAATGACATTCAATAATTCACAAAATAGCTGTAAATTTATTTTAGTCATCTTTCAGATTTTTTTTGTAATTTTATAAATGTTCATAATTTTGAAAATGTTTGTCATATAAGGTCCATTCAGTGCAGGTTTATCCATTGGGCCCTTGGGACAGGCGTCCAGGGGCCTGTATAAGCTAAACTTCACCAGATTTTGCTTGGACCTACCAGTGCCAAGGGGTCTGTAGATCTTACCAGGGCCTAAGATGAACTTAAACCAGCACTGGGTCCAACACAAAAATTTATCAACTTCCATCCTTTCAAAAACTGACAAATTTGTAGAGTAGTGCTGAGTGTCACAGAGAATTGTGTATGCCATAGGTTGCCGACCCCTGATGTAGACTATAAACTCTGCTAGTTCAAAAAGATGAGGGTAGAATTGTAAGGAGATAGGTTGAATACAAAAAAAAAATCACAAGGACAAATCATGTTTACCCAAAGCAATATACATTATGGGATAGAAACTCATTCAAAGCACTTGTGAATCATCTCGCCCAAAATTTATATCAAGGAAGCTAAAATCCTGTCTTTGAAGGATTAAAATGTGTGAATTAAAATTATCTGTTAATCGTTAAAAGAATGCAAATTACTGAAATCATCTAATGCTAGAAAAAATTTTATAGTATCACGTAGTACATTTATTTAAGGAATCAGAATAACTCTAGTTATATTTCAGAGAATTTTGGATAGTAAAGCACATGTTGGCCTCATTAAGCAAGCAATTTAGCTTCATTTAAAATAACATGCCAATAAGAAGCTCAAACCTATGATCTCAAGATTCAGAGTTTTGCACTTTGATTGGATTAGCCTGACTTACCAGCATATTGTACATGTTGTAAAATATAATGGTACAGTAAAATGTAGCATATTATGGTAACCAGTATCACAATTAGAAACTCCTAACTTAAGGCATATTCGATTTCAATTTTAGTACACTATACTTAACGTTAATCTAGAGCATTAAAATTCTTCAAAAGGTATATATACTCTTGTGGATGCAGATAAATTTGAGAAACTCATGAATATTCATTATTTAATTTATCTGTGGTAGAAAATGAAATAAATAAAATATGTAAGTTTAGATTTGAAAAAATATTTTATATGTTAAGTAGGAATCACTACAAATAAGATAAGACTTCATTTTTACTAAGTAACTTTTTCCTATTTGTGTGTTTCAATTATATATCAAAGTGTAAAAAAAGATATTTATTTAAGGTAACTAACAAATATTCAAAACTTGGGATTCCTTTTTTTGCTTCGAGCATTTAAGTGTTCCTAATGCTTCATTACAGGACACTTCTGTAAAAGTTGTACTTTCTAAATCAACTTTGATTTTGTCCATCATTTCAAGAGTGCCTATTTGAGTCTACAAGCATAATAGGTGGATTCAACAAAAAAAGCTTGCATTTTCAAAAAAAAACATTGTTAGCACACTGTGTTTGCTTCTAATTAAAACTCTTTTCCTGATATGAGAGCACAGTAATTACAAACTTGAAAAAAAAAACCTTTTTCAAACAAAGTTGTATTTTTCACACATGAAAAATAGTTCAATAATAAAAGAAAAACAATTCTGCATGCCACTGTTCGATAAAAAAGAAATTATGTGTGCCACTTTCAACGATTCAATATATATGTACATATATGAATGAAAAAGTGAAAAATTTTTACTTATAGGCTTATTATGGGATTTTTACACAAATAGCAGATTTTTAATGCAAGTCTATGTAGTTGAAATTTAAAAATAATATAATGAATAATACAAAAGATTTTATTGTTAAAAAACTTTTTACAAGTTCACTCCAGTTTTGGTATAAAATAAAAATAAGTATCTTGAAGCATTTAATTCTAAATAATTATTAAACAGTCAGCACTTTCTTAATATGGTTTTGAATTTTAATTATTTTTTTATACCAAGTCATCTATATAACGATTAGCTAAGAAGTTACTTACAAAATTATGATATTTTAGATGCATACCAGCTAGTTATGAGATATTTATTTTATTGTGTTTAGAATAGAAAAATTTATTCACCAACATATTTTGAGGCTTTTGTCTATTTCAATACCATTATAAAAAAATAGTTATTCCTCTTTTTCAAATTTTTATTTTTTCTCTCAGTAAGTTTTGATGTGCAACTGCTAAAACTCCACAGTGGCATACATGCTACGGGTTGGCCACCCCCTGTATTAATGTGTGGTGTAAGCCAGAATCATTGATTTCATTTCAGGAGATTTATACTGCAATGCTTTCACTATCAAATTTAGATAGGGAATTTAAGTAGAGCATTGAAAGCTAGCAAAGATGAAGGCTAATGAGCCAGCAGCAGCAGAGATAACATTTAGAGGATTCAATTGGATTACGATAGTGAAGATTTACTGCTAGTATTCTATGAAGGAAGCTTAAAAGTTAATATACTTCTGAAGATATCAAAGTATTACCAGGTGATATACTATGGTTTATTATCACTTAAAACAAGTGTTAGTTTAATAAAATTAGTTTAAGTTAATGAAAGATAATAATTCGAGTTGAGTGTGTATTTCGCAGACCTATTTCGGCAGACCTTGTTGATCTTACGTGTAGTTATTGATTAGTTTCATATTACGTAATTTAATTTAATATTAAAGGTAAATCCCTTTTTGTTTGACATAACATAGAAATTTTATGTCAGAGTTTCTAATATTTGAATCAAGTAAATAAATATAAGTTATTATACAAATGGCTCTTAGTGATTCTTTGCCTCAAATTAATCTTGGTGTCCAGGGTAGAACCCAGGGGGGAGGGGTTCTAACAACTATATACAAGAAAATAACTGCAAAAATTAACAGATTAAAAAAAATTAGATAATTATTTACCTTTTCTGTTTCCAAAAAATTAATCAACCTATTCGAAATGAGTTGTTTCCTGTCTGAGGACTTCAACGGTGAGGTCTCTGATGACATTTAATAAAAATTGTAAAAATGTTACTTCAACTGAAGTCTTGCACTTTGCCTGCGGTAAATTAAATAAATAAGATAGTTTACAAAATAATACTGTACAATTTCATTATTATACATATTTCAATGACTTAAACAATCTCTCAGTATACACAACTCTTTTTACATGAAAAAGTTACACATGGATAAAAAAAATTTCTATTTTTGGAATACCTACTTAATCAAACACTGTTTTTTGAAGTTTGTGTCTTATAACTATACACAGGAACATGAATAAACTAGTAAAAGTTGCAGTCTTTGGTACTAATGTATCAAAAAAATACTTATCTTTACCACATGTAAGAAATCAAGCATCACTGTGTACTGCTTTTTTTATATAATAGTTGCAGAATAATCCCTTTATTTGATAGCTCTATGCTTGACTAAAAGTCACAATTGTAAAAAAAAAAACTTCAAAAAAACCAAAATGTGAATTTTTTTGATACATCGGTATATAAGATTGTAATTTGTACGAGACCACTCTTAGCCATGCACAAAGTTATAAGACAATGACTTAAAATTATGTTTTGAGTGTGTGTGTGAACAAATGTTTCAAAAAAGAAAGACTGACTGTGAAATTTTAAATTTGGGCAATAAAGTTGGTAAACCACCATTAAAAAAAATTGGTTCTAATTTGATACCAGTACATTACATGCCTACCTATTTCACAATCAGAGGATGAAAGAACCCCTTCTGAACAATAGGATAAAAAAATAGTTACATTTATTGAATCACTTTAACTCCGATAAAATTTAAGTAAGGATAAGGAAAAAAAGGTGCTTATCCATTACATGGGTCATGGGTTGGTAACTCTTTTTTTTTCTCTTAAGTTGTCATTTTGATAAGAACACTCACACACATATACAATAACAATATAATCAATCTATAATAGTTTCAGAGACTAAAATCCATTCAAAACCATAAAACAGAAGTAAGTTTTGCCAGCAAGTAAAAAAATGCAAGGCTGGGGTAGACGAAATGCTAGACCTCATGAATTAATTAAATGAACATGAAAAGTACACTGGTAACAGATGGTGATGCACCAACAGTGGCACTTCTTACCTATTTACATTTGTGTGACTATTTGGGAAAAAGGCTGTTGCTGTGAAAAAAAAAAAAATTTGTGAGAATTTTTAAAGTTGTGAAAGTTTTTAAAAAAAACTTATTGTGTGTCTTTATTCGTGTAAATTTATCATTAAACCTAAAAATATCTTTTTCATTAACCGCTTAAGCAGTTTGCCCGTAACATTATATTAAAACGGCGTACGGGCGTCAATATTATTTTTCCTTGTTTTAGCTTAAATCTGATGATAAAATGAGCTTAAATCGGCACTGTTTCACATAATTAATACGTATTACATAAAATGTAAAAAAAAAGGTACTAATTGCCACCAGTAGGACCAGTGTTTAATGCTTTCAGAAAGAAATATTTATATTTTGCTTACATTTTGTACAATTTAAGTTTCAATTTTAAAAATGCTTTTCAAGACAAAATTGGGTTTAAACTGAATTTGGTCAAGAAATAAAAAAGGATTTCAATAAAAAAAAATTCCCAATATTTATGTATTACAGAAATTTTGGCAAAGATTGAAATACACCAGCAAAAACACAATTTAGCAAAATCAATTTGATAATACAAATAAAATGTTGATTGTATGCATTCTATATATATATTGTATATATGATAAAATCTGATGTATAATATGCACACCTACACTTTCAAGGTATGCTATATTTTTTTTTTTAGGTATATTTACCACATAAGGTGTGTGCACCCTCTTTTTTATGAAGAAACCTGAAATGTATGTAGGCATAACTCTTATATTTGGAAGCAATTTATTCAAGGTATTATTTAAGGCTTTTAAAAACATATAGTTCTAGAACAACTCTTTAAGTTCATAAGGTACATTATTTCTTTTAAACAAATAATATTTTGATGCATGTAGAAAAAAGTCAATTATTCTAAGTTGATCTCTTTTATTTTTAAAGCTATAATTTTGGTACTAACATATTGTAACAATGCCAATGTTCGAGAAAATTCGCCAAATCAGTAACCCCAATTTGGCAAGTGTCATGCATGTTGAATTGGCAACCATGTGATTTGTTGCATATACGGTTGTGATAATACATAAGTACCATGATTTTTATACCCAGCACATCTGCACAAATTTTGATCTTATTTTTTGTGTTAAAAGTGTACATTATACGCCGGATTTTATGGTAACTACTATTTATCAACCACTACTTTGAAATTTGGTAAAAGAATCTATTAATGATTGCTCTATAGCATTCAATTTCAAACAGTAAAGTAATGCTTAACTTCACTAATTAGGTCAACAATTAAACATAAATTAATATAATGACACCATTCAAATAAAGTCATATAAAAGTAACAATTTTGAAAAACTTTAAGAGTAGAAACAAATCAACTTTTCCCTTAAATCCAATTTTTATACAGAAAAGCTGCAGCATATATATTCTAAAAAATGGATTATGTATATGCATTTACAATGCATTCATTCATCCCCACATATTTTGGCCTTTTAATTATTTATTACCAGGTTAGTAAATAAAAAAGTGTTGGGAATTACTAAAATATTATTAATTCTCTCTCTCTCTCTCATAAAACATGTTTACAACAAGCAAAAATATAATGCAATTGTTTATAATAGCCAAACTTGAGCTTCAGAAATCGTTATTTAAACACATTAAAAGGGTACTCTTCAGTTTTTTTTGGGAGATGGGGGCATTTGCAATGGCTAAATATTTTTTCTTGCCAAATTAAACAAATACAAAGTAAGGCATTTTTTTACAAAGTGGTGTTTCAACACAAATGCATGAGACCTCCAACTCATGAATTATGTGGTAGGTTTACTACAATTAATAAATTTTTACTTACATTTTGGGATTTTTTTTGTTACATTTTTACAGCCATCTGAATCGGGAAAACTACCAATTTAAGTATAACTTTTAAGCGGATTAATTCAATGTAACACAAAAATATTAGATTAACATAAAAATAGAATTGTCACTTTATGAATACCTGAACAAAATGTACTTTTGAAAACGAGTCTCCTAAATGACTTTTTCCCTCTACTGTAATAAAATTCTAACTTTATTAAAAACACTGAAGATGGTAGACATAAGCGTACTTATGTATTGGCATTATGCAGCAAAATTGGTGCCACACAAATCATACTATCACCAACACATAAGTACCAACATTAGTAACCATAGAACTTAAGTAATAGGCTAAAACCAAGAAAGCACACAGGAATTTTTCAAGGGGAAGGGGGGTCCAGGGTCGAAAGTTTACCATTCTTGTATCATGCTCCTTTTGATTTTGTCGATTTTCGGGAACAAAACACAGTAAAAAACTAATTATTAAATAAATAAATAGCATTAATTAATAAAATTAATCATTAATAACAAATAATTAAATTTTACATACTATATACTTAGAATTATAATAAATCAGAAAAAATATCAAGGGCTTTAGGGGGGGGTCTGTACCCTAGGACTCCCCCCGTGCCTCCCTGGCTAAAACTCATCTGGTGTAAATTTATTCCAAAACATACCAATTCACTAAAATATTTATATAATGCAAAAAAATACTATTTGTTTTTGATAACCAATATTTGAAAATACATTTTTCATTCATTAAGCTTAGTAACATTTATCCAACACACATTTAATGAGCAGAGCAATTTTTAAAAATATCTACACTAATTTTGAAAATTTTATGACATTCAGGAATACTTATTTCTTAAATATTTAAAAAGTTTTAGAGATGACTTCTTGTACTTCCTTAGATTGTATTTAACAATGAAGGAAAATTTCTTCAAATTTGAGATTCTCATTTAATTTGAAGAAATGGTTACTAAAAGTGTAGGTGAAATGCAGTTTAACTTCACCCTTAGCGATGAAATTATTTTTGGAACTGACAAATCAGCACCAGTAAAATAGGCAAGTAATTTTTTTTTCTTATTCTCTTATTTTGTGCTTTGCAAAGTTTTTATGTTCACTTACCTTTCAGGGCAACCCAATCAAAATGTACTAATTTCGATGATTTTCAAACTCGAGCAAAACGTTAGATTTTCACTAAATTCCACCTAGAAGAAAACATTTAAATGTAATAATTTTTACTTTTAGAAAATATTTAACGTTTTTTTTATTAATTGTATTTCTGGCATCAATAGAAATTAACAGAAAATAAAAAAAAAATTAAATCAAATGAAATTATAAAGGATACTATAAATGCTTACAAATATTTGAACACAATTTAAGAGTATCTTCTGTAAAGTCCAGGGGCCTAGCTACCGCCATATCAGCTGTTTCAATAATACAGGGTCCCCAAAGCAAACATGTGGAACTACAATACCAAAAATAAGATTTTCATTTCTAAAAAAAAGCCCTGCAGAAGTTTTGGTATGGGGCCCACTCAGAACTTGCCATGCCAGTGGTAAAATCAATAATAAAGCGATACCATTAAATACATTTTGTCATCGTTAGTTTAATTTAGCTTCATTCCTAAGACTGTTTTTTACATCTATCTTTTAAGTCTTCAATAATAATTTCCATTTAAAAGTGAAATATGACCGCTAGGAATGAGTAAGCCAAACAAAAGCTAACATATTGCCGAAATTACAGCTTTAAAGGAAATACACCGAAAAAAATAAATTGCAGAATTCTTTATGAAGAATTTTCACCAAAATCTGTAAAAACTGGCTGTGAAGCACTACCTTAAATATCGTACAAAAAAAAATTTATTAAACGGAGCTTCAAAGAGAACAGACTTTTCTTCGGAGCTGTTTATAAACATGAAAACTTTTAACTGAAATCTAATGGAAGAAAGATGCAAAAACAGAGCTGAATTTCGTAAGATTTGAGAGAAGCAAAAAACGTACCTATACAATTTGTTTTCTAATCGAGTAGCATTTTACTCACGAAAAGTTTCAAGCTACCAACAGCGTTCAAGACAAAAAAAGGTTTTAAACGAAATGGCTAAACTACATGCGCGCGCATCGAGTGAAAACTTGGGATCCTTCACATCAAACGAATCCCAATCAGTCGCAGCAAATCTAAAGCCGCGGTAGCATAGTGGTCATGGTGACGAGCTTGTGGCCGACGTGTCATGAGTTTGAGCATTAGTTGCGCTTTAAGACTTACCGTGGAGAGAGGCTGATGCATTTTAAATCTTTCGTGGCTCAAACTCCTGCCGCTGGCATGATGTAGCAGTTTGGAGTATCCTGTCCTCGTCACTTGAGCGTGGTTCAAAATTACGAGATCCGTCGTAAATAGTCCTTGTGTTGCTTTATAGTGAGACGTTAATAAACACTCAGCAAATCTGGGTGATCAAGATTCACCTTCACACCAATTAAGTCTTACCATCAATTCCATCCAAATAAGCTTTTCTGCCATCTGTTGCTTTCGAACATGGATTGTTATGATACATACCTTATTATTTCGTAGTTTTTAGATAAACAATCAAGTAAACAAAAAGAGCATATCTCCAGGAGTTTGGATCGGAGAGGTGACGTGTGTTTTGAAATTTTGAGATTGTTGCCTCTGACCTAAATTTTCGCTGTTTTTTTTTTAAGGTGAATTAATATATTTTGGTATACCTCTAAGAAAGAGGTTTTATATATTTATCTCCTTTCTTTTCTGGACTTTGGTAAGTTAACCAACTTCTTTTCTTTCCCCCATTTTTGTTGCTTGAAGGGAACTCAAGCTGAGTCACTCCACATTCCGGATTACGGAATCCGATGAAGCAAAAATGACTCATAACATGAAGGAAGCTACAGACTATAAATATTTTAAATCCACCCAGACTGCTCAAGAATTAATTTTACGAATTGACCGTAAAAACTTTAATGAAATTACAATTTTACCTGAACACACAGAAAAAACAGGAAACATCCGTAAATCGAACCCACACTTATTACATGCTGGATTAAAGAACAAAATACCAATGCATGATAAAATAACGCATATGTACTTCACTCGAAGTGGAAAAATAAAAATAAGCACCTCGGATCCTGTATGCGCTGTTCAGGTAACAGCTATTGAGCAAATTCTAAATACTCCAGTAAAAGCCAACTTAATATGGGAAGGGTTCACTTTGTGATCCCAACTAATGTAAATCTGGCAGATGTGGCAACTGAATTAAAAAACTCAAATGATTTTAAAATTGTTGAAATCCGTAGATTCCTCAAGAAAAATAGTCGTCAAGAAGCTTCTCCTGTCTTAACTACTATTCTGGAAATTAATACTCCAGAATGTGTAAAACTTTGGTTTTTTAATCATAGAACTCAATTATTCATAGACAAACCCCGGCATCGTAACAATTGCTAGTTTCACGCACTCATCACGTTTTTGTTCTAGCGATGTTCAAAGTATTAATTGTGGAGGATCCCATTCTGAACATTGACCATGGTTCAAAATTATGTGGTCCGTCGCGAAAAGCCCTAATGTAGCTGAACAGTGCAACGTTAATATTCCCTCACTCACTCACCCCCTTTCAGGACAATGTAGAAATCCTTCAAATTACACAAACTGTAAAGGAGACCATCCGGCAAACTCCCCCAACTGTCCCACTTTTATAAAAGAAAAAAAATTCTCGAATTCAAATGTACTAAGCACTGAACTTTGAGAGAGGATTGACAAAAATTCAAGGAAACTCACTCCGCAAATTACGCTATGACAGTAAAAACAACAGCCCCAGAACCAAATATACAAGAATTTGAGAAAAAATTAGAAAACATAGTAGAAAATTTTCAAGCAGCTCTCGAAAAACAAACTACAGCCATAATGAACTCGATGCAAATAATAATCGAATCAATGTTTAAACATTTGATACGAATAATAGAAATTACTAAACAGCCATCATCGCCTATTAGAGAAAAAAAAGATAATACCACAATAGAAAATTGAAATATCCATACCAAGTACATCTAACAATATGGATAATACATAAAAAAAAATATTGAAATTGGATAATTTTAAAGTTTTAAATTACAGATATTTTTCGCGAATTCTGAGTTACGTTTTTCTTTCTTAAAAATAGATATAATCTATCTATATCTGTAAATATATTTCATCTCAAAAGCGGAGGATTACAATTTTTTGTATCTTTCATTTTCCCTAGTATATCTTTTTTATGCGTTTTCTATAATGGAATTGTAGAAGTTTAAAAAACAAACTTATTTGGTTAAAAATTCCTTCCTTTTCACAAGCAGATGTTTTGATATTTCTAGAAACTTTTTTAAAACCTAACAACTATTTGCAAATCCAAGGTAAAATCATTTTCAGACAAGACAGACTAGGAGGATGGCTGCTGATAGCAGTATCATCAAATATTTCTGCCAAACAAATATCCTTTAAAAATACGCCATCTTCAGACTACGAAATTTTAATATTGCAAATTATAATTAATGATACTTCCTTTTTTTTCATCTAAAAATTTATATGCATCTCCAGGACTTAATATTTCACAACTTAATTCTATTCTTGATTACTTATTGGATCCAGTTTTTATATTCGGAAATTTGAATTTGCATCACCCAATGTGGGGCTCAAAACATACTTCTCAATACAGTGAAATCTTTGCGGATTAATTAACAAATTCTAATTTCATTATTCTAAATACTGATGTCCCAACCCATAGAAACAATGTTGGCTCTAGTGCTCTCCTGGATTTTACTTTATGGTCTTCAAGTCTCATCGGATACAGCAATACTTTTGTTTTAGACAGCTCCTACAATAGTGACCCTTGTCCTGTTATCACAGATTTTAATTTTCATAATCCGATTAAACGAACTAAAAAAAGTGGATTGGCCCTCAGTAATAAAACAAGCAAAATCAACAGTTTTTAAGATAGACAATTACAATCATAATCTATCTGACAATATTGCTAAAATAATTTCAAATAATACTAGAAATATAAAAATCTGTAATAAAGAGTGTTTTTTCCAGGTATAGAAGTTTAAGTTGGAATTACTTTCCAAGATGGCGACCGATTTAACACCTGTCAAGTGATTTATTTTCAGTTTAATTTGGCAATTCATCAAAAGGATCATCAAGCAAGGCGTAGATTCGTCGAATGGGCCCAAAACGAGATTGCCGTTGTTCCCGATTTTCATAAGCGAACTTTGTTTAGCGATGAAGCGCACTTCTGGTTGAATGGCTACGTCAACAAACAAAACTGCCGCATTTGGAGTGAAGCTAATCCACAAGTGTAAGTCGAAACACCGTTACATCCAGAAAAACGGACTGTTTGGTGCGCTTTATGGGCTGGTGGAATCCTTCTTCAAAAACGATGAAGGCCACAACGTTACAGTCAATGGTGATCGGTATAGAGCCATGATTACTAACTTTTTCATTCCTGAATTGAACAATCATGATGTCCAGGAGCTGTGGTTCCAACAAGACGGCGCAATATGTCACACAGCTCGTGCCACATTCGATTTATTGAAAGACACGTTTTGTGACGCCTAATTTCACGTTTTGTATCTGTGAATTGGCCTCCAAGATCTTGTGATTTAACACCACTAGACTATTTTCTGTGGGGCTATGTAAAGTCATTGGTCTATGCAGATAAGCCACAAACGCTTGACCATTTGGAAGACAACATTCGCCTTGTTATTGCCGATATACGGCCACAAATGTTGGAAAAAATTATCGAAAATTGGACGTCCAGATTGGACTACATTCGAGCCAGCCGTGGCAGTCCTATGCCAGAAATCATATTTAAAATGTAATGCCACAAGATTATCTTTCGAATAAAAAAAATTCATGTCAGTCGAATAATACATAGTCGTTTTATTGCAATTTAAAGTTCTATACCTCTAAAAAAACACTCTTTAGAATCTTCCCTCCCTGGTGGAATAATGTTTGTCATAACCTTTACAAACTTAAGAAATACTTCAGAAAAAAAGCCACGCGGGAAATCTCCCTAAAATTGTGAATTCGATGTAAGCAATATTCCAGCCAGCTCCGATTTTATATAAAAAAAATCCAAAAGGAATACTGGGAAACAGTATGCAATAATGTTCCTAACCCAAAAATATTCTATAACATTCTAAAGAAAATAGCAATGAAAAATAATTCTGAATCAACACTGAATTTCCTTCAAATACATAACAGAATAATACATCACCCACAGATTCAAGCAACACTCTTTGTAGTAAACTTCGCATCCAATAATATTATCCATGAGGCAATAATATTATCCCTTTGGACTTTTTTGCCCAAAATAATAGTTTAATCAACAAATCCTTTCATATATCTGAATTGAATAGAGCAATAAATCTACTAAGAACCACAACCCCAGGTGCAGACCAAAAATCCCGGCTAAATTCCTGAAACTATTGAATCATAGTGAACGAATGATCATCTTAAATTTCTTTCAACACATATTCGATAAGTCAATTGTCCCAAATGCATGGAAGCATGCTATAATTCCAATTCCCAAACCATGCAAAGACAAAACTAAAATCTCCTCATATAGACCCATCACTTTAACTTCAGTTTTTTCTAAGACATTTGAAAGAATTTTAGCCAATCGAATTGCCTACTTCCTAATAATGGACCAAAAACTACATCAGCAACATTATGGATTTGTTCCTTTTAAAGATAATAGAACAGCAACTGATATAATTTACAAAGCAATAACAGACGCAAAGTTGGAAAAAAAATACTTCGTGGGGATTAGCTTAGATATTAAGAGTGCTTATGACTCCGTATATATTGACGGTCTCATTTACAAGTGCTTACAAATTGGTATAACTGGGAAAATAGCGCTTTGGATGCATGAATTTTTATCTTATAGATCGCTGCAAATTCGATGGAGGGGATGTCTTTCATCTGAAAAAACATTGCTAAAGGGACTCTCCCCAAGGTAGTGTATTGTCTCCATTATTATACACTATCTATATGTGTGACTTTTTTGAAACATTGGAGACTGGAGTCGAGTGTTCCATATATGCTGACGACATATTTATCTATTCCTCTCATCAATCTCTTGATATCATCTACCGTAAACAACAAATACTTTAGAGAGAATAAATCAATGGTGTAATTATTGGAAATTGAGTTTTGTTGAATTGAGTTGACAAGAAATTCTATGCACTCGAATCTTCAGCAAAATGATCATTACCTCAGGACTTCTTCAAAAATTTAATTTAACGGATAATGCAATGTGAAATTCTTGTAATCGTTTAAATGACTTGGAGCATATTTTATTAAGATGCGATAGATATACTCACCCTCAAAATCCCCTTAAAGTTTTTCTCAAAAGTGATCCTCGTAGCAATATCACCTTTAAAGAGTTACTGAAGAAAGCTACACTTAGTCATAAAAGTAAGTATGCAGAGTGTATGTGATGATGTCCTATGAAAAAAAAGGCCTACAATATTAGAGTTTACAAAACGATTTATTTGGATTACAGCAAAATCGAGCTTAATTACAAAATGAAAAATATTTAAAAAATACAAATATTTAATTAACAAGATGAGTTTAACTTAAAATAGGATGTAATTTACATCATAAAAATAAGTATGCAAACAAAAACAAAGACATTAATATTGCAAATTTTACAATTTTCAAAAAAATTAGTAATTTGCTGTTGTTAAGGCCTTAACAACAGCTCTCAAACTAGATGGCACTGATTTTCTAAATTTTGAGTAACAGAAGATGGTATTTTCTGCCACTCCTCCAAAAGGGCCTTTTTTAGATCATTCTTAGTTTGATCTCTTGCTTTTTAATTTGGCGATCGAGATAATCCGACAAGTGTTCAATGGGATTAAGATCAGGTGACTGCGGTGGGGTTTTTACCTGTTTTTGCACGTTATATAGCAGCCATTCTCGAACAACCCGAGCAGTATGTTTGGGATCATTATTTTGTTGAAAAGTGAAGGATCCGTCGAGTCCCGATTTAGAAGCAGTTTGGCTTAGATTATTCTTTAAAATATTCAAATAGCTGTATTAATTCATTATTCCTTCGATTATAACTAAATTTCCTACTCCAGTTGCTGCCATGCAACCCCAAATCATAATCGAACCACCACCGTGTTTTACAGTTCCTCTCATGTTCTTTGGTTCTAGAGCGCATTTGCTTTCCTCCAAACTTTTTGGTGTCCATCTGACCCATGGATGTTGAGTTTACTTTCATTCGAAAAAATCACGGAATTCCAAAAAATTCTGTCCTGCTTTTCATTTTCTTTTGCAAAATCTATTCTCTTTTTGCGATTCACTTTGCTAACAAATGGTTTTCTTCGCATATTTCGACCATGGTATCCTGCCTTCCGTAATACACGGCGAATTGTTTCAGGATTGCATGATTTCGCAAAATTGTTTTTCATTTTATCTGTCAATTTTGGTGCGCTAATCTTCGGCTTTTTTTTCACATTTCCAACAATAATTCGCCTTTCTCGATCCGTGGAAATAGGCGATCGTCCAGTTCTTGGCTTGTTTAGAGTATTTCCCTCAGCCTGGAACTTTTCAATGATTTTTTGCACTGTTGCAGGACTTTTGCCTATGATTTTAACGATTTGTCTTTGTGACTTGCTTTCCTTATAGAGCTTTATTATTGCATCCTTTAGATCTTTTGATAATTCTTTTCTACGTGCAGGCATTGGTGAATTGTTGATGTACTTAAAGCTCAAACTTACAAGCTTTGTAGCAGAACTTCTAAACTTATCACTGAAATACGAAAAATCACTCAAGAAGTTTCATTCAGCTTATTTAAATGTCAAAAATTCAGAGTGCATACATACTTTTGTGATTTAAATTTCTACTGGTAGTTAACAAATTCACTCTTAAAGTTTTTTAAAATATAATGATTTGGTATACTTTTCATTACTTTATGATTTGAATCAGAAGCTATAAGTAACATTCTCCAAGATAATATTTTTCTTATATTTATTGCAGAACTAGAGCTTTTTCACTTAAACTATGAGTTGCATACTTACTTTTGTGAGCAAGTGTATATCAAACAGATCAACATTCAGATTTTTTTATTCCGAAGAGGAAATATTTTGACATAAACTAACTTATTCATACTTAATAGTTTTGTATGGGATAATAGCCTTTGTTGCTCCGAATCCCAAAGAAAGATATTAATTGTAACTGTTATTATTTCGTAGAAGGCAAACGGTGTAACCAAAAATGAAAAAAACCCAAATGTGTAAGTTATGGATTTATGAAATAAATAGGAAGCGAGCATATTTTGGTATTTTCCATCATCTATATCTAGACCTTTGCAAAGACGGAAGAAAATTTTAGTTTTTTTTTTTTTCGAATGAGTGAAGAACTGTTTGGTAGGACCAGTAATCTCAAAACAGGACGCAAATCAGAAAGTCTATGACAGCCGACTTGGAATTTGTCTCAGGTAAGTTGAATTTTTATATTATAATATTCTTTGAATTATATATATATATATATGTGTGTGTGTGTGTATTATCTTTCTAATAACTGATGCTACTTTTGGTTACATGATAACTAGACTTTGGAATAAGAAAATTAAAATTAGTATTTTAATATTCTACGATATTTAAGAAATCAAATTATTAATAATTTCAAAATTATTTATTTTCATAATGAAATTTGTGAGCAAAGCAAAATTTATACATAAGAATGGTTTTATTTTGTTTATTTATTGCATTTTCGTTGTTAGTCAATAGTTCAAACCATTTTACATTACAAACTTTTTTACACAATAACTATAGTAATGTACATTTATAATACTTCCATAAAATTAGATTTTCAGAGGGAAGCAAAACCTGAAAACATGCTCTTTCTTTCAGTGCGGCATACGTATCTACTATATTCATTCTTCTAAATTATAGATACATTTTCAGATTTAGGAAATAGTACTCTGTTTTTTGTAATTGAAAACCGTTTACTTCACTGTATTTCCTGTATGAAGTACAATAATAAAAAAAAATTCAAAACTGATAAAGAATGTAAAAAATAAAAATTGATTGATTTTATAAATTTAATACAATGAAGTGATATTTTCCCCAGTAAAAAAAATTTATCTTGTAAAAAAATAAAGTGGTTCACTCCTAGAAGAGCCCACACCCTTGGCGCGAATTACTTTGGTTGGCGATAATTGCGCCATCTTGGTAGCCCTACTTTAAAATACTACATATGGCAACCCTAACTATATCTAGCATTTTCGTATTTTGTGGGCCCGCATTTCGAATTTCATTTTGTTGTTGGGCTCCGGGGTGGCTGCGTGTGTGAGCGAATATACTTTAGAATATTTCACTTTGTTGAATGAGAAAGGTAAGAAAGAATTGATTGAATGGTGTATGAAGGAAGGATTGATTGCTTCGAGTCATGAATGTCCTAAATGTAATGATCGGCATGATGTAACATGGTCGGAAATAAAACTCTTTCTTCGAAATCGTACCAGCCACGCCGAATGTATGTTTGACCATTACCTCGCAGAATAAATATGGCGGCGCTCACACGATCATTCGCTTAGCGATGAGACCTTTAAGGATTTTTAAAATCTGTTGTTACGCTGTACCCTCCACTCTGAAAAGATCAGCAGTAAGAAAGTAAGTGCTGTTTTAATATTTTTTTTATCTTAAATGTTTAATTTCTGTATTGTTTGCATATATTTTCATTATGCAACCCCCTTATCCTGCTATATTTCCTTCCCGCCATTGTCGGGTTCACTTGGCGCCATCTTGTTCTGCTTGGTGCTTTTTTCAGTTTGTCGCCAAGGGTGTGGGCTCTCCTAGGAGTGAACCGGAGAATTTGCTCCGGCACTGCGATTGGTGGAACAAGCGGATTGAGAAGCCTCTTGGTTGGAGAGCAGGGGTTTAGTAAGATGAAAAGTTATGTTGGAAAGAATGGGAAATTAGGATTGAATTATTTACCGAATGGCAAGTAAACTAAGATTAATTAGTCGCTTGCGCTGTCATAATGATTAAGGAGTCTATTGATCTGATTTATGATTTCAGTTTTACTGAAATTGGCCGCTATTATGTTTTTATTGTAACTGAGAGTTGTGTGGTAGTACGGGAGTGGGCTGTTGGGTATTTAAGTAACTGATATGTTGAACAAGTGTTGAGAGAGTATGTATTGTTTGTTGTAGCGTTTGTGTTATTAAGTTTAGGCAATTGTTTTTAGTGTTGGTGCTTTGAGTAGGTAAGGGAAGCGAGATGGGTATTTCATTAACAACTTGGTTTTCGATTGCGGTCGTGTCGGGTGGTGCCATCAGTTGTGTGATATTGGAATTAAACTTTTGTTGTGTAGCTTGCGCGTAAAAAATATTGGGCCTAACAAAATTGTTTGTTATGTTTGAATGTTTAGTTTTTATGTTTGTGCCTTTACGTGGTTTGGGAAAAGGGGAGCATTTACTGTAATTGGCCATGTGGCCGTGAGCTTGGCAGTTGATGCAATAGGGTGTATCGAGCTTCTTGATCTGGCAGTAGCTTGTTTGGTGATTCTCGCCGCATTTAAGACATTCAGGTGTTAGATGACAGTGTTCGGCCGTGTGATTAAATTGAAAGCATTGGGTAATCCCTCTGCTTTCAAAGCCTTCAACAGTAATGGAGAGGAAGCTTAGTTTTTTCAAGTTGAAAATTTTTGCATTCGTTAGGTTACGCGGAAGTGAAATTATAAATACTGGAAGTAATTGCTTAGCGATATTGCCGGTAATTTGAGTGACCTTGTTAATTGTGAATCCCAGATCGAGAAGGTCTGAGTGCTCTTCTGCTGTTTTAGTGGTTCGTGGTAGGCCCTTTAGAACGACTTTAATGAGTCTCTCGAGTTTAGGCGTGATTGTGTAAAATGGGTATTTTAAGTCTGAATATTTCGTTAAGTGCGTGATACTGTGGCAAAGTCAGTGTAAAGTTTAACGTATTTTCCTGCTGTCTTGCTACGGATGGCGGGCATTTTCTCATTTAATGTCTTGATGTGTGTTCTTAGATCGTCAGTTATTTTTAACATGATGGGGGGTGGCAATTTAGATGCCTCAGTAGTCGCGTTTGTGGCGGGAGAGGTGCGTTTAGGTGATGGCGTTACTGTTACTACTTGTGTTTCGGGAATTTCGTTTTCTAGAGCATTAAATTTCTTAGTTAGGTTTACTTTAAAGTTGATTTCGGTGTTTGAGTTAGACAGAGGGGCTTTAGTTAACTTTCTAAGTGGTGGTGGGGGGAGAGGGATCGGGAGAGTTATTTTTAGTTGGAGTGTTATTCGAGGTATGACGTGTGCAGTTAGGATTGTCGCAGGGGGGAAGAGAGGCATACTCACTTACCGCTTATTGAAATCGCTCGTTTGTTAATTCCATGTAGCTTGTCTCTTTCACGATGATTGGGTTGTTGGAATCCTTGAGTCCTGATTGCATCAGTCCTTTAAGCAATGTGTGCGTGTTCTCTATAGTTTTGGAGTAGACGTCGATGAGGGTAGTGAGATTTTGAAGTTTTCGGCAGTTCTCAGAAGTGGGGCCAAAGTCCTCTGCTGTTCCGGTCCGTGAAGCTTGGGGTGAGATGGGTAAGGGAATTTCCATGTTGATCTCTCTGGGTGGCTCTTCAGTTGCGGCAGGTTGACATGCATCGTGACTGGTAGTCGGAGTAGGGTTAGTATTTCGGTGCCGTTCAAAAATATTCTTCTGCTTTTTCCGTACCATGTTTAGATTTTCAAAAGAACGTCGTTCATTAAACGAATTGTTAATAGTTTGCAGGCACCAGACTGAAAAATAAACTTTTCAGCCAGCAAAAGTTGCGACACGTGGTCCTGGCTACGAAATTCGTATTGGGAGCGTATGTCAGACACGTCCGCACACTAGCTATTCCCAGACCGTTCTTCCGAATGAACGGGGTCACTATATATAGCTGAAGAGCTAACGCATGAGCATATTGCATCTTAGGTTCCTGCGCGAGTAAGCACTACTCGCATCTGCCGGACGTTTCGCGCATGCGCAAATAGCATTGAAAGAGCTGACGAGAGTGAGCAGTTGAGAAACTCTACAAGAAATTTTTTTCATCATACGAGATTCCAAAATAAAATTTTCTCTATACTTAGTTTTTAAACTAACCTTTTGTCATTGTAGCAGAAGGTAAGATTATTAATTAAATTGGATTGTCAATGAAAGGTATTAAATTTTTATAAATTCAAGTGGGAATTTATTCGATAAACTACATTAGAAGATTTTGAAGCAGATCCATCGCTCTGATTTAGGTATATTTCATTTGCACTAAATAAATGCTCAGAAACTCCTATATGGATGTAAATCCTAATATATATTATAAAAGCGAAAGTTTGTGAGGATGTTTGTCCGTCTTTCACGCAAAAACAACTGAATGGATTTTAATGAAACTTTACAATAATATCGCTTATAAGTCAGAATAACACATAGGCTATAATTTATTAAGATATAAAGATATTCTGTAAGTGTCCAAAAGATAACGATTATTGTCAAGTAAGTAGGAAAAAACTCTGCCATCTTCAAGCTTTTCTGGCGTGCTGCGTCAGCATATATCTATCTTTCATGTATGAAGCAAAAGGTTCCCCTCTGTTTTGTCTACGCCAGGTACCAGTGCGTGCTCGATTCTAATTTTTTGCTTTGTAATCATTATTTCTTTTTATTTCAGAATAAAACTTACTTTTATCGCTTCTAATATTTAAATTAGATAAGTTAAGTCTTTCACTCTACACTACATCATTTGGACAAATTTGCAACTTTGTTTGTGGTTTGTAGTTATTATAACGCTATAGTTTTAAAGGAATAGACAGGCATTGCATTTTTTAAGTATAAAAATAATAACTGCCATACTGTATTTTTTGGAAATGTAGAAAAAGCACCTACTAAGAATTAGGTCACGAAAGCGTAAGTCTAATCTTTCCCAAAGTTCTAATATAGCTCGAGCTAAGAAAGTAGCTAGATTTAACGAAACGTTTCCACAAGCCGAACTGCGAAAGCTTGAACAGGCGGAGAGTGAGGCAGCTCACAGAGCTGCTGAGACACCAGAGCTGTCCCAAGCTCGGCGTCTTCAGCATGCAACTTACATGGCGTCTCAGAGAGATACAGAAACCACTGAAGCAGCTGAATCTCGCAAACGTGCTGTTGCTGAAAGGGCACAACTGCGACGTCTAATATTCACAAAAATACGGGGGTATTCGATAAAGCTGCATTTGAGTATGACGAAACTCTTGATTACGAAAGCCACAAGCTTATAAAAATAGAAGCGATGATAAAGAATGCAGATTTTGCGGTGCTCTTAAATGGAAAGAGGAATCTGCAGCAGTGGCGCACACAGAGGGGGTCCTAGGGGTCCAGACCCTCCCCAAAGCCCTTGATTTTTTTCCCGATTGATTATAATTCTAAGTACATAGTACGTAAAATTTAATTATTTGTTATTAATGATTAATTTTTTTAATTAATGCTAATTATTTATTCAATAATTAGTTTTTTACTGTGTTTTGTTCCCGAAAATCGACAAAATCAAAAGGAGCATGATATAAGAATGGTGAACTTTCGACCTCGAACCCCCTTGAAAAATTCTTGTGTGCGCCAATGATCTGCAGACATGTGTTGTTCGGGGGAGTAGTCCTTCCTTCAATAATAGACGAGCCAGTTGAACCTCTTAAATAACTTTTCTCTTTTGAAACAGATGAGTCTCGCCGTTTTCTAAAAAACATAAGAAAGTATAATACATGTTTCCTTATGACATCTTTTGGGACGGATAACATTGTTTCGATGCAGGGATTTTGCCCGACTTTCACAATCCAAGGGAAAATATACCACACAATCGGCTCTTTGCTTCCTGCTACCAATACGCAACCAAATTTTTTGCAACTTTATTTCATGGGTGATAAGGAAGCACAAGGGAAAAAAATTCATACCCTCTCAGTTTTGTGTTAAACGATTTTCACTGCATGTAAATTTTCTATAAACTATTTTAATGATCCAAATTTTAAGATTCCTCAATGCTATTTGTTTATCTAAAAAGTAAAAATGGATGTTTGTATGTGTTAGTTCTGTTAATGAACAGCGCCCTCTAGCGGCTTGTAAAATAAAACGTCAGTGTATGTGTAACAATCACTCCGAGAG
>BMAU01019833.1:155000-158318 GCA_019973935.1 Trichonephila clavipes
ATAGTAAAAAAGGTCTGTTAGCGTCTATTCAAATAGCAACTAATGATGTTGGATCTGAATTAAAGATCATAGTTAGTGTAACTTATTTAGATGGGCCTGGAGTAGAGTCATAATCAATTAGGTTAACCCAATCTGCTGCTTTCTTTCGATGAATGACTTGATTTTTTTTTATCAACAACGCATTCAAAAACAACGTGAGGTCTATGGATGACGGATGTTATCATTGAGATTCTCAGTCAAGTGACGAGAACGATGCCTGAGCTGGTACTTCACTCTCCAGACTTCTACACCCCGCCCACAGGAGTGCTTTGAGTCTCAAATAATGTAACGTCCAGCCCCTGTACATGATGGTTGCTCTTTGCGGACTCCACTCTACATTCAAGTCTGCATTATGCATGAAATAAGTATCACTCAGTTTTATTTGACCATAAGTGTGACAAATCTATACGGAACTTTATCACTAACCTTCTGAGGCGTCTTTTTTAGGGAAATTTAATTCCTACCTATTTCCAATCAGCTCCAAAAAGAGGACAGGGATTCCGTATTATGCAGATTAGATAAAGTATTTAAGTCAAACGGAATAGTAAAGTGAGAGGCAGTAGGAGAGAGAGATTGAAGCAGGAAGTTATAATAGTGAAGTTCGAGATTTATTATTGAAGATTTCTAGGTGGATAAATTAGGCTCAGGAAGAGCTGAGATTCAGTGTGGTAAATATTGATTTATAATTAAAGTCTCAATAAAGTTTTATATTAGGAGTGAGATTAAAGTTAAATGTTCAATAGGAACATTATTGAATATATAATTCTGGGATCTCTTATTGCGGTAATCTCTGCGTGATCGATATTCTAATTGTTACTTAATTGGATCAGTAAATATTTAAGTTAATATAAAGGAAAGTCCCATTTAAACCTCATAAAGCTATTTGAATTACTTGTTATTAAAAGTCTTTAAATCTATTTGGGAAAGATAACCAAATAAAGAAAGTTATTCATAAAAATGGCTACTGGTTCTTCTTTGACTCAAAATTATTCTCGTTCTCAAAGTGAGATCCAAGGGGATCTTCACATAAGTACGAACTCCTCGCTCACTTCTTTTGACGAAAACAAGCCCCTTTTAGGAGCTGACTTGTTGTTTTCGATTACGACAGAGCAAATATTTTCATACATTTATACACACAATAGCTACACACACATATTTT
Source organism: Trichonephila clavipes (assembly GCA_019973935.1). Taxonomy (NCBI): domain Eukaryota; kingdom Metazoa; phylum Arthropoda; class Arachnida; order Araneae; family Nephilidae; genus Trichonephila; species Trichonephila clavipes. The sequence continues at coordinate 156,199 of BMAU01019833.1, forward strand.
GGTAATACGTTAATAAGAAGGAAATGAATTCCTAACACAATTTCTCCTTTAAAAAGGCTTCACCCTTCAGTTGAAAAATATTTGAAGTGTTAGACGCTCTGAATTTTTTCGGTATTGTGGAAAACGAAAAATACACCAGAAAAACAGCTAACAATTTAGAAATCTAGAGAAGATACGCTGTGTTAATAGAAAATATTTATTAATGATTATGTGAGAAATATGTTATAAAAAAACAGCTCGATTCAGGAGTCATAGATCTATTTTCGGATATAATTTTTACTGTTTGCGCTTTCCAACGCCCGGAGACGGTTTTAGACAAATTTACTTCTGCAATAAGATCATACTAGTTTATGATGCAAACTAAACCATTCCAGTAGTCTTTATTCTTGAGAAAACTTGAATCCCAATATTGTGTAAAGTGAGTGAATATGAAATTCGCACGGTTGAGCTACACAAAGGCTTTTGGCGACGTACTTTTGAACCATGGTCAAGTGAAGAGGACAACACCTGAGCTGGCACCTCCTCTCCTAACTACCACACCAACGGGAGGACGTTTGAGCTCTCGACAGATTTAACATGTATCACGCCCCTACACGGCGGGTCTTCAGGGGTACTGGGCTCGAACACGTGACAAGTCAGTCACGATTCGTTACCTGGACCACTAGCCTACCACGGCCCCAATATTGTGTAGACTTTTTTTAAATTTGATTTGTTCGCACTGAAATCAAATTATCGACCTGAGTGGAAAATGGGGCAAATAAGCAAGTTTTTCTGTTACAATACCAGGACATTTCCATCTTAACCATCCGTGAGATGGGATGTTGATTCCGCATTTTCTAGAAAGCGAAAAACTTTAATATAATCACGTTAAATTTGCTATGTCACCCATCCGGTAGAGTGGTTAACGACGTTGACTGCTGTGCCGTTGGGACTGGGTTCGAATCCCGGAGAAGACATGAAGGTTTGTAAATGTATAGTGCAGTAGCGCACACAATAATTTTTTAAGGGGGGTGTCCAGGGTCGAAAGTCCACCATTTTGGTATGATGCTCCAATACGCCGCCCAACATATTCTTTTGATTTTGTCGATTTTCGGGAAAAGAAACAACACAAAATTAATTATTGAATAAATAATTAACATTAATTAATAAAATTAATTATTAATAACAAATACATCGTAATATATACATAGGATTATAACCAATAGAAAAAAAAATCATGTTATGGGGGGCCTGACCCCCTAGACACCCCCTTGTGTGCGCCACTGGTGTAGTGCATTCGCAGCATGGGTTACTTTAAATAGCCGTCGAGCCGCAAGTCCTCTCGGGAGGTTGGTGGAAGGGGAAGAGAGGTGGGAGGCCCCTGACTACCCCTAGGGTGTTCCCTCTAAAATTGGGGCAACCGAGCTAAATCGTTCTGTCACCTGAATGGTGCTCAAAGCTACGGCTAACGGCAGGCGTCACTTTGCCCTTTGCCATGATGAATTTCGTGGGCCTTAATCTGGCCCTTGTCTATCAGGTGGCATTAATGACGACAACAACATTAAATTCGTGAGATCTCTTTGATTTAGAGATGGGGAGGGGTGAATATTTGTTATTCTAAGATTCACACTTTTTGGCAGTTAATTCCAAATGACGTGGTTGTTCAATTACATTATATTTGGCATTTATATGTTTAGAAATGAATGAACAATTATATCTGGCATTATGTTTTGCAAGAGATTGCAATATGGAATGTGTGGACAATTATAAATCCTCCTGTGCAATTATTATACCGCTTGGAAATCTAGAAGTAAAACAACAACTTGTTTATTTATAGACAGTGTTATATTTATACGATAATTAGTTGTTTACAGTTTTCTATTTGTTTAAATGAATCATTTAAATTAATATGGGTTTTCATTTCGTGACATTTTTTTTTTTTAGTTTCCCTTTCATATTCGTGATCAATTTGTTTTTGTTTTTTTTTCATTTCTTTAAAAGATTTCAACTGTATTTAGTACAGTTTTTTTTTAATTAATAATCACCTATTTTGACAAATTAATCTAAAATCTACGCCATTGGGATAACATTTAAAAAAATTCAAGTTTCTTATCTGATTCTTATTGATTATTATCTCAATC
>BMAU01019834.1:0-187500 GCA_019973935.1 Trichonephila clavipes
TTTCTTATTCTTTATTTACAATGTTTCTTGCTATAGGTGCAATAGTCCCATTTCATCTCTTTACTCCTTTATTACAGAGTGCATCACTTTTTATCCACCCATCACTTTGCTGCACATCAAATTTGATGGTACATTTTTATCAATCCATCACCTTGCTGCACACCCCACAAGTGGTAAAAGACACTAAAAAATTCCATCGATAAAATATTGGACGGGAGATAATGTGTAGCTCACGTCCGCATGGGACGACACATTGGAGGCATTCAAAATGATACATAGATTTCATTTTTTGTTCAAATTTTATTTTCCCTTCAGATTTTATTTTACAGTGAAAAAGGTTTATCTCTGTGAAGAATTTCCGTTGTGTCGTGGAAAGCCACTTTTGACAAAGTGATACATTATCTGCCAACGTACGCTATTTTGGTCCGTCATATGCATGGCTCGAGGTAAATATTCCTTTCCATTCTGTAAAATTTCCTCCAATCTTGCTTCGGTGGGCTCGCCGTACAACATGTGTTCTTGAAACACCATCGATTCCAGTAAAACGTGGATGGCACAATCATGGGGTGGGACATCTCCCCGACCACACACTAAGCAATCGGGTCGACACGAGCATGGAGCCGAAACGACTGGCATGGTGGTACGATAAATTGTCAAGATCAGAGGTGTCCAGGATAAAATTTCAAAACGAATTGATTTTTAAAATAGAGATGGTATTCTCCCACATTGACAACTGGCTTTTGTCAAACAATCCTTGTGATGTATTGATCCATCCCGTACAACCACATGATCCAATTGTTTCACAATAAAATACTTTTCGGGTTCGTTAAATAAAAAATAACATTCACAAGTGTCTGGACCTTCAGTGCAGTTTTCCGTACTCCAGACGCAGTCCGTAATGTGAAATCCATTTTCATTCTTTACCACCTTGACTGGAACAGGATATTTTCAAGAGTTCTTGAAATTTCAATATACCCGCTAAACGTTCCAATCTTCGTTTATAAGACGACAAATTGGAGGCATTTTCTTGAAGCATGCCTGGGACAATGTTTTTTTCCAATTCAGAGATTAAAGTTTTCAAGGAAAAGGCCATAATTATGAGTGCTTTCAAAACAGCAAAAAAAAAAACTGGACTAGCAATTCAACTGAGAAATAAGTTTAGAGCTGCAAAAGACATTCTTTATAAAACACACAAAAAAAAAAAAAAAAAAAAAAAAATTTTTTTTTTTTTTTTTTTACTAATCATTTTATAAGCTCAGTGCATTTTTTAAAAATCAATTCGTTTTGAAATTTTATCCTGGACACCTCTGATCTTGACAATTTATCGTACCACCATGCCAGTCGTTTCGGCTCCATGCTCGTGTCGACCCGATTGCTTAGTGTGTGGTCGGGGAGATGTTCCACCCCATGATTGTGCCATCCACGTTTTACTGGAATCGATGGTGTTTCAAGAACACATGTTGTACGGCGAGCCCACCGAAGCAAGATTGGAGGAAATTTTACAGAATGGAAAGGAATATTTACCTCGAGCCATGCATATGACGGACCAAAATAGCGTACGTTGGCAGATAATGTATCACTTTGTCAAAAGTGGCTTTCCACGACACAACGGAAATTCTTCACAGAGATAAACCTTTTTCACTGTAAAATAAAATCTGAAGGGAAAATAAAATTTGAACAAAAAATGAAATCTATGTATCATTTTGAATGCCTCCAATGTGTCGTCCCATGCGGACGTGAGCTACACATTATCTCCCGTCCAATATTTTATCGATGGAATTTTTAGTGTCTTTTACCACTTGAGGGGTGTGCAGCAAGGTGATGGATTGATAAAAATGTACCATCAAATTTGATGTGCAGCAAAGTGATGGGTGGATAAAAAGTGATGCACTCTGTAATAAAGGAGTAAAGAGATGAAATGGGACTATTGCACCTATAGCAAGAAACATTGTAAATAAAGAATAAGAAACAAAAAAATGTTGTGTGAAAAATTTTTTAAATGAAAAAGAAAAACGACAGTTTAAACTGTCCTTTACAAGTAAAAAAAAAAAATATATATATATATATATATATATATATATATATATATATATATATATATATATATATATAAATATATATATATATAATATTATATAATATAAATATTTTTATAATAATAAAATATATATATATTAAATGAATAATAAGAAAACAAAAATTTTTGTGAGCAAAATTTTTTAAATATATATGAAAATATATATAAATGAAGAATAAGAAACAAAAATTAAATGGAAAACGATAGTTAAAACTATCTTACAATATAAAAAATAATATAATATATATATATATATATATATTATATATATATATATATATATATATATATATATATATATATAATAATATATATAATATATATATATATATATTAAATGAAGAATAAAAACAAAAAATTTTGTGAGCAAAATTTTTTAAATGAAAAGGAAAACGATAGTTAAAACTATCCTTTACAAGTAAAAAAAAAAAAAAAAAAAAAATTTTTTTTTTTTTTTTTTTTTTAGTATATATTAAAACTTTTACTCTTTACGATTGTCTTGAGAGTTTTTCCACACTCTAGGTTTGACTGTTCATCCATGGTGATCGTGCATCCCTGTTGGTACTGTGACGTAGTATAGTTTAAAACTTTTTACTCTTCACGATTGTCTTGAGAGTTTTTCCACACTCTAGGTGCTCATCCATTTTCCATCCATGTGGATACTGTGACGTAGTACAGATTCAAACTTTTTACTCTTCACGATTGTCTCAAGAGCCACCGCTCATCCATGGTCCATCCCTGTTGGTACTGTGACATAGTATAGTTTAAACCTTTTTACTCTTCCCGATTGTCTCAAGAGCCACACTCAAGGTTTGATCGCGCCTCCATGGTGACGTCCCCAGATTTTTTCCACACTCAACGTTTGACCATTCCATCCATGGTGTGACGGACGCATGCTTCCTGCCTTCGCATCCTGTTTGAAACGTATAAAAGCGAGAGGTGCTTTCAACACTTTGTCATGGACCCGATTGATGCCTTCCCCGAGCACCTTTCTACCACGGTGGTGCCCGTGACGCTGCCCGATAAACCCGATGCATTGGAATATGCTGCTCGGCAGGGCCAAGTCCGAGCGGGTATCCTCTACCAAGAGCCCACCGCCAAACGAGTGTTTGTTCTGTTTTGTAAAGACCATTGGCATCAAAAAAAAGACGTGGTTGGACAATTTCAAACGGGCCATCATGGAGGCAAAGCATGTCAATGAATTTAGACCCAACGACGTGATGTGGGAAAAAACATCCAAAGGCCTGTTGAGAAATCCAGACAGACTGCTCAAAAATACCGACACGAGAATGGTTTACATTTACAACAACCTATTTTTTGCCAAAAAAGATTTTACCTTTGGCTTGCGAACGGTGACATCCGGAGAGATTCACTTGATTCAAACGACGCATGTGCCCATGTTGATCTATGAATTGCCAGCCTCCAGTCTCAAGTGCCGAGCCCATGTGATTCGGAGAAGTTTTGAGCCCCATGACCAAATGCTCTACCATCGAACCATCTTGGAGCCCCACACGGCGTATCCGATCCCAGCTGGAACACACTACATTGTGTTGACGGTACAAAAAACCGCCTTTGGTTTGGACATTATCCCCGAATCCCTTCTGCCCCAGCTCCTTCAGAAGGGATTCCACGTGGGAGATTTCCGGAAAATGAAAAAGTTTAATCAAACTCCTTACAAGCTACCTCCACCTACCCCGATTCATGTACCGGCCGAAAAGCGACCTTTGGAGGAAAAGGCTCTACCCAAGAAACGAGTGCGTCCCGTCATGAGACGTGGGTCTAGACGATCTGAACGACCGATGACCCCTGTGCCGATTCCAGATGTCCTAGAACCTGTGCCGATTCCAGATGTCCCACCTGTGCATATTCCACAAACACCTGTGCAGATTCCAGATGTCCTAGAGCCTGTGCAGATTCCACAACCACCTGTGCAGATTCCAGACATCCCAGAACCACCTGTGCAGATTCCAGATGTCCTAGAACCACCTGTGCAGATTCCAGATGTCCTAGAACCTGTGCAGATTCCAGATGTCCTAGAACCTGTGCAGATTCCAGATGTCCAGAACCACCTGTGCAGATTTCAGATGTCCTAGAGCCACCTGTGCAGATTCCAGATGTCCTAGAACCTGTGCAGATTCCAGATGTCCTAGAGCCACCTGTGCAGATTCCAGAGGTTCCAGAACCTGTGCAGATTCCAGTGTCACAGTGTCATTTCACGTCCCACAGCCACCTATGCAGATTCTCCCAGAACCTATGAACATTCTACATGTATCTGTGCAGATTCCAGAGGATCCAGAACCTGTGCAGATTCCAGTGTCACACGTCCCACAGCCACCTATGCAGATTCTCCCAGAACCTATGAACATTCTACATGTTCCACAACATGTACAGATTCCAGTGTCACACGTCCCACAGCCACCTATGCAGGTTCTACATGTATCAGAATCTGTGCAAATTCCAGTCGTCCCACAGCCACCTGTGCAGATTCCAAATGTACCTGTGCAGATTCCAGTGTCACACGTCCCACCTATGCAGAGTCTCCCAGAACCTGTGCAGATTCCAGTGTCACACGTCCCACCTGTGCAGAGTCTCCCAGAACCTATGCAGCTTCTCCCAGAGCTCGACATGTTGGACCCTTTGGAGTCGACAGATGCATTCGACCAGCTCATGTCGTTTGTATTTGGACCCCAAGAACTCCAGCTGCTTCACACGGTACCCTCTATTTTTGATGAGAATCTCTTCTCTTTCCTGGATGAAAGGGAGCCTATGGACTTGACCATGCCCAGAGTAAACTCTTGTGTCAAAAATATCGCATTTAAACCCATCCAACCCATGGATCTGTCTGTCAATAGCGGTCAATAATCTATCGGAGCCCATGGATCTGTCAATAGTGGCCTGTAGCTCTCATTGTATATATTTTTTCAATAAATAATGAACACGTCTCATTTTTTTGTCAGAATGTGATTTCGGTACAACACTTGTTGGACCACCCCTATCGTATTTAGAAATCTGGGTCACGCGTCAGAATATCGTTTGAACCCAACTTTGGCGTTTGTAAAAAAAAAAATTGGAAAGGGGGATCGAGTCGATCGGCCCGAGTTTTTTCGGGTATACCCAGTTTGGATCGCTCAGCTAATGTGCACTCATTTAGGCTGAATAATCTTTCTGGGCCAATCGAGTCGACTCGGTGTACAACGTTGGAGCCAATAGAAATTATTTCACGTGACCTCATTGTTAAAAGGCCAGCACCTCGGAGTGCTGGCTAAATGTTTTTTGTTAAGATTTGGAGTCTGGTTTCCATCTCAAATTCTGTCACAGTAAATGATTTTTAGCAAAAATCTTCAAGACCGAAAATAGGGGGCAGTTCCCTCCTCTTTTTTCGGGTCCACACCAAGATTGGAACCTGTGAATCGCCCCTTCTCATCTAGATGCATCCCTGTGAATCGTTTCCAAGATGGGAGGCCTTCTCACCTAGATGTGTATCACTGTGAATCGTCACCAAGATTGGAATGAGGTGACCCTCTCACCAAAACATGTCATTGGACCTGTCCAGCATATCATTGGGCTTGTCCAGCATATCGTGTGACCCCCGTGTTAAAACTATTTTTGGGAGACCTCCATTTCATTTGACCTGTCCAACATGTCATTGGACCTGTCCAGCATGTCATTGACCCCCGTGTTAAAACTATTTTTGTGTCGTTCATTTCATTTGACCTGTCCAGCATGTCATTAGACCCCCGTGTTAAAACTATTTTTGTGTCGTTCATTTCATTTGACCTGTCCAGCATGTCATGGGACCTGTCCAACATGTCATGGGACCTGTCCAGCATGTCATGGGACCTGTCCAACATGTCATGGGACCTGTCCAACATGTCATTGGGACCTGTCCAACATGTCATGGGACCTGTCCAACATGTCATGGGACCTGTCCAGCATGTCCTTTGACCTGTCCAGCATGTCCTTTGACCTGTCCAGCATGTCCTTTGACCCCTGTCTCAATCGTCGCTCTGGGGTGGCATGAAACCTTTTCTCTCGGCCCTGAAAAATCTTTTGGTGGGAAATTTGAAAATTTTTATTTTGCTCATACATGATTGTTCTGTGGCACACTTTGTGGCACTAGACACAACGGTGGGGCAGACAGGAATCGAGACCCGAAACACAACGGTGGGGTAGAAAAACGCGTGAAAGGAGACAAGAGTCATACAAAAAGAGCCCTGGGAACGTTCCTGGGGGACGTGAAAGGCAGGGTGTGGATAAAAAGGAGGGGGGACAAGAGTCATGTAAAAGGAGCCGTTGAAAACGAAAAGGGGGGAACAAAAAGACGGGGTCGATTCAAAGGAGAGGGTTTCAAAGGAGATGGGTTTCGTTTCAAAGGAGACAGTGTTCATGCTGAATGTCAAGGGAAATGTGTGGTTTCAAAGGAGTGGATTTTCAAGTCAAAGGAGAGAGTTTCAAAGGAGACAGTGTTCATGATGAATTTCAAATGAGAGGGTTTCAAATGAGATGGTGTTCATGATGAATTTCAAATGAGAGGGTTTCAAATGAGATGGTGTTCATGATGAATTTCAAATGAGACAGTTTCAAATGAGATGGTGTTCATGATGAATTTCAAATGAAATGGTTTCAAAGGAGACAGTGTTAAGGATGAATTTCAAATGAGTGGGTGTTCAGGATGAATTTCAAATGAGACAGTTTCAAATGTGACAATGTTCATGATGAATTTCAAATGAGACGATTTCAAAAAGGTCGTTTTCCATTCCAATCATTTTTTGAAAAGGTCACGGTGCTCAGCAAAGGAAACGAAGCTGCTTTTTTTCGACCGACTGTCATAAGTTCAAAGATGAATGGTTGTTTTGTTTACAATAAACTTGCTAGAAACTTTCGCAGTTGTTATCGCAACTGCAGTGAAAATGAGTTTTCTCTCGAATTCAAAAGGCGTCTTTCTCTTTCTGCATCAATAGATGCGTCAAAAAGACGTATATTTTCGTTTAAATCCATATTGGAATTGGACACTAGGAAAAAATTGTGGCAAGATTTTAAAACGCAATGCAATGACAACTTTATTATTCTCGGCGAAATATTAACAAGCCAATGTAACTTCATTGCTTCCCAAAGAATCAGACGTATGACTCAAATCTGGAATTTATATAATCAATTATATACGGAACAAACCATTAGACGCATAGTTTCACAGCTGGCTAGGAGCTTGCGATCCAAGCGTCGACCTTTGTCCGTTTTATTAGGAGCTACTTTATTTAAATGGGAGGATGAGAAAATTACAGATCAAGAAATATTTAAGTATGAATTACCTATTTATATGGAACTTTATTTTTAAAAGTATAGTACTTGTGGAAGGTTTGTAAATTTTTATGAAATACTTTTAAATGTTCCATTTTAATGTCTTATAGAAGAATACGTTATAACATTCTGTATAAGTTTGTATAATTTCCAAAGTTCTGTATTCTGTATAAGTTCTGCATTTGTAAACTGTAATTACCAAATTAAAAACATGACTGTGATTTGTTTCAAAATCAAATACTGTAAAGATATGGTAGTCCTTAAAACCAAATAGATGTTCAAAGATCGAAAGCAAAAAGAACATTTAGAAAGTAAGATTTAGTCAGAAGTTTTCCTCTGTATTTAAATAATCCCTTACTCTTCCATTGAAGCAGTCAACTTGCACAAATCTTTAAACATAAAAATAAATTAAAACTGAAAAAATTAAATAACCAGGAAGAAAACTTCCATTCCTTCCATATTTTGAAAAAGACTATGACAGATCAGTTTCTTTTAAAGAATCCATAAATATTCTAATTGTATGTAAGAATATATATAATTAATTCCTTTAATCTGTCTAAATATTACTATTAAAAAACTCAAAATCCTTATTTAATCACATTTTTCTGTCAAAATTTCTCAAAATATTTCATTTGCATTAAATGTAGAATTTAAAAAGCAGCCACCTGACAATATCAATGCTTTTTCACATCACTAGTCAGAAAGTACAGCAAACTTCTGGAATAATCAAGATTTATTTGTAGTTCAACAAATACGTAGATTTCCACAATTCTTAATCTCTAACAAACGCTATTACAAAAGTGTTAAGTACTTGGGTATTAACATCACTGCAGCCAAATTTGTGCAATGTGAATCGTGGCATTTTCCTCCAAAATCTGATGGGTTTTTTTTATAAATAAAACGTGTTTTTGCTGAGCCACGGATATAAATTGAGCAATCACTGAAGATCCCTTAATGTCTTTAAATTGCAATCAAGTCTCCAGAATTACTAAGGAAAAGTAATTCAGAATTACTAAGTCTCTTACCAATAGCTTTCATATTATTTGAAGTGCAGCATTAATAAATAATCAAAATATTGTAAAGACAACCTTAATGCTTATTAATTAAAAAAATAACCTAAACAACCTTTATTTGAAAAATTAATATTCATGTCTTTGTAAGTTTGCCTTTTTTTTATATACATGTAAACAAATGAATAATCTGTAATGTTTAATGTATTTAATAAGTGTGATTTCCATTTTTTTAAGAAAAAAGTGTTTTAAAATGAAGCCTTCTAAACAATTACTCTTTTCATAATTTGGCCAAAGTGTAGAATTGGAGGCCTCTGGATGTGGTAATGTTTATCTAGATGCCAGAATGAATTTAGCTCTTCATTACTCTCAAAACACCTATCGCTACATATAGGTTGTTTGGGGAGTGATTCTGTTAACATATTCTACACTTTAACCCATAACTTAACAGATATTATGTGTTGTTTATCTAAAAATTTCTATGTACTACATAATACTATAGTTTTGTAGTTTTTGAAACTTAAAATTCTTTTATTTTTTAGAACATTTGAAAAAGTTTTTAGTTATTGGAATAATAAATACTTATTTTAAGAAATGTTTTATTTATCCTTAGTTTTCATATCTGGCACATTATATATTTTTAGCACCTCAAATTGTTTGTGATAATTATGCTTATTAAATTTCACTCTGCCATGTCATACAGATATTTTATGATTTCTTAAAGTTACTTGCTTTGCTTCCTTGATTATTTTTGCATGTTACATTTTATTTTAGTTTGCTTTTTTATAAATTAGTTTCAGGGAATTGGACGAGTTCCTTCTTGAAGAAATGGTGTATTTCAGAAATTGTAAATCTGCGTGAGTTATTACTCTAGATCTACCTTTGTTGTACATTTAATGTTCCAAAGAGTTTATATACCTAACTATATATTTAAATTTTTGTTTTCATTTTCAAAACTCCTGATGAAGATTAGTATTTTTACTGTTAGATTTCATATTCTATAGCTGCATTTGTGAATTGGATAGATATCGAAGCAGTGATGATCACCCAACAAATCCCATTCAGGGACAAGGCCTTGTTAACAAACTTATTGAAGAGGGATGGGAAGCAGTTATACAAAAAGAATGTATTCAAGTTTGGAGAAAAGCATTTCCAAATTCTTATCTTTATGAATACAAAAGTGAGTTATTTTATTTTTTGATCAGTATAATTGTCTTTGTAAATGTTTCTTGGTATATATTCTTTGAATTAAATCATGTTTCATACACTGGCTGTCTGAAAAGTATGGCTACGCTTTTAAATATTAATAACAGATGAACAAGTAAAGATAATCACTTATGGTTTTAAAGAAAATATCAAAGGTTTTTATTATAATGTTTAATTTCACAATTTTATTGTACTTACTAATAGCTGTGTGTATATATATCATACGTCAAGTCTATGAGATTCCTAGCAACTAGCAGCATTCTGTGAAGCACTGCAGAATCAACATTCCGAATGACTACTGCTGCTTTTTGACATTCCATTTCATCAGTGTTGCAAAATGGATATTGGTAAGTTGGTTAAACCTATCCCCGCAAGAAATCCAAATGTATTATGTCTAGAGATCTAGGTGGCCATTGTGTATTGAACCTCCTCTTCTCCTCCATTGCCTCTGGAAACTTTTCTTTCTCACTTCCAAACTCCAGTGTGATGATGCCCCATTTTCGCTGTTGAGTTGTTGCTGATTTGAATTCAATAAATCATTCTACAACTTGTGCTTGTTCTTGTGGTGAAACTATTTTGAAACAAGAATGTTGCTAAACATGGAAGTTGCACCATCTAGTTTGCATTTCATTAAACGAAAACTTTAACCTTTTCTTTATGGAACATAAAAAACCACAAGTGTAAATCTTTGTTTATTTTTAATTCATTTAAGAAAGTGTTGATATACTTTTCAGACACCCAGTATATTTTTTTTTTCTGGAGGGGGGAAGGGTCCTTAAATCTTAAATAATAATGCTTTTAAACAGCATAATTATTGCTTCACTATATTTTATATGCAATTTCAAGCCATTTGTTTCCATTAAAATTAATATTTATTATTAGAATTACTATAAATTAACTTTTTGTCTCAAAATTTTAAATATTCATCTGCTTAAAATATAATTAAGTGCCATGTATAATATCTCATTTCATAACTGTGTTATTTTATTGAAGGAAACATAATCTAAAAAAATAAAAAATTTATATATTGCTTAAGATGACATGGGATAATTTGGTCCAAAATTTTAGATTTCAAAATGTATATGTTTTGTGATGTTTCCTTAATTAGATTATTTGTGAAAAAAAAGGGTTAAAGTATAAAATAGGGGGCCCCTTAGATTTGGCGAAGTTCATCAAGATGCCAGAATGAATTCGGATCTCCATTGCTTTGCTTCATTACTATCGGAACACCTATCGCTACATATAGGTAATTCAGTGACTGGTTCTGGTTGCCAAAAATAGGCTTTGCCTAGGGGCCCCCTATTCCATCTTTTAACCAATGAAAGATAATGAACAATTATATTACTTAAATTAAATTTCAGTAAATAAAGTATAAATCGAGTGTTCAAAAAATTTTATTTAAAACAAATGTTCATATATATGTATATCAATTCATTTGAAAATATTTAATGTTTCTTGTTTTAATATTAATCTTTCTTTCTCTTTTTTGTATCCATCATAGTAATGGGAACTTTTTACGATGTTCCTGCAAGAACATTTTTTGCTGTACAGGTAAGACTTTAAAAGTATATATTTTTTATTTCACTTCTTGATTCTTATTATACATAATATGAATAAAAACACCAAACACTGAATTGAAATATGTAAAATTATATAATATTTACTTAGTTGTACATTTACATTGATGATATGCATATTCTTATTTAATGAAAAATCTTTGTTGGAAATTTTAAACAAATTGTAGCAATTCATTCATATTTTATGTACATTGCAATAACTCTGTAGCAATCAATAAATGGCTTCAAAATAAATTCTTTGGATAGTATAAGAATCATTGGATTGTCATCAAAAGCACATTTCACTTTTTTATGCATATTTTTTCCACAAAAATTGTAAAATAATACTGTTCAAAGTTTATACTATGTACATTTATTTAACTCTGAATTTTATGTTACATTTAAACAGTTATTGGAAACTTATAGTTTTTGACTAAAATATTAAAAAATCACCTCTGTCTTCTCACCATTTGTTGAATTAGTTATACTTTCTCTACTATTTTTTTTTTTTTATGTTTCTGCATAAACATTTTGATGTAGTAATTTGACTTTTTCATTAAAATGATGGGATCATTTATAACTCATAGATTTTCTTCATATTGCAAATTATTCTTCAGTCAGTTAAAAGTTATCTTTTTAATTGATTGCAGTTCTAACAGTTTTTTTTATTTAATGATTTTTTTCCATGAGTTATTTGAAAATTTATGATACACAATGAATTATGACACAAATTCCTTGTAGACAAATTTTTCTATTTGTTACTCATAATTCCTTTCTTCTTTAAGTTATGATTTTTACACAACATAAACAATCAAATACTTGCTTTCGGAAATTCTATCTAAAATGCCTCCAGTTCTAAAAAAAATTTTCTGAATTGAAGTGAATCAAATTTGCAATTAATTATAATATTAATAAAACCTAGTTTTATTTCCTTTTTTAAATATTTACATTTCAATAATGACAACTGATTATTTAAGAACTAAACATCATTCAATTCATTCCAAAAACAAATGTCTTAACATGCATGTTTAAAAGGGGGGGATTCAATTCTATTGATTTAAATATGTAAAATAGCTATTTCCTGTATCAGTGGTGTACACAAACCTCTTGTGGGGGGGGCATACATTATAAAAAAACATATAGACTAAAGCACAGAGAAGTAATCTTTATTATTAAAATTAAAAATTTATTTTTCTATGTCCTGTATGTATATTATGTGTTTAATTACATAAGTATCACTACTAAATTTTATTAACAATTTATCTCCATTTTTTAGACTGATATTGAATATAGGAAAAAATGGGATAAACTTGTTATAAAACTTGATGTCATTGACAAAGAAGATGCTAAAGATGGCTGTGAAGTCATGCATTGGGTTATGCATTATCCTGTAAGAATGTATTGATTGATAATTTAATTTATTCGTTTGTATAAAAAAATTTATTTCATCTATTTCAAATAATTTTTTACTTAACATTTCTTCAAATCATGAAGTTTATTAAATTTAATGAAAATATTTTAAATTTAATTTTAATGAAAAAATTATTTTCTTTTTATTTTAAATATATTTTTTCAAGTATTTTTATAAATTATAAAAATTAATTACGTATTATCTAACATACTTTTTTCCCTACAATTATAGTATCCAATGTATAGCAGGGAATATGTTTATATAAGAAGAGCTGTGGTATGTGAAAATTCCTCTTTTGTATGTGTGTGTCTTAAACAATGGTTTAATGTTCTGTGTTATCTACATCTTCTAATACATTTAAAACATAATAAATTTTATACTTTATAATTTCCATGAAGTGTTTGTGAATCAAACAGGCTTTACTTTTATACAGACATTTCTTTCTTTTTTAAGATTTGTGATGTGTAATTATTGTATTTGTCACCTTGGTGTTAATCTTATCAACTTAGTTATACTTTTTTAACTCTGATCTTTTTAAATCATATACCTTAATTTAGTAGACTTGATTTGGGAGATAATTTCCATTTATAAATTTGTTGCATTTTATACAACATTGGTGTTCTCCAATATGTTGAAATTTATTCTATTTTTTTAAAACTATTATAAAAGGTTATTCATAATCCCCTCTGAAGTTTTGAGGTGCTACATTAAAAAACTAAGACAAATACATCAAAAATAACATTTAAGAGAATTCAGAAATGATTCGAATATTATTTTATACATTCTATACAGGTGTGAAATCTTGGTTACATGGCATGAATCATATCTCATACTATATATGTGAAATCTTGGTTACATGGCATATATCAATTCAATGGTCCAATTCTTAATCTTTTACATAAGACCAAATTTTTGAACTCCTTTGCTGCATGAAAAGATAACAGAGGCTGTCAATAATGTTGATAATATCATGTTGACTTGCAGTGTCAATTAAGCTAATTTTGAGCCCTGGGTGCAGAAGATCTACAGGCCCCTTTGGTACTGGTGGATCAAAATTTATTGCCAGAAAACCTGATTAAGTCCAGCTTATTTGGACCCTTGGGTTCCTGCCCCAAGCGCCTGATGGATTAACCAGCTCTGTTGGCTTGAATGAGGGAGGAGCTGGACTTTTGCATTGATGTATGCAGTGTAACCAAGGTTTCACGCATAGAACACCTATAAAAAGTTTAAATAAAACTTCTTTTTTTTTTTGTATTCTTTCCAGTGTTTATTTTTTTTAGTTTTTTCACTGTAGTGTTTTGAAACCTTGAAGGGAATTATTAATAACTCTGTACATTGTTTTAGTACATATAAAAATCTTGTGTTTGATATTGTAGGATCAAGTGATTCTGTGCCATTGGTCTACAATTAACCATTGATTAATTTAATAGGTTTTAGTATTTAATTTGTAAAAAGAATTTTTAGAATTAGAGATTTTTTAGTTTGAATGTAAAATTAAGTACATAGTTAATGACCATTTTTAGGGGTGGAATCATTATATTACAAAATTCTATGTTTTTCAAAGTATTATTTTTTTAATAATAGTACTAGCTGCATAGACCGGCGTTGCACAGGCTTTCTCTACTTTTATAAATTTTTCCTTTCCTTCACAAAATCAGCACTTCTCTAATACTCTTTTTCAAAATGACTTCCACCCCTTCCCCCTCCACCGCTTAACCTGGCATTGCTCAGGCTCTCTTTTCCTCATGACACCAGCATTTCTGTCTGTGTGTTTGTATGTGCACAATGTGAGGGATTTCTAAAATTATGTCAAAAAATTTCCCTTTTTCGAAATTTGTTCCATTCCACTTATTTTTTATTTAATCCTGGTTTCTTTCCCCTCTCTATAACCCGAACACTGTTTTTTTTTTTTTTTTTTTTTGTAAAATTATTGTTCTATCTTCCCCTCCTTCTCACAGATAAGATATACCTTCAAATTTCGATGTATGACTTATAAAAAAAAATATTGCGTTAGAATTAAAAAATTATTAATGTGAAGCAATAAATAGAATAGAAAATGATTCGGATGCTAAGAGTAGAACAAAAAACGTTCATAATTTTTTAATAATAGTTAGTTTCTAAGAATCTAAAATAATAAAATAGATTTCAGATTTTCATGAATCAATCGTTACATATAATTAGCATAAAAATGTCTCTAAAATGTATTTTGATCCAAAATAATAGACGATATACTTTTTAATTAACAATGAATTCATTTAATAATGGAATAATAGAAATAATTCTTTTTAAAAAACATATATATATTTATTAAAATCAAATTTCTATAAGTAATAAATAAAAGAAAAATTTACAGATAGCTATTGAAACGTTTGAATGTTTGATTAAACATATAAATATATATAAGTTAGAAAAAAACACTATGGGGGAAAGCCTAGATATAAAATATGTGTACTGAAAAAAACATTTAAAAAAACCAATCTGATAAAAACGTTTTGATATTTTATTTTAATTTTAACCTTCAAAAAATGTAACAAAAATAGTGCTTAAATATTTCTTGCAAAAAGGAAAAAAAACGAAAAACACAATTTTTTTTAAAAAAACGTAATTTTTAAGTAATTTTTTCAATCTTTGTACAGATTAAAATCATGGCTTTTGAAAAAAAAATTGTGTTTTTCGTTTTCTTCCCTTTTTACAAGAAATATTTAAGCATTATTTTTGCTACATTTTTTGTTTGAAAATGACCATTGTTTGCAATTGACATGAAGTTTCAAGGCATTAACTTAAAAATGAAGCCCCCAAAAAAAGTTAACTTTTAGCAAATAACGCATTGCGAAATTGAATATCCTTTTCAGTTTCGAACCTAGAAACCACCGTTTTATAAAGAAGCCCCTTTGACATCCACGCAGGTGGCCGCGGTAGCCGAGTGGTATAGGCATCGCATCGGATCGTGGCTGGCTTTGTCACGAGTTCGAGCCCAGTACCACTAAAGACCCGCCGTGTAGGGCAGCGATGCACGCTAAATCTGTTGAGAGCAGAAACGTCCTCCCGTTGGTGTGGTGTGGTAGTTAGGAGAGGGGGGTGCCAGCTCAGGTGTCGTCCACGTCACTTGACCATGGTTCAAAATTACATGGTCCGTCGCCAAAAGCCCTCGTGTAGCTGAACAGTGCGACGTTAATCTTCACTCACTCACTTGACATCCACGCAGTAGATTTCTTTGGGGAAAAGCATTGAATTGACCTAGAAAATAAAGTAAAATATATTTTATCAATCTTTGTACAGATTAGGTATAATATTATTCTACACACAGAAAAAAAGTTTTGTGAGATTATTTTTATAAATAAAGAAGTTATTAAGTATTTAATTAAAATTTTGAGTATTTTTTGAAAAATGATAAAAAAAACAGTTTTTGTCATTAAGTTTTTTAAGTGACTGATTCTAAAAGAGAAAAGCATGAACTTTTTTCGTGTAAAATATTTTTTTCATGAGTGCGAAAGAAAATGCAAGCGGAACAATTTAGAAATTTTAGTCATAAAAACGTATCGATTTTGACTTATTTTAAAAAAGTTGTAAAAAATAGAAAATATAATTACTTTTTAAAAGTATTGTGGCGAAATAAATGATCTTTCTGAATCTGTAAATATTTTTTGGCTGAGTCTCATGAAAAAAATTCGGATTTTAAAAACGTCTAAAAAAAAGAAGCTCCGAATTTTCGAACTTGTCCTCTGGTGGAGAAACATGGTACTAATTAGGTGTTTTGATGTTTTTAATTGATATCTTTTTAACTAATTGAAATATCAGAATATAAACAGTCAAAACGGATTCCTTGGATCATTCCCGAAATTTTGGTACCTCAGTGAGTTTCTGCGTCATACAGTTCGTGAGAAAATAGGGACGCATAGATAGATGGATAGGTTTGTTTACCAACGAATTTTAATAGTGTAGATAATTGTCTTCAAACATAAGTTCAGCACTGAATTTTAATATTTTTTGCTTTATCATATAATTATATTTTATTTTTTTTAAACAGTTTTTCTAATGTATCATCTGTTGTTTAGATAAGTCCTGAAACAAACACCATGGTTCTTGTGTCCAGATCAACTGATCATCCTGCCTGTCCTGTAAATAACAAATATGTCCGTGTCTCCAAATACAGTTCTAGAATGGTCATCAGACCTCATAGAACTTATGATGATGTGAGTTAATTTTAATATTTTGATAATGGCTGAAGTTATTTTTTAGGAAAATATGAATCCAATTTTTGTGATTTTACTTTTATAAATAATCAGAAGTTGATAAAATCAGATGATCCATTGATGTATTACTATTCACTATCCTTAGAATTATTTAGATAGGGGGGAAATGATAAAAAGGAAAGTAAAAAGGTTTGCTTATTTAGTCAGTTTGCTAATTTGCTTATTTAGATTATTTCCAAATTGCAAAGTAATATGTGATTTTTAAAGATAGCAGCAGTTTGACAAATATTTTGGTATTTTTATATTGTATTCCAAGCAATTTTATTTATATTTTGCAATTATCAACTTAAATACAAAAGCCTTTTCACAACTCAACTTTGATTCAAAGCTCTCCTGTAAATGTCATATCATGCAAAAATATTTAATGGAATTAAAAAAAATTTCTAATTAAAAACTTGATTGATGTGTTCACTCCTTTGAACATCCCTAGAAAGTAGTAAAATAATAAAGAAACAGTTTCAAAATTGTAAGATAAAAAATTATAACTTCTCATTATATATTTTTTTCTCTTTAATTTATTTTTGTTTAATTTATTTTGAAAATATTCTTTTTAAATGTGTTTTATTTATTATTTTTTATTTATCAAGCATAAATAAACCTGTGACTCATATTAAAAAAAAGATTAATATTATTGCAATGTAATATCATTAAAATTTAATTTGTTTCAGAGGGCTTCCCATAAGTCATGAACCAATGAGAAATTATGAATACATTTGCATATTTTAGAGTTTTTTTAAAAAATCAAATTAGTTTTTCAAATCTAAATTACTTTTAAAATTAATCTTTATCTAGTGTATTTTGTTACTGATTTATATTTACTCCAAAAATATATAAACCAAACTTCTGAATTTACTGATTTGTCTACTATTTCATACTAATTTTTTGAAATTATTTATTTATTAATATTTTAATATTCAGTTTTGATCATGATATTGAATTTATTAATAAATATTTCCCAATTGAGAAAAAGTACTTTTTTAAATGTGTATTTTTTTGAGAAAAGGAAATCTCTTCAATCTTTTTTATAGCATTAAAAAAATTATTTATTCATATATCGTTTTAATTTTAGAATGGCTTTGATTATGTTCTTACTTATTTTGATGATCCTCAAGCGGCATTTCCTACTCCAGCCTATAATTGGATGGCATCTTCAGGTAATGATTGTATTTCTTCATCTAATTATAGAAGTACTAAATTGAAAGCTATAGAATTAGTAATATTTTCACCAATTAAGATTTGGGTATTAAATGGGCTGTATAAATCGATTGATTTGTTAGTAATCAGAAAGGACATCTATGTGTAATAATATGTATGAGCTGATAGATTTTGATGTGTAAAATATCTTAATATTAACCTGATAATTAAAAAAATTACAAGCATGCTTAAAGTGAGACAAAAAAAAATTTTTTTAATCTTGTAAATGTATTAAAATGTATATCTCCAGAGGTAAATGATATATCCAAGACTTTCTATTTTCTTTTTGTGTGCTCTAAGTATGACTTCAATTTTAATGTGCATTATTTTTATTTTCATCTCACATTGGGTTAATGAATTCTTGGTCTGCTTTTGAAAAGTCTAAATCTGTTATTATACTTTTGTCATCAATTTAATTTTGTAATAATTACAAATCATAGTAATATCTGTTGTAATATAGACTGTTAAGAATGTATGAAATTCTCTTTTTTTTTTCCTCCTCTTCCTTTCAATGGCAGTAATGTTACAAAATTATAATTAAATGGTTCGAAGACTGTAGGATCAAGATTTTGTCGAAAATTAGCATTAAGAATTTTAGAAGCTATTTTGAATAAAATATAATTTAGCCCTATCATAAACTTATGAATCTGAATTGAAAATTAAGGAGTATGAATCTATGTTTTTCTGTTAAGGTTGTCTGCACAAATTATAACAGGGATGGCGAACCAATGGCACGCGTGCCACTGATGACACGTGACACAATATTTTCAGCATGCCACCGATCAAAATGGTTTGCATTTTAGTTCAAAATAACAAAGTTCACAAAAAGTATTACGTTTAAACGCGAGTGATTGGTTGTTCTCGGTGTGGCGGGAAACACACTCGTATGTTATTGTCTTGACTTAGTTATATCGTGGACTGCAAATGCTAATGATGCAAAGTTTGTCTACATGTAGCATAGTAAATTTCGCTGACACTACTGTGTTTTAAAGTTTATGTGCAATTTCTGTTGCAGTAAGTGCAAGCTAGTTTGTATGAAGATTTGAACCGCGCACCTTCCGTTCTGAACGCGAGTACTTTATCGATCAAGGCAAAATGATTGTCTTCGCGTGATGTCTAGTACTGGTTCACACACACACACACATATAGATACCGCTACACTACTCTCCCACCAGTGAGTCGGTGGATAGGCCAACGATTTTTGGTTTGTTTGTTACGCTGAGAGAGCGTGTTTTTATTTATTTTTATATATATTTTTCTTTCTTATTATTTTTTATGTATTTATTTATTTTATTTATCTTGTGGTAGAGGGTGCCTCAGAAAGTTGCGTTTTCTTGCTTCAGTCAAGGTTACCAATGTAGGAAGATTCAAACCGGGCACCTTCCATTCCGAACACGAGTACTTAATCGATCACACCGAAACGATCATCTTTGCGTGATGTCTAATACTGGTTCATATAGATACCGCTACACGTTAATGTAACCGAGAATTTCAAACTTGGTAGACCAAGAAATATGGCATGATTAGTAAAGGCGACACAAAGTGGTGTGGGTTTTATGTTTTGGAATAGTTGCATGTAGAACATCGTCTGTAAAACGGATTCTAGACACATTTAACTGTTTGAAGAAGCTGGCTCATGTTATTTTAATCATATTTTCATTTATCTATGCTTGAGAGTCATTATTTTTAGAGATGAATAACATTAAAGAGAGACTCGCTTAGAAACTGTTTGGCAGATGATTCCGATTTAGTATGCGTTCTGCTTAAAGTAACATCTTACAATCCTAATATGTTGTTTATCATCTAATTTGCAACAACAGAAGTCACACTAATGTTATTTTAACTTGAATTATATGTATAACTAAAACATTTACTAGTATGCAGTGCAAAATGTATATTTTTTTTGTCGTAAATAAAGAATTTTAAGTTGTTAGAATTTAGTTTTATTATTTTCCTCATAATCACAAGTCAAAATTATTTGTCTATATCTCATTGAACATTTCCTTAGAAAAATGGTACGTTGATCAATAAAGGTTCGCCACCCCTGAAATAGGACCTAAACTGAAAAAAATATTTTCAGATAAAGGAGTTCTATTAATTTATATGTTTACATCACATATTTCCATTTTGACAAAGGTTTCCTTGGAACTTGTAATATTCATTTCAACATAAAAAGTTGAAATGCCATTTCGAAAGGAAATGTAAGATACAAATAATTTTTAAAAAACTTATTTCATTAAAATAAAAATGAGAATAATAAAAAATAAATTATTCTCAGTACAAAATAGTGAAGTCAGAACATGGTACTAACTCTGACTAAATTTTTTTTATCTGAAAATGTGAATGAAATTACTTTCTATTATTTAACATCAGTTGAAATCCTAATTTCAAAATATAAATGAATTGCAAGAATTTAGGAACCTAGAAATGTGAAACAAAAGAACTTGTTCTTTTGTTAAGTAAGAATACTTTGTTTACTGTTTCCACAGAAACAAGTGTTTTACTATTCTGCTGATCACACAAGCCACTAAACTGCACTGTTCAACTTTAATTTAAGAAATATCAGTCTTAACTTGTTTGTTCTACTGAGCAAAAATTCTGCTTATCTATATTTTACACATCACAACTGTTCTGTGATTCATTTTCCTCCTTTTTTTGCCGCTGATATATTGTTGAATTCAGACATTTTATGTATTTAACAGATTGAATACAGTTCATGTGCAATTTCAAAAAATTATTTAATGATTTTTTTACTTACATTACTACTATTTGATTTCCAATTTTTAGACAGAATTTGTATTTTTTTGTGTTGTCTAATCAAATAATCATTCAAAGTTAAAAATAAAAGTAATATTTGATTAGTTACTGTCTTAAATTTTGTAAAAATAATTGGTGCAATATTTAAAAAATTTCAATTTATGTATTGATATATTTTCTACTAATATAATGTTTAAAATGCAAAAATCTCAAATAACATACAAGGTCGCGGTAGCCTAATGGTCAAGGTAATGAACTCATGGCCATTGTATCATGAGTTTGAGCCTTGTACTGCTGAAGACCTGCCGTGTAGAGGAGCAATGCATGTTAAATCTGTCGAGAGTTCAAACGTCCTCCTGTTGGTGTGGAAGTTATGAAAGGGAGGTGCCGGCTCAGGTGTTGTTTTTGTCCTTTGAACATTGTTCAAAATTACAAGGTCTGTTGCTAAAAGCCCCCAAGTAGCTGAATAGTGTGATGTTAATATTCTCTCACTCACTCCAAAAGAACATACTTTGGTACAGCTACTTGTCTTGACTTTTTCTATTCATTAAAATGAAAAAAGTCACTAAACATAACTTTAACTTCACTAAATGTATTTTCTTTTAATTAATTGTTTTATAGATAAAAAAATGAACTGCGATGTAATGCATTCTAAACATAAAATGTTTTTAATGCCATTTAATCCTTAATCATTTAATTCTTTATAGATAAGTAAAATTATCATGTTATGTTTATTTTTGTAATTTTCATTTAGTACTGATTTTTTTTAACTGTGAATGTACTAATAGATTTTATACACTGCTAGCCAATTACTAAGGAGGGATAATATTATCATTCATAGCAAATATAAAATTAAAGCCTGCAAAATATGGAGATTAGAATAAGTGCAAGATACCAAAAGAATTGCGCAAATTTTTCATTTCAATGCGTGTTTGTCATATGATACAGCTGGTAAGATGTAAAGGAGTTAATGTATGTGCATGAATGTGGTTCCAAGAAATCCTTTAATAAGAAGGCTTTAAATGATGAAGGTGAAATTTTAGGTTTCTTTCCCATATCATTTGGATGATTTTACCCATGAATGTATTGTTTGAATGATTGGAATAGTATGAAAAAAAATAACAGACCAAGGAGTTCAACATCACCCTGTTAATTTAAAGTCTGTATTGTGGCGTAGTATGGAGGTTTCGAGTGTTAGGGATGTCAATTCAGGTATCATTCTCACTTGACAATGGTACAAAATTACAAAGTATGTCACCAATAGCCGCTATACTTCTGAGTGTGGTATCAATTAAATAATCAGAAAAAAATGAATATACTGCCAATTTAGTTAAACTTCGCCTCAAGATCCTCACTTGTTTTTATAGGTAAATTTTTTGTTTAAGACAAAGGTCCCCAAACTGGTGGTTCGCAAGAACATTTTGCTGGTCACCAGATAAATATGGTACTCTTGGTAATGGCCCCCAGAAAATGTTATAAAAGTGAATACCCTTTTCTTAGTGAAAAGGCGATGAAAATTCTGATTCAATTCTTCACAACTTATTTATGTGAAAAGGTGTGTTTTTATCTGACACAGCCATCAAAACAGGGTACCAATCTCAGCTTTAAATAAATGTCTTGCAGTCACAACATTGGATCCAAAAATCCATAATCTTATTTCAAGTAAGCAGGAACATGCATTACACTAGCAATGTGTAATGCTAAAAGTTTGTTACACTTAAACCATTTTTTAATAGTTTTCACAGTTTTGGTTTATTTTATTATGGTTTATCGATAAAGCTTTCATGATTTTGGTACAATTAATAGTTTCATTTTATTAACTAGTTACATTTTATGTGTTCTTAGATCACAATTTTTTTTACAAGTATATTTAAATCCTATTAGTGGTCTGCGGGATTTAAATTATTAATTTACTGGTCCATGAGATCAAAAGGTTTGGCAACCGCTGGTTTAAGATACCAGTTCAGAAGTGTCATCTTTGTCAACTAAAAGATTATAATGATCATTACCAATATTCATTGTGTAACAGTAGTGGCGTAACGGTGAATATCAGGACCTCCCTGCAAAGTCAGGTTTCATGCCCCAAGTCGGATCTTACCAAGGGTTACATACTTGGCATCAGACTTTGGGCCCCCTAGAGTCCTGCCCCCCCCCACACACACACAATGCTGAGGTGTACATTATGCCACTGTGTAAGGGTGATATAACATCAGTATTACTAATGTCAAAATTCTTTTTTTGTTCATCTTATGACTGATTTTTAAATCCTTGCTTTTATACCATAAGTTAAGGGACTTAAAATAATAAGCATGATGAAATCTAAAAATATTTTGCACTATATGGATTAAAAGAAAAATACTTTTATCATTTTGTTTCAGGTGTTCCTGATTTTGTTGAAAAATTACATAATGCTGCTCGGGAACTACATAAACAAGACTTACGAAATAAACCTAGTTTATCAGTTTCTAAGTCACAGAATCAAAAGGACACTTGCACTACAAATGACTTAGAGTGCATGTATTTGTAATCTGTCTGTTGCCATATATAGAAGTCCTAATCTGGAAATTAAGATGTAGACTTTGTTTTTAATAGACTTTTTAATATTTATTTTATTCACCTTCTATTTAGGATTTTTTTTAATAATTTAGCCCTTCTTGACCAATATGGTAATTCGAGATTTAGAATAAGCAAATAAATAAATTGGATGGTTGTAAAAAATATTTATGAGTCTCCACTAAATGATGTAATATAGGAATACAAGCGATATATGCATGTATTTGCATGCTGAAGTTGTAGAATGGAAGTTTTATTGAATCAGGGAAATTTTTTTTTGTACTTATTTGTTTAATAAAGATCTTTTGTTGAAGTTAAAAACTAGAAGTTGCATTCAATTACTATGTATATATCATATTTTGTAATTACTTAAATTTCAATTATGTTACTTATCACCAAAAAAATATTTTAATTCATGCCTATCTTTTCACTCTTAAACTATTTTAAAGCTATATGTAATCCTTACATTTTCTTTTATGATGAATCTATAATGAACAATCAATTTTGTATGCTTATTGAAACATTTAATACAGATTCTGAAGAACGTAAAGATTATTTTGAACAAATGTTTATAAAGTAATATATATATTTTGTTGAAATAAAATTATGGATGTTGAAATGATTTTATAAAATATTTATATATTCAGTCTATATGATGTATTCTTAATCATCTATATTAAAATTAATAATTCAAAGAATGTGGCCAAAATAAAATATTCAATCCATTTTTGGTTTTAATCTGCAATTGTAGATTTCATATTTTTTAAAGTAGATATCTAACTCAATAGGAAATTACAAGCTTTTTAGAAAATTGTTTTTGTTATTGCATATTAAAAATTTAAAACTTTTTTTCTTGATTTCTAAAGTATTTAATAGTAACTATTCAACAAAAAATTAAGATATTAAAACAACTGCAGATTGTTATGTATTGATTATATTTTGAATAATTTAATTTCTGATGAATCATGTGTAATAAAATAAATAAACATACTCAAGGAAAAGAATTTTGAAAAACTGAGGGTTTTTTTAAAATTAATAAGAATTATATCATGCAATTATGAAAGTACTGTAATATTGGAGTATTTTTTGCACACACAATACAGGTTAAATTGCAGAAGTAGTAGTAATTTCTGTGCTTCCAATACAGCTGAGTAGTCATAATCACAAATTCATGGTCAACATTGTATCTGCTAAGTCCAGATGCCATTAAAGATCTACCATGTAGAGGGCTATGCAGATTAAATTTGTTGAGTATTGTGTTGGAGTAGGGTACCAACTCTCTGGTGAACTCAGTAAAACAATTATAATTATCTCTTTTTCTGTGAGTGGCAACTATAATAATAGCTATTTCATTGTATGTGTGTGGCAGTGCTGTACTGCAAAAAAAAATATTTGATTGTTATGAAAAAGAGATGTTAAAATGAGAGAAATTTCAGTGATCTTGAAAAGATTATTTATCTCTAACTAAATTTACTAGCCACCTTAGTTACAAAACAAGTTTTAATTAAACCTACTTCTACTTTTAGAATGGTTGGTAGAAAGTATTTGGGCATCTGAACAATTGTCATTATATTAAAAAAAAATTTATTTTGAAGCTTTAACATTGTTTTGACCACTTTTGACTATGATTCAAAATTACGTGGTTGGTGGTCACTAACCTTGGTACTACTTCAAAGTGTAATGTTAATAAAACAATCATAACTCATTGAGAGTAATTTTTTTTATATAATTTCAGGATACTTTCATATTATCACAAACCTATATTGAGAACATTATTTGTGTGAAACGAAGCACATGATTGCCAATTCAGCGTATAGGAAATCGCAGTTGCCAACTTGGCAAGTTGTTAACAGAGTTGATGATTGTTGCAATAATATGTAAGTACCAATTAAGGTACTACTTTTAATTCCTAGTTTAATAAAGATGGAATTGTGCAACATTTGGCATGGATGTAATAATATAGTTTGAACATGGTTCAAAGATCAGCATCATAAAAATTTTAAAACATTTAATTTACTATAATTTGAATTATCTTTTAATTTTTTCCCTAAAATTTCTTTCTTGTAATTTAATTTTTCTTTAGATAAAATATTGAAACATAGGCATCGGGAAAATAAAAAAATTTTGCTTAACTTATATATCTTATACCGCATTTTATAAAATTCATATTGTTTTTAATTATACAATAAAAGGGAAAAATGGCTGTGAATTTAAAATTATTTTATCTTTTGTTGTCTTAATAAAGGTCATTCTAAGCATTTGAGAAATTATAAATACTCAAACACTTTTTTGAAACAGAAAAGGGATAGTAAAAAGATCTATATTGATGTTGCTCTGCAAGTGCCATTTTTTAATTAAATTAAATTGTGCCCCCATCTCACTTTGAAGGAAATGTTCTAAATTTTAAGCATGTTCTCCATGCATTAAGTTTACTTCTGATGTAAATTTTAACAGTTGGAAACATGTCATTTCAATCAACAGTAAATTTTCATATTCACTATTTAATGTATGAATTCAAAATGCAATGGGAATGAAGATTATAGAGGAATCTATTAAAGCTTATCTGCAGATGTTGTGTCATTGTTCAATAATTTTTGTCATCAAAATATGACTTAAGCATACTAATAATTGTCTGATACTATAATACAATTATTTAAGCTAGATAATTTTTTTAATGCTTTTAAAGTTGGATCAAAGAGTCAATTTCTTTATATCAATTACCATAATTGTTTTACGTTACTCCTTAAATTAATAATTAAAACACATTTTATGGCACTCATTGTCTGGAACAAAACTAAGCCGTCATCTATATTAATAAAAGACAGTTTAAGCATGTGTGTTTCACCTCTACAGCCCAAACTAAGCCACCCAGAAGTATGAAACTTGGCACATAATTATTCTAGGTCCTGATGATGTGCACTACAAAGAGTTTTTTTTTCAAAATTCACTTTAGATTTTTTTTAAATTAAATTTTTAAACGATTTTTCCATTTTTTTTCTTCAACAACTGGGTTTTTAGTTAGTTGTTTTGGCAACAGTCTCATTTGTTTTGCTTATCCATATGAAAATATTCCGAACCATTTTTACATTCAACACATTTTATCCTTGTACTTAATTTCAAAAGTCAGTTTTTTTGTCAAAAAATTATTTGTGAAGCTTTTTGTAAACAGAAGCTTGGATAATGAGGTACTTATGTTGTAGCATCACCCCGCAGCAAAATTGATCACACCTTGATACCAAAACAACAAAGATTCTAACATATTTTATATAAAATCGGTCAGATTTTATCGGAAAATGACGCGATTCGTGAGGTGCTAAAAAATGATTTGTGAAGCTTTTTGTAAACAGTAGCTTAGATTAAGTGGTACTTATGTATTAGCATACTTAGGCTACAATCCATCTGTGCCCAGCTCATTAATAAGTATAGCGTAAAACTAAGTTATCACCTGAATATTGGTACATTTCAGCAGTACTTCTTGCCTACTTCCAACTGCATATCATGACCATTTGGTCAAAAAAATTAGTACTTATGTATTATCGCAACCTATTGGTGGTATTATATGAAACGAAGCACACTATTGCCAATTCAGCATGGACGACACATAGGAAATGGCAGTTGCCAACTTGGAGAGTTATTAATAGAGTTGGCAACTAACTATACATAAGTACCAAATCTTCCTATGACATTTCAGCTCTTACATATTATTCCAACCTATTGTCGACATTACATGAAACGAAGCGCATGGTTGCCACAATTTAGCACGTACAACACATGCAAAATTTTGAACGTTGGCATTGGTGCAATAAAATATAAGTAATAACATTTTTACCCATTGAAAAAGGATAGTACTTTTCCTGATACTTACATATTAACCGCAGCCAAAGTGGCACATTTTTCACAAAATTTGACTGTTTTTTTCTCATATAAAACACATAAGAATCTGTTTTGATATTGTGGTGCAAATTTTGCTGCAGTGATGCCAATACGTAAGTGCCTTTTTCTTTTATTGGCAAATTCCATGTTTTTCAATTGTAATAGAAAAATAAAACGGAAAAGAAAATGACACTGAATTCAAACTGATTGGAATTAACATATTGTCAATGGTGTGTGTGATTTAAATTAGAATTTCTATTTACTTATAAATTTCTTGATTTTTATTCTTCTGAGCTGCTTATGGTAGTTTCATCAAAATTTGACCTTAATTTATCTATTTTAAAGTAGCTATTTGGTTTGAATTAATATTATAATTTCTATGTGTAAGGTTACTTTTATATTTATTTTTATTTTATGTTATACTGTCCATATATGATATATATATATTTCACTTATCATTATAGCTATTTATCATTGTATGTACTCATTCATTTGCTCTGTGCAATAAAATTATAATTTTTAATAGAAGTATTGCAAAAAAGTATTGTCTCAATTAATTTTTGTGAACACGCTTTATTATTTGTTTCATTCAGTACTGTTGGTTCTGAACAATAAAGTTGAAAATCCTAGCTAGCAGTATAACAAAAAGAGAATATAGTGATAAATTAAACTAATGGAAAAACAGTTTATTGCTGAAATAAAACCCTTTTTTTTTTTTCAAGAATTCATTAACGCAGTACATTTTTTATAAAAAAAAAGTTACAGATGAGTGAAATTTGGAAATTTTAACTTAAAAATTAATCCCTTAAAAATTTTTTAACTTTAATAAAAATATTTGCAAACACAAGTTTATTCTAAGCGAAGATCAAAGCTGCTAACTTGGAGAGTTATTTTGAATGTTAACATTGGTGTGATAAAACGCAAGTACCAACATTTCCTTCCATTCCATCCGTATTTTTATCACCGCAGCCAAAGTGGCACTTTTTTTCACAAAAATTTGACTGATTTTTTTTTCGTTTCCATATAAAACACTTAAGAATCTATTGTTTTGATATCGCAAATTTTGCTGAGGTGACGCCGATACGTAAGTAGCCTTTTCCTCTATTGTCAAATTCCGTTGTAACAAAAAAGTAGAAAAATGTAACTGAAAGAAATGACAAAACTAATTGCCAATATTGTGCGATTTAAGTTAAATTTTTTACATGGTTTTTTTTTTTTTTTTTTTATTATTCATCTAGGGTTGTGCTTGGGCTACAATTTATCTGATTTTGATATCAAGGTAGTAAGCTCCAAAGTAAGTAAAGCTTGAAATTAAATCATTGCCTGAATATCGGTACACTTTAGCGTTACGTCTTACCTACTTCCAACCTAATAGCGTGACAATTTGGTCTGGAAAAGCTTATTGTTCTTCTTTTATTTGCTAATTCCATGTTTCATCAGTTGCAAAATAGTACAAATTATATCTGACTAGCCATTATCCACTCGCTTCATTGTGTATTTCACGATGTTGTATAAATAAATACTGTTTACATAGTCATAAATTTTTGATATCTAGCATTAAGAATTTGATTGTATTGAAAAATATTTTTACAGCTGTAACTCACGCCTCTTGATATAAAAAGGTCAGAATTAAGAATTTCTAATAATATCTAAAATAGAAGTAGAAAGATTTTTTTGTGCTCGCCTAACCCAATAATCAATTGAATTTCCACAAAAGCAACTTTAAATGGATCTCTACTTCGTAAAATAAATATATGTGCTATAAATTTCAAGTCTAAAATCTAATAGAGCCCAAACGGAATTTTTAACATAAATTCCTCCGGAGCATTCGTAGCGGATTTCAATTCAACAAAAGAAACATGCTAACTAAATTTTATTATTATGGTCCAGAAGTGATAAAAATATTTATTTTGATATAAGGATCAATTTGTTACTACCAAACCTGCATAATAAAATCATTAAAAAAATGTGCGTAGAAAAATGTATTTATTACTATATTCTCTTTTTGTTATATTGCTAGCTAGGATTTTCAACTTTATTATTACAATAAGCAAGATTTAGAATTTGTCAAAAAAAAGCAATAAAGTTTTTTGTAACAGATTATTATTATTTTTGAACATAAGAATAAAAGCAGATAAGAAGTGAATTTCATTGTCTAAAATAATCCACTGATATTTGTGTTAAAGAATAAGTAATTATTATCAGTATTTATGTATAATCGTCACCGCAGCCAAATTGACGCTTCATGAATTGCGCCATTTTCCGCCAAAATCTGACGGATTTTTTATAAAATATGTTAGAATCGTTGTTGCTTTGGTATCAAGGTGTGATTCGCATGGCACCAATTTTGCTGTGGTGATGCTAATACATAAGTACCACATTATCTAAGCTTCTGTTTACTAAAAGTTTCCCAAATCATTTTTTGACTTAAAAACTTGAGTCACGGTAATAATTAAAACTACAATAAACAAGAAAAAATTATATTATTGTAAAGTTTCATTAAAATCCGTTCTCTCTCAGTTGTTTTTGCATGAAAGAGTAACAAACATCCATGCATACAAACTTTTGCAATTATAATATTAGGATAACAAAAAGAAAATGGAACTCAATGCAAAACTTATTGGGATTATAAGATTGTAGATATCGTGGTTTAAGTTAGATTTTTAGGTATTAACCTATTAGTGTCACCACAACCAAAGTAGCGCCACACGGATAATTCCTTGATATCAAAACAACAAAGATTTTTATACAAAACAAAAGAGATCTTTAAGATTTTGGTGGGAAATAGCACAGTTCGCCTGGTGTCAATTTAAATGCAGTGATGCTAATAGGTAAGAATACAAATGCTAATGCGAATTTTTATTTACGTCTAAGATTTTCTGAGCTGTTTATGGTAATTTCATCAAAATCAGACTATAGATGGGATTGAATGCTCTAAAAAGTAATTCTTTTTTGCACTTTAAAATTCAAAGTTAATGCAATTTTTGTTGTGTTGCATTATGATTTATCTTTCCTTCACAATATGTTCTTCATATATATTTTTAAAGATTTTATGAATGTACATTTCTGACATTTTCTTTGGTTGAAAAAAAAAAGATTGTTTTTCTTCCTTCATCAGCAGATGCTGATCAATGTTGAATATCATGAAAGATATGCATAGTTATTTAGACTCGCGTTCCAATGGTGAAATGAATTAAAAAATTGATGCTAAAAAAACAATGCAAAGAAAAATATCAGATTATGATAACATCGGGCGTATAATGCTTACCTATACTTTTGAGTTGCATTTTTTAATGTTTGTTATGCTCGCCATATAACGCACACCCTCTTTAGTACGAAGAGACCTGAAATGTACATATGCAATGCTCTTATGTTTTGAAGTAATTTATTTGAGGTATTATTCCAAAAAAATAGTATACATCTATATAGAATTACAACTCTTTCAGTTCATAAGGAGTGTCAATTCTTTTAAATAAACAGTATTTCGATATTTCTAGAAAAGTCAAAGTTTTTTTCTATGGTCAACCTTTTTTGTTTTTAAAGCTCTTGAACCCCTAAATTTCAATTTAATTTTTTATGCTGAAAGTGGGCGTTATACGGTATGTAAGAATTTCTGTTATTTTGTTGTTGTTCAAAACTGTTTGTGGCATCATTGCTTAATGTTCCTTCTGACAATCTGCTTTTCATGTAGTTTTTAGCTAATTGTTCATATGCATTGTATACCTTTTTTACATATCAATACATTGCTATAATATTTTCTGTCGTTGAAAATAAAGATTTTTGCTATTCTTCCTTCATCAGCTAATTCAATGTTTTCATCTTTGTAGAAAAATATTGCTAGAAGTATAACAGAGAAAATGACACTTAATTCAAACTAACTGCTAACGACAAATTGGTAACATTGTGAACCATGTTTTTTGTATGTCACTGTTTATGGCCTTATGATCTCTATGAACTATAAGATCTCATCTTTGTTTTAAATGAAAAAAAATCAGAAAATTTTTTTTAACAAAAAGCTATTTGTTGACCTTGAAACAATATTTCTCATATTTTCTTCTTGATTCCTTTAAGTTCAATGTTGACCTGATTTTTTTGTCTCGACTTAACTTTCCTTCTGACAATCTTGCAATATATAAATCAATCATTTCTGATCAAAAAAGTGTTAGCTGAAAAAATATGCACTTTGAAAAGATTTTCTCATGTCTCCTTTTGGATTTCTTTAAAATTCAGTGTTGATGTGATTTTACATCTGATGGTTTAATGTTGCTTCTGATAATCTTATCCTCATGTAGTTTTTTGGGGGTCGTATACATATTTTATATATTATCATACTGCCCATATATGATATATATATATTTCAGTTATCGCTATAGTTATTTATGATTGTATGGAATCATTTGTTTGTGCTCTTTGTAATAGGATTACAATTGCTAATAGAAATATTGCAAAAAATTAATGTTTGAATAATTAATTTCTTAGCAACATGTTTTATTGTTTGTATCTTTCAGTACTGTTGTTGATTTTAGATTATTTCAACAGGGACCTATTTTAAATAGATTTTTTATTTTAGTTCATACACTAACTTAATTTTTTTGGTATTGAATTGTAACTAGTACTTTATATTAGGTACATTACAGAGATGTTAGATAGTATTACACCATTCCTCATGTAATACTAATTTAATTTTTTTCCTGTTGATGGCTTCCTAATACTTCTTATTTATGATATTTTGTTAATCAGTTTATTATCATTAATTTTTTCTTTCGGTTTATCTACTTCAGGGTATTTCACCCATAGTTCAATAGCAGAAACTTACTACTGCTATTACTTTTCTGATATAATTTTTATTTCTATTTACATTCATTAATTTCTATTTACTTTATAGCTTGCTAATTTTCTCACTTACATTGAAATATTTGTTTTTGTTAAATTATTACTTAATTTGATACCAAATATAGAAAAAATATTTTATAATTAATATAATAAAAGTAATATATATCTTATATATTGATTTAATTATTTTACAATCTTTTTAAATATTAATTAAGTCTTTATCAATAAACGAAATTTTTCATTTACAGTCATTTTTTAATATAACGATATGACAACTAATTGCTCAGTGAACATTTTTAATCAGTTTTTTATTTCAAAACCTGAAAAGGAAATTATTGTTATAGAATGATTGATTGAGTAAATGAAAATACCAAACCCCTTTTATTATTTTAAGCTCTAAGAAAATAATTATTGTTAAAATAATGAATATGTTAGTTTTGTATTATATACTTTTTTTTCGTCCAGATACATGTTTAAAGGATTTACTAAACACAGTGGAATGAAAAACTACAAAATTGTAATAAAATTCTAAAATATTTTTATCAGACAGTATTCTTTTGTTTTTGAATGCTTTTCTAGGAATATAGGCTTTTCACATATATATATATATATATATATATATATATATATATATATATATATATATATATATATATATATTGTTTTTTTTATGCTTACATATGTTTAATCAAACATTCAAACGATCAGAAAAAAAATCATTTCAATGGCAATATGTAAGACTTTTTAATTCATCATTTATAAATAATGGGACGGGGGAATAGTTCTACACTCAAAAAAGCCACTGTAATGCCGGGCTCTAGAGAGATAAAAAAATGTGTCTGACAATGGAAAGCTGTGGGAGAAATTTCGAAAAAGGGAATTGTAATGACGTTGATATAGAAATCATGCACACACAAGAGGAAGTGCTAACAGCTAGAGGAGAAGGGGAATTTCCATGACAATATGTGTTATACATTCAAAAATGTCCGTGCAAAGCAGGGGGTAACTGAAGAGAAAAAAATTTCGAAAAAGGGAATTTTAATGAGATCATTATAGCAATCACTCGCATGGTACGCGCACACACCCGCACAAAAGTGCTGGCGTCATGAAGGAAAAAGGAAATTAAGTTACACAGGCTTAAGCGGAGGGGAAAGAAACAAAAAAGTCTAAGTAGTTTCGAAAAAGAATAATGGAAGTGCTGATTTTGAGAAGGAAAAGGAAAATTTATAAAAGTAGAGAAAACCCGTGCAACGCCGGGCCATGTAGCTAGTTAATTAATAAAACAAGTAATATATTTTTAAAAAATTTAAGTCAATTCCTACTTAGGTCAAGAAAGAAAAATTTTATTTTAGTTACTTTTTATTTAATAATTACAATTAATGTAAATATGTATATACATATCACAGAATCGCAATATTAAATGGCAAAATAGAAAGCAGTTTTCTTTTCTATATATGGAGTTGGCCTATTATTTTTGTTTGTTACTATTTATTCATTCATATATCACTTTTTCAGATATTAGGCCACCCCAGGTAGGATTCGAATACACGACCTTTGGATTAGAAGTCCATTGCGCTACAGCCGGGGTGGGCATTAAGTCGATCTCGATCGACCGGTGGACAGCCAAGACATTTTGAGGTGACCGCCTTTAAATAAGACCTAAGATGCGCATATTAACAGAAATACACTCTGTCGCAAAAAAAAAAATATATGCACCCAGAAGAAATCAAGCTACAATCACGAAACTCGGCAAGAATGTAGTCTGGTAAGAGATATGCAAATGATTAAAATTTCGAAGCCAATGAGACAAGGCTAAGTGTGCTATGCGCATATTAGTTGCGCAACTGGGAGAGTTTAAAAGCATGAGTACGAGCGCCGTACGGCTATCCAAACGAATCTGATGACTTTGATAGACGATATTGAGACTTAGGATGCCTCTAAGACGTAACCGGCGGCAGTACGAGCAGCTGACGGACTTTGATAGGGGCCGTATAATAGGCCTCAGAGAAGCAGGTTGGTCGAATAGACGTATCGGCCGCCACCTTGGTCGGAGCGATATGGTAGTTGCTCGGTGTTGGCAACAGTGGATCACAGAAGGTAGAGTGTACCGTCGCGGAGGGTCAGGACGTCCCAGGAACACAAATGATCGCGAGGATCGTGCAATCAGAAGAGTGGCCACTTCGGCACCAACAACGTCACTAGCATCGATTCAACGCCACTTACCTCCTTCCAGACATCCAATGCCATCAAGAGAAACTGTAAGGAGACGACTGACCGAAGTTGGCTTGAGGAGCCGACGTCCGCTAAGACGCTTACCACTGACCCCACATCATAGGCAGTGTCGACTAGATTTTTGCCGACCTCGGGCAACTTGGAGTGTGACAGACTGGAGACGTGTCATCTTCAGTGATGAATCCCGATTCAGTCTCAGTGCTGATGACCACCGCACACGTGTCTGGAGGCGCACCGGCCAGCGGTCCGATCCGGCATTTATTGTCGAGCGGCATACAGCAATTTCACAAGGTGTGACAGTGTGGGGAGCAATTTCTTGGGACACACGATCATCTTTAGTGGTCCTTCAAGGCACTTTGACAGCTCGCAGATACGTGGACGATATTTTAACGCCGATTGTGCTACCCATGCTATCAAGTCGCTCAGGGGCCATTTATCAACAGAATAATACTCGTCCACATACTGCGCGACTCTCCCAACAATGTCTTCAAGGATATGACGTCCTACCATGGCCTGCCAGGTCACCAGATCTTTCGCCAATAGAGCATGTCTTGGACGCGCTGGGAAGGCAACTGCAGCCGTCCCGAGATACAGGAGAATTAACTGCGCAGATGCAAAGACTATGGCAGGATCTTCCACAGGGGGTCATAAGTGATCTAATTGAATCGATGCCACGCCGAATTTCGGCTTGTATAGCTGCCAGAGGTGGCTTTACTACTTACTGATTTTTAACCTTTTGCAAGCTGTAACCGCTTAATAAAATGATATTTTGTTCTGAATTTTTAATCATTTGTTTATTTTCATATACACTACATGCATACCAAATTTCGTGAATGTAGCTCAATTTCTTCTGGGTGCATATATTTTTTGCGACAGAGTGTATATATTTATGGAACACCGGCACCATTTAGATTGGAGAATCGGCTTATCACAACCCATACGACTATGTGTAGACGACACATTTACCATTACTGGAAGCTCACTAAGACGCTTGACACATTTTCTGTGATTATAAAGGAGGATATGCGATCAACACGATGCCTGCAGTAGAAATGTACTCCCCCCCCACAAGCAGACTAAAGGAGAAAATAAACGTTGATCAGCTTTTTTTACGATAACTCGGGATTAGATTCTTGTGTTTACGTTACATCCCACGATGGCGTGGCACCAGCAGCGAACGTGTTTAATACATCAGTCAGTTACAGATTCATTAGTTCCTTTTTATTCGTAGCTCTGAAAACGTCCGTGATCCAGCAATCGTTCATAGTTGTTCAAACATTCAATTTAAAGATTTTATGTTTCTTATTTTTTAGTTAAAATAGTAGTTGTCATATATCAAAAGACACATATAATGTCGGAAACAAGTGTTAAAAAAAAAAGAAAAACCTATAATTTTAATACAGAGGGGGAAGAACAGTTTTTCTTTACGATGGTGAATGCAAAATGTGTGTGCTATCTATGTCATGCAAGTGTGGCACTTCCAAAAAAAGGAAGCGTTGAAAGACATTTCAAAACTATGTATAGTAGTTTTGATACACACTTTCCTTTAAAAAGCGAATTGCGTAAACAAAAATTAAAAGAATTTAAATCGCAATTAATCGGACAACAGTCATCTTTTGTTACTTAATCTAAAGCTGCAACTGTTGCATCTCTTCTTGTTAGTCGTCTGTTAGCAAAACATAAGAAACCTTTCGCAGATGGAGAAATAATAAAAAAAAAACGATTCTGGAAGCCAGAGTGACTCATTATTTGATTCATTCAAGAATAAAACAAATTTTTTCTGCAATTTAAAGATATTCAACTTTCACGTAGAACTGTCACACGCCGCATAGAAATGACGAATTTTGAACAGGCTGATCAGCTGACCGAAGATATCACAAATTGCATTTGCTTCTCTTTGCAGTTTGACGAATCTGTGGACGTGGTTGATATTTCGCAACTAAGTATCTTTGTAAGAATGGTTTTTCAGGATATGAGTATAAAAGAAGAGTTATTGACAATATTACCTCTAAAGAAGAAAACACGAGGCGAAGATGTTTACTGTGCCTTCAAAAAATACTTATAAGAGGAAAATATTCCAATTTATAAAGTTGTATCGATGACAACTGATGGGGCACCATCAATGACCAGCACAGTCAATGGATTTTTGGCTATATGTATGAGAGAAGATGACTTTCCGCATTTCCTTTCTTATCATTGCATTATTCACCAACAGGCAAAATTCTCAATATGCGTCATGTTATGGGAATCTGCATGAAAATTGTGAACTCAATTCGAGGAAGAAGTCTTAAGAGAAGAATTTTTCGAGCCCAACTAGAAGAAAACGAATCTGATTACGGGGAATTGTTATATCATGCCGATGTTCGTTGGCTAAGTCGGAGTATATTTTTACAAAGATTCAGGGACCTACTACAAAAGGTAAAAGATTTTTTGGAATCAAAAGATGAAACATACATCGAACTAAGTGATAAAATTTGGTTGATGGATTTAGCTTTTGTTGTTGATATAACAAGCCATCTTAATGAATTAAATTTACAATTGCAAGGAAAAAAATCAAACAATAGTAGAACTGATAGGATATGTTAATACTTTCAAAAACAAGTTAAAGCTATTATCTTCCCAGCTAATGAAGAATGAACTAAAAAATTTCAAAAATATTTCTGACGAATTGTCTAAAAACGGGGGTACATTAAATAAAGAGAAATATGATGAAATACTAAAACTTCACTCAGAATTTTTGAGAGACGTTTTCAAGAATTCACTAGATTGGAACCAATTGTTACCTTCATGTGTTACCCATTTGGCAAAATTCATGTGGAAGACATAACCAAAAATATAAATGATATATTCTCTTTATCTCTTGAAGAAAACGAAGTTCTTCTCTTTTAAAATGACAATTTTAAAAGCACGTAGCTCAGAACCTAAGAATACTTTTGGAATCTATTGGACGAAGCAAAGTATCCTAATTTAAAAAAGATTGCATTCAATTTAACATCATTCTTTGGCTCTACCTACCTGTGTGAATCAGCATTTTTTTCAACGATGAATATAATTAAGAATACATATCAGTCCCGTCTCACAGACGACCACTTAAAATCCAGTGCAAGATTAGCACTCAGTAACTATTGATGGGAGGCGCGGATTATTCAGGATTATTCAACAGAACTTCAAAATTTCGAAGTCAGTTTTGTGGAATTCCACTGAGGGGTGGAATCCCTCGGCAAGGGTGTGCCGAGAAGGCTCCCGCGCCTGGGGGTCAATGGACCCATAAATTTGTGGGTGCGTCAACAAATTTCGCGCGTTTCCAAGTTCATCAACCCTCGGGGTTTCAAACAGCGTATCTCTGCGCTGGTTCTGGACTAATCAGCGATAATTACGTGGACAAGACAAAGAGTCCGCTCTAGGATTTTCGGGTAAAAAGTCGTCAAATAAAACGGGACGCACCCCGATTTGGAGACTGAGAGACACAGACTGAGCAGATCCCAGACCTTGAGAATCTAAACATCCGCGGGGCTCCGGGCGTCGATCATGCCCATCCTCCCACTCCGTGCAACCTCTCTCAAGCTAAGTTAATTTTTGATTTTGTATTAAAGTAAATTGTGTTAAGAAATAAATTTAATAATGCTAAAAAATTATACGATCAGTGTATAATTTATTGTGAGATGAGTTTCATTAATTTATTATTTAGAATTAATTTTAACTTAAGTCATGATGCGATGTTAAATTAAGAAACTGGGTTTTAAAGAAATTAGAATTTTGGGTTAAAGTCATAGAAATTAAATAAACAACCATAGCGTCGCATTACTATATACCACGATATTCAAGTCTGGCGGACAGTATGCAGACTAAGTCCTCTACAAACTATAACTGTTAGAACTATCTTAGGTAAAAATGACTTTTTTTTATGTATTTTGAATAGTTTGATAGTTAGTGCATCATTTAATTATATTATATTTGTGGCTATTGTGAAAATGTTTGTATCTTACATTTTGCTTTAAATGTGGCTTAAAAAGAGTTAAGTTTTCTTTATTGTAATTATGTAGGTAAGTACATATTCCGTATTTATGACTAGCTGAAGAAACGAGCTCTTGGAAAGGAGTTAATTTTTTTTTTCAAATATTGTACTTGATATAATAGCTGAATTGTAAGGAGACTATTTTTTTAAGTGTCAGTTCTAAAAAGAATTTTGTAAAACGTTTCTCATTGTGTGTGTTATATATGTTTGAGAAGACTCGAATATAATCTTACCCAAATAATCCTTTAAAATGCCCTTTGTGCTTTTTCAAATATACGTGAAAAGAAAGCTTAACAGGAATAGTTTATTTACCACTTCGCTAAATGAAGATGAAAACACACACATAAGTGGGGGAAGTAGAGAACTCTAACGATGCCAGCAAATTCGAAACCCTAACAAATGATCAGAAAATATTTTTTGCTGCCTCGATAA
The DNA here is from genome assembly GCA_019973935.1 of Trichonephila clavipes. Classification (NCBI taxonomy): domain Eukaryota; kingdom Metazoa; phylum Arthropoda; class Arachnida; order Araneae; family Nephilidae; genus Trichonephila; species Trichonephila clavipes. The sequence goes on from BMAU01019834.1 coordinate 38,701, forward strand.
AGAGTGAATAGTATCTTCCTTTCTGCAATTTCAATAATAATAACAGTTATGAATTTTTTATCTCCCTAGAATTGTATTAGATTCTAGGTCTGAGTTGTTTTGTCTCTGTGAGAGTAGTATTTTAAGATTAAAAAGAAACATAACAAAAAAAATCTCTTATCGCAGGGTTGTGTTTCTGCAAATCAAACAAAATGCCTTTTGATTCAGTTATTGCAGTGTTTCTCAAACTGTGGGGCGCGCCCCCTTGGGGGGCGCGAGCATATCGAAAATAAAAGATTAAAAAAATTATTTACTAGAATGAAGTAAAACAAAATACTTTCTGACATAATAAAAAAATTCACATTTACACTGATATAATTTATATATATCATCTGCGATATTACGTCATCAAAAATAAAAGTTTCTACTTCAAAACGTCATTAGCTATCTTTGATTCTATAGCCAAATAAAAAACATTTTATTTGATTTGCTGTAATAGCATGATGAGAGATTTTTTTTATTACGTTTTCTTTTCAAACTTAAAATGCTACTCTTTCAGAGAAAAAAAAACCCAGACCCATAATCAAAAAAAAAATTAGAAAGATAAAAAATTCATTACTGTTATATTACATTTTTGTAAACATTGTCGCGCACTTGGCTTTACTCTCCTTACAATTCAGCGATTATATCAATAATGTTTTTTTTTTCCTTAAATAAACTCCTGCAAAGAGCGGGTACTTGAGCCGATATACTTTTAATGTATCATTGCTGCACAGAGTATTTTATAACTAATTAATTAATACTAAATTAAGAACAAGTTTAATAAGTATTAGCTTTCAAAGGAATTATTAGTTTCTCAAAGGAATGCTTATGATTAGAAATTGACCCTCTGAGTTCTTTTTCAAAAAAAGCTGACATCTATATTTTGTCTTCTAATCAGCCACCGCATTTTGCAATATGTTCCAATTTAAAAATTAGATAGGAAAAATAACATAGTAATTATCCTATTACTTAATTTTTTTTGCTTAAAAGTAACATATACAAAATTTAATACTTATGTCATGAATTTGTACGGTTTATAATAAAGATTGTTGCTTTAGCGTAAAAAAAAGAGCATTATTATTGCATCCAGTACATTATTAATGTATAAGGGGGGCGCGATAAAAATTGTGATTGAAAAGGGGGGCGCCTGTATTGAAAGTTTGAGAATCACTGAGTTATTGGATCAAAGATGTTTAATAAGAGAGCTTATGAAGTGAAAACTTTTATTTTAAATGACTTAATATTGCCAAAGAAGATACAATCTTCAAAATATTACCAATCTGTTAATAGTAATTACCGTATTTTTTTAAATTTAAGCTACACCTCAAACACTCCACATGTTTTTGTTAAAATACAAAAAGTAGTGTTAAATATAATTTATCAAACTCTGATATTTACAAAATTAAAAAAAAATTAAATGAGGACTAATAAGAAATGTATATGATTTATTAAATGTATAATTAATTTATTATTAATTTATTTTTTAAATTATTAATAAATTTTAAATAATTGCTTGAATCTATTTGCTCTAACCGTCAGTATCATGCTCAATTCCCCCATCCAATGAATTTTTCCGTCTTCGATTCGAAGCCGCACTTGATTTTTAGTATCAAAAACATTAGAAAAAAGGGCGGTTTATATTCCAATAAATTTGGTAATTTCAATTGTCGTTTTCTTTTTAAAAACCTTTTTAGCTATATTTTTCTACTATTTCGCTGTAATGATGAGGACATGGAATTTGCCGAAGAAAGAAAAGCAGTTAACTTTTTTTTTCAAAGGAAGGGAATTTAGCAATAGTATTTTCGACCAAATGGTCATGCTATGCAGTTGGAAGCAAGCAATAAATATCGCTGAAGTGTTCTGATATTTTTGTCGTGTTTCAGCTATTAAGTTTAATTTACTTTTGGGCCGACAAACACCTTAAATACTAAACATTGCAGACCCTTCTTTTAGTTCAAGACTCCTATGTCACTGGGTGGACCACGACACATTGAAAAAATTAGAAGTGGACTGTAGCCTGTAAAAGTCTGAAAAACCCCTGCGCTACAGGGACACAGCGAGCGATTTTCCTTTTTATATATGGTGTTGGACACTTTGTTTTGTTTGTTACTATTTGTTCATTAATTAAAATGAATTAAAATTTGAGAAAACTGTATTAACATCAAGTGTCATCCACTATAAGTTTTAAAAAATGTATTTGAACTTGAGTGAATGAATAAAAAGTATTTTATTAACGATTGAAAATTTAAGCAAGATACATATACATAAATATACACTCAGGAACATTGAAAATAGCGATCCAAGAAGGAAGCTAAGTACAATCGCGAAACTTTGCAAATAAGTACAGCGTAATATGATATATAAATGATCCAAGTTTTGTGCCAATACGCATGCTCATATAGGCCGAGGTGGCGCTACAATCAGGAAGAGGGTGCTATATAAGCCAGCGCAAATTCGAAGGTTCATAAATGTGGCGATTACCTGCCTATTGTAGGAAGACTTTGGCAAGCGAAACATGCCAGGTAAACGTGCTAGAAGACATTTCTCACAGTTAAGCGAGTTTGAGTGAGGCCTGATCATCGGGATGAAAACTGCAGGCTAGTCGACGTGCCGTGTTGCTGGCCAGGTGGATCGTTCGGAGTGTGCCGTTAGAAATTGTTGGGAGCAGTGGACACGAGAAGGTACCCACGCGCGGAAAACCGGGTCTGGAGCGACCAGGAAGACCACGAGGAGAGAGGATCACACGGCAAGAACTTGTGGACCCTACAGTGACTCGTTCAACGATACGAGCAGACGTAGGCGTAGCAATTGTTCCACAAACAATTTCCAGACACCTTGCAGAAGCAAATCTTAAATCCAAGCGCCCTTTCCGTGCACTCCCCTTAACACCGGAACATCGGCAACTGCGTCTACAGTGGTGCCAAGCCAGATCAAGGTGGAATGTCACAGATTGGCAAAAGGTTGTGTTTAGTGATGAATCCCGGTTTGTTTTGGGGACAGATGATAACTGTGTACGAGTGTGGAGGCACCCTGGTGAGCGGTACAATTCCCCCACACACACACTGTTCTACGTCACACTGCCCGCACAGCTGGTGTAATGGTCTGAGGGGCCATAGCCTAAGACAGCCGGTCCACTCTTTAATTGTGATGCGTGGAACCTTTACGGGCCAACGTTACGTTGATGATATTCTTCGACCGCATGTAGGACATTTCGTAAATGGTCTCCCAGGGGCAATTTTCCAGCAAGATAATGCTCGTCCGCATACAGCAAGAGTTGCTCAAGACTTCCTACGTCATTTTCAGACTCTTCCATGGCCTGCCCCCTCCCCCGATTTGTCCCCTGTAGAGCATCTGTGGGATCAGCTAAAACGGCAGATGCCCTCGTGTCACTCTGTACATGATTTAGAGTTGGCTGTTCAAGATTTGTGGGCCCATCTGCCTCAGGACAACATAAGGTGTCTAATCAATTCAATGCTGGACCGTGTGGCGGCATGTATTGCAGCTGAAGGTGGTCCAACGCGCTATTGAAGTTGCCCAGTATTTGTGTCGTTGCACACCCTGTATTCGTTTAATTGTCTTGTTTTTGAGATCAAGTGAATCTTTTATCTGTGTCATTATGTGTATTAAATTTCATTTCAATCCGATGCTTTCTTCTTGGGTCGCTATTTTCAACGTTCCTGAGTGTATATAGGGAGAGTGTGAACTAAAGTAGGAATTGAACAAGATTAAAAATATTTTGTCTTGTTGAGTTGAGTAGTTCATCTGCTTCACCAAACGATTATAGGATTTTAATGATGGTGCAACATATTGTGAAAATTTGGATGCAAATAATATTTTTTTTAGAGAAAAAGGATTAAGCTTAAGCCTTCAAAAAAAAATCATGCAGACATTATTTAAAAAAAATAAATATTTTTACTCGAATAACTTCTGTCCTTTATTAATGTTCAAATAATTAGAGGGCCAATTATAGATACATGATATGTACAGTCTGAAGAAAAAAAGTGATGTATAAGTTTGACATTCGCAGTTTTAATTGAAGCAGGAGGAAACCGATATCACCGTTAATAGTTCAAAGGGAAAGCTAATAAGGTAATTTTTTTATTGAATTTTTTTCCTTCATAAAATCTAATTTCCTTTTCAGAATTAAGAAGCAGTTTTAAAGTCATGCACCATTTTTTTAAAAGAATTCTATCATTAATTTCAGAAATATATTCGAGGAAGATCAGTGAGGGACTATGTATTAGATAGGGTTTCTTTCCCGGGAACCCGGGTTCCCCCGGGAAATCATAAGATTTCTGTACTCTTTCTATTCCCGGGAATTATACTTCGTTCCCGGGAATCGCACGGGGCTTCAATTATCTATAAGGTAGTTATTTTTTACTTGACTGTAGATTTCAACCTCGGACATCGTTAGCTGACCCTACTGTGACAATTTTCGATCATTCACCCCGAACTTCATGAACGAAGGAATGTTCGCGGGGTAAGAGTGTAATATGAGAAAGAAAGATTAAAGCTTTCGTTGGATTGGTGAGAATTTTTCCAGCTAGCTGTGGGTAGGAGTATTTGTCCAAATCAATTTCTATCTCTGTATCAAGCTTCGTTAACAAGAAGTATTTGGTTTTTTAAAGTTGTTTGATCACTACAACCGGGATAGCTCAATAACACACAACTCACACATGGACTGTAAAACACTCTCTATTTTTATTCACCTAAACACATAGTAACTGGAGATACACACAGCGCCGTCTGGCGCACGGTTTTTGCGACAAGCATGAACATTCTCCCCCGCGTTGACATGTAATACATTCAACAATAACACAAATTACAATAAAACATTAAACGATAAAATACTATAGGATTACGTAAAACAAATTAAGGTACATATAAAAATTCTAATACACAATATTCAGAGACAAAATTCAAACTGGCATAGGTAAAAGACAAACTCTTGAAATGGCTCTTTTATATTCTCCAAATTGTGTTTTTACTTTTACAACCCTTATTAGTGCATCACTGCCACTATAAATCTCAGTGATTCTCCCTAAAGGCCATTTAAAGGTTGGCATATTGTCTTCAATGAGAACTACCAAATCACCCACGCTAAAATTTTGTTTTTTAAATTGCCATTTATTGCGTTGTTGTAATTCACTAAGATAACATCTGTGCCACTTATTCCAAATTAGTTGTACTAGTCTGGTTATCCGTTGCCATTTTTTAAGGTCATTCTCTTTTAATTCAATTAAATTGGGCTCGACTACTGAAGTCATAGACCTCCCTATCAAAAAGTGGGCTGGAGTTAAAGCGTTCAAGTCATCCGAATTGCTCGATAAAGGGCACAGTGGCCTGGAATTTAAAATTCCCTCTATTTGGATACAAACAGTTAAAAATTCCTCATAGGTTAAATTTGAGCCACTGACAACTCTCTTAAGATGGTACTTTATTGACTTAACCGAAGCTTCCCAAAGACCACACCAAAGGATGGCGCTCTAGGTGGTATATAAACTTCCATTCTATACCCTCAGCAGATAAGAAACCTGCTAAATTATCATCTGAATCCTCAATAAGTTTTAGAAATCTCTTGAGCTCTTTATTGGCACCTACAAATGTTTTCCCATTATCGGAATACAATTTAGCACATTTACCTCTGCGACTAAAAAATCTTTTTAATGTAGCAATAAAAGCATCAGATGTAAGATCTGACACAATTTCTATGTGAATCGCTTTAGACACAAAACATACAAATACACAAATATAAATTTTATGCAAAATTCCTTTTCTTTGATTTTTGTACCTGATCATGAATGGGCCACAAAAATCCACACCAGAACAGTTGAACGGGTAATCTGGGACTACTCTATCACGGGGTAGATTACCCATTAGCTGAGAGGTAACAAGGGGTCGGCTTTTAAAACAGACAAGGCACTCATGCACTACTTTTTTCTGCATAATGAACGACCATTTAATGGCCAGAACTTTTCCCTTACATAGTGTAGAAGAGAAGAAGCACCAGTATGCAGATTCTTTCTATGGAAATGGGCAATTATTTGAACAGTTAAATTATGATTTCCTGGTAAGATTGCAGGATGTTTATTAACATAAGGTAAATCTGAATTACTCAGCCGGCCTCCAACTCTCAATAATCCATCACTGTCTATAAAGGGGTTTAAATTTCTAAGTTTACTATTAGGTGAGACAACTCCTTTACTTTGTAAGCTCTTAATTTCAGCCAAAAAAACCTGTTCTTGGACCATTCTGATCAGTTAAGTTTCTGCTTGGTCTATATCTGTAGCAGAAAGGGGACCACTCAATGTTACTTTACGTTTGTTTACATTATTACTAAATCTTAACACATAACTAAATATACGAACAATTTTCATATAACTATTACTTTTACGTAACAAAGTAGATAAAATAGAAGATACACAATTAGTTGAAACACAAACACTAGATGTAATTATATCAGAACTCGAACCAGTTTTCAGTTCCTTAGAATACTCGCATTCCTTAACTGGTGACAAACTTGTTTCTTCACTTGACAACTTACCTTTTTCAAGGAATTGTGGACCATGCCACCATAACCTTAAATTTGGAAGGTCACAAGGGCGCAATCCCCGAGACACAAGATCTGCTGGGTTGAGAACAGATGGCACATGGTTCCACTGAAATCCTTCAGTCAATTTTTGCACCTTGGCGACACGATTGGCCACGAAGGTTTTCAAACGATTGGCAGGTGTATTTAACCAGGCCAATGCAATAGTTGAATCCGTATGTAGCACAATATCACTTATGTTTAACCTCAAGGTGGAGTGTATTTTCTTGACGAGTTGAGCTAATAAAACACAGGCACAAAGCTCGAGTCGAGGTATGGAAATAACTCGAATTGGTGCAACACGAGATTTGCTGGCAAGAATGCTCACTTTGGCAGCACCGTTGTGAAGAAAGCACTGTAGGTAAAACGACGGCTCCGTAGGCCGCTTCAGATGCATCCGCAAATCCTTGAGAAAGATTCTAACATTATTGTCAGCCATAATAAATCTGTTAATTTTCACTTCCTCGATACATTTTAATGTTGTCACAAATTCTCTCCACTCGTTGGCAATTGAATTAGGTAACACATCATCCCAATCCAGTTTACATTGCCATAATTTCTGCAGAAACACCTTTGCTTTCGCAATCACTGGGCCTAAGAAACCCAAAGGGTCGTATAGCTTAGCAATTACACTTAAAACTTCACGTTTTGTATATATATGTTTAGCTGAAACAGATACCTTAAACACGAAACAATCTTCAAATGGCTTCCAACTAATTCCCAATGTCTTCACAGATAAGTCAATGTCAGTAGAAAATGAATGCTCGACGTCTGATGACAACGAACTATTTAATAACTCAGGAGAATTCGATGACCACTTATAAAGGTTCATTCCACAAGATTGCAGGGCGTCTTTCAGTTGCGATTGCAATTGTTGAGCAGTCTCCAAATCCGGCGCTCCGCTCACAATATCATCCATGTAGGTATCATATAACAGGGTTTCAGAAGCTAAAGGAAATCTCGATTTTTCATCCTTCGCCAACTGTGCTGCAGGGTTCTTATGGCAAGGAAGGGTGCGTTGGACAGCCCGTAAGTGACAGTCTTTAGTCGGTACGTTAAAATTTCTGCATCTAGTCCATGTTTCCATATAATGCGTTGCAAATCCTGCTGATCAGGATTTATTAATATTTGCCTGTACATCTTTTGGATGTCAGTCGTAAAAGCAAATTTGTGTCTTCTAAAACGAGATATTGTCTCAAACACATCTTCCTTCACTTCACCTTTCAATAAAATGCCATTAAGGCTTATGCCTGTTGTGGTGGGGGATGAAAAGTTAAAGACGATTCTTAGTTTAGTAGTCAGTTTTTCAGGGCGTAATACACCATGGTGGGGTATGTAGTAATGTGTGGGTGGTTCACTTGACTCAACTACCCTTTCCAAATGACCTAACTCCTCATACTCCTTCAAAAATTCCGCATACAACGATAAATAACTAGAATCTCTAGACAACCGTTTCCACAATGAATTAAGTCGCCTAATAGCAATATCTTTGGAGTTTCCTAAACAAGACGGATCTTTATTTAATGCCATCGATACTACATACCTACCCTCACAATTCCTCCTATGAGTTGCGCACAAAATGATCCTCACACAAGGACACCTCTGTATCAACCTTAGGCTCTATGTGAACACCCTCAATTTCCCAGAATTTTTTCAGTGTTTTGTTTAAATCGTCATCAACAATTAATCCGCAATGAACGTGATTCTCTGTAACTTGATCTACACTTCCACTTACAACATAACCAAACACCGTATTTTGTAACACTAAATGCGAATTATCACAATAAAATTTTCCAGGCTTTAACAGTTCGTAAAAGATTTCAGCACCAAGTAACATATCAATTCTATCTGGTATATTAAATTTATCATCCGCTAAGGACACAAACTCTGAAACATTAACATCTACATCAATCACCTTGTTTGAATGAGATCTGTAATCTTATTAACTACTAACAACATTAACTCACTCTCAAAAGTTTTGGCTTTATTTGCAACTGAAGTTTTTACGCAATTTTTAACAACCATAGAAGCATCATTAACGCACGAAACCACTGTATTTATTTTCTCCATTTTCAGCTGCAACTTCTCAGCACATGCCCTCGTACCTAAACAAGACTGCGATCCTACATCTAACAAGCATCTGACCTCCACCCATTGAGAGTATTTATTTTTAACAAGCGCGCGTACAGTACTCAAAAACACATTCTTTTAGTCTGCCTTTCTCAAACCCAGTCGCCACAAACTGTGATTGTGAATTTGCTTCAACTGATCCTTCAATCTGCCCTGGAACAAAAGTAGGAGCATCCAAATTTAAATTACTAGTGGGAGTGGGATTCCTCGTTTTGTCACGTGAAAATGAATCAAGCTATTATGAGGTCTAAGGCAAAAACAATTTTTCTCTGAACGGCATTCCTTCAATCTATGAGGTAAAAAACAACGAAAACAAAGATTATTCCGTTTAACTACCTCTACTCTATCCTCAACTGACAGTTTCTTAAACTGATAACACTTAGAAAGGGGATGAAAATTATTACCCTTACATAGAACACAATTTGGTTTGGTTTCGGCCACGAAAACGTTCGACGAGTTTCTCTCTTGACGCCAAGTGCTAACCGTCTGCAGTCTGTTTCGCCCATCTGTTTTGACTCCACTCCCTGGATTTCTGCTCATTAAATCATTCGAAACCTTTCCTCTCGCGGATAAATAGACATCACATTCCCTCCCAAGCTGTTGAGGCTTGAAATATGTTTCTCCCTGTTTCGTTGCAATATGATTCATCGTATCTCTATCTAGCGTTTCAAATATTTTATCTGAAATTATTAGATCACACAAAGAGCGGAATTCATTAACTTTACGCAACTGACAATAATAATCGAAAGTTGCACTTAAGCGGGAAGCAAACTGAACATAGTTTTCGGATTGTAGTTTACGAGCCTTTTTAAAGTTACTCAGGCATTCTTGAGGTGTCGGTTCAAATTCTCTTAATATTAATTCTTTAATTTTAACATAATTGCTTAAATCCTCTTGACTCACATATGTTAGCAAATTATTGACTCTTTCTCCTAAAATATTTAATAGAATTTCGGCTTTTAGCTCATCAGGCACGGATTTGATTTGAAATGCCTTTTCTAAAGAATGAAAAAATAAATTAAAGGACTCAGACCTAACCGGTACTTGAATTGTCAAAGTTTTATTGCTTTTTACCAAACTCTCCAATTTATCAGTTATGGAGCTTGGTTCTCCGCTTTCAAGAGATTGAGAATTTTTTTCGGATTCCTTCCTAACCTTCGCCAATTCTAATTGTTTTTCAATCTGAGATAATTTAATTTTTTCTAATTGAATTTCAGCCTCGCGCTCACATTGTTCTCAGCCTCTTGTTTACTTTTCTCTAAAGCATTTTCAACAAGACTACGCACAAATTCAATATCATTTTTATAAACAGCACTTGATTCAATTAACTTTTTTAAATCTATTATTTTAGCTTTGCTAGGAATCTCCAAGCCCATTTTTACACAGCAACCCAGATAAGCTCGTCTTTCTTTAGATTTAATTTCAACGCCATTTTTAAACTTATTTTGTCACAACATCTACACAATATACACTATTTTCAACCAAAAAGCATTTGTAAGCACCTAAATTACACTATTGAGAATAGGAAAGTATACAAAAACACACAACAAGAATATCACAATCAACACAAATCTACAAACACTAATTTCAACCATGATATCCGTTAAAACTATTCAACTATTAACATCAACTTTAGCGAACACAACCAAATAACTCCTAAAAACATCATTAAGAATAGAAACACTCACCTATTCAAAAATTTCACCACCAAATACTCAACTAATAAAGCACAAAACCATAGTTGCTTGTTGAACTCCAGGAAAGTCGGACCAAAATGTTTGATCACTACAACCGGGATAGCTCAATAACACACACCTCACACATGGACTGTAAAACACTCTCTATTTTTATTCACCTAAACACATAGTAACTGGAGATACACACAGCGCCGTCTGGCGCACGGTTTTTGCGACAAGCATGAACAAAAGTAATCACATTTTGTAGCAAATTAGCACTGTCTGATCGAAGTTTCAAGATCTTGATTTATGTGGATAACGTAAGTACTAATACTTAAAACTATTATTTGTTTAATCTTTTTTCAAAAAAAAAAATTCGGATACTTGTCTTTATTATGAGCTATTTAATTGTATGAGCAATTTGAAGAAGGGAATGAGCCCACAAACTGTTGGGGGAGAATATTTTTATAAACAATCTCGCGATATCTCTTATTTTTCTAAACCTAAATTTCGAGTGAGATTCTTAATATTTGTTTATCTTTATGTAACTACAATATAACAATTCCATAAACAAGAAATCGGTTGTACAAATAAAATACCTTAAATACAATAATTAAAATTTTTAACGCACATAATCGGCATTTCAGCAGCAAATGAGTTTTCACGTATTTATTAATATTTATCTCTTAGTAACAACCTTAATAATTAATAATTGATTCACCTTAGACTGGTTAATTTTCAAACGCCTATGAGTCAGTAAAGGAAGGTTAATTTTAGTAATTATTTTAATGTGAATTTTTTCACCGAGATTTTTAATTTATAAAATCTTGAATTCTAACATTGTTTCCATGCCAACACAATTTTTTTCTTTAGTGCAAAAAATAAATAAATAAATAAAAAAAATTTTAAAAAAAAAAAACTTTTAATTTGGGGAAAGATTTTTTCCTCTGTGTATATGATAAAGTTGAAAATGAAAAATCTAGACAGTAACAGCATCCGCAAAATAAAGATAGTGTGACATTTATTTATTATAAACTAAGCAAATTCTTTTGTATTCAAATTTTTAATAGTTTCTTTCTTCAGAATAATTTATTCCTTCGAAGTACTTTTTTCTGTAGATTTCGTTACAAACTGCCTTTTTAAATTATTTATCAAAACATCTAGGGAATTTCATTGAGTAAAAAGGCAGATTTTAAAATTTCTGTTTGCCTCACAAAATGATACTAATTTTGCGGGGAGCATGGATGAAAATATATTTGATACACTATTAACTTTCTAAACCTTTATCAGGTTTATTGATAGTTATATTACATACACATTTTAATACAAATTCAAACGTTTAAAAATCGGAAAATTAATCAGTAGAGGCTGAATTGAAAACTGAGGGAAAGAAACAGTTTTTCCAGAACAAAAACTGGAACTGATGATATATATATACTTAACTTTTGGCATATATTTATACTCCTATATTTGATTTGCTTCTTTAGATTTATAGTATTTTAGTATATATATATATATATACACATACATACAGTCGGACCTCTATTTAACGAAGTCGCTAAAACCAGAAGAAAAGTTCATTATGTGGAAAATTTGTTAAATAGCGATTCCTCTTTCAATATTTTTCTGTTCTAGGTTCCAGGAAAAAATTTGCAATATAGAAAGATTTGTAAAATGGTGGTCTGACTGCATATATATATATATGTGGGAAATTTCCACATGAACATTGAATAGAGGGCGCTGTCAAGGCAGCCACCGGGAGTTAACGAAGGAGGGAGAATTCAGCCAGCGGACTCTAGACGCGCAGGTCGATGATCCGGGGCTGAAGGAAGTGACGAGAACGGTGTCCGAGTAGGGACCCACCAACCCGTTGTCCAGGAGAGAGACGCGCAGGTCACTCTCAGCGCGAGGGCTTAAACGAATTGTAAATACTGTATTATATGTGTAAACATCTGTCTTAGTGAGTAGAACTGTGTAATTAAACGTTAGATTAGAAACAAACAAGAGTGTGATTATTGAATACCCCTAGAACCGTACAATAATCCCACAAAATATGGGGGCACGGCCGCGATATGAACTGTGACGACTGTTGTTAATATTTCAACAAACGCGATATAAACTGTGAGGACTGTTGTTAATAGTTGAATAAACGCGATATGGACTGTAAGGACTGTGAATACTGCAACTAACGCGATCTGGACTGTGAACATTTGTGTGTGCATTTCATTGGATACCTATTTGCCTGTACATGTAGAAGGGAGTTCCACGAAAAAAAAAAGGTAAGATACCTTTTAATATCCTTCTATTGTAATAAGTATAATTGTATATAATATGTCGTTCCACAAAAATACAAGAAAGGAGGACTTAATAAATGTTCTCAAGGAAATTGGAGAACAAGCTACGTCTAAAGAAACAATGATTGAATTGAAAACCAAATTGGAAAAATCCGCAGCTTTTAAAGACGATCCCGATTTTGTGATAAATCTGCTAAATTTGTCCGTCGAGGACAGGCAGGCGAAAGCCGAACGGCAGCTGCAAGAGACCAACTCACAACTAGAGTTAGAAAAAATTAAACTACAGCAAATTGAACGAGAAATTGAACTTCAGAAAGCTTTGGCAGAGGGGCGAGCAACACAACAAAGTTCAAAAGGAGATACAAATAATTTAGAAAATTTAATTAAGAGTGTAAAAACGCTGACTATACAAATCCCAACGAAAACTGAAAATTTTGGTCTTTTTTTCCAATCCCTAGAACGGTCATTTAGAGTAAAAAATGTCCCCGAAAACTTGAAAGCAGAAATCCTTATTAATATTCTTGGTGAGAGAGCACACAATATTTTACTGTACATTAAAGATGACGAAATAAAAGAGTACGATTTAGTTAAATCATTAATTTTAAGAGAGTTCCAGCCCACTGCGCAGGAGTGTTTACTTAATTTTAGAAAAGCCAAAAGGCAAGCAGATGAAACCCATGTGCAATTCGCCACACGTTTAAGTGCGATGTTTAAATACTACTTGAAAATTAGGAACGTTGTTGATTTTAAATCCTTAGTTGATTTAATGATAAGTGATAAATTTTTAGATACTTTAGACCCAGAAACTGCTTCACATATTAAAATTATGCAGGCGGATCAGTGGATGACGCCAGATGAATTAGGAAAAGCGTGCGATATATTTTTCATTTCGAAAAATAGATCTCTACATGACTCTCGGAATCCAAATACTTTTAAGAGTAAAAACGATGATGTTTATAGTAAGAACCGCGCGAACATGGGTTATACAAATCAATTCCAAAGACAGTTTCCAAAACATAACCAAAGTGTTAGATCAGACAAAACAGTATCGTGTTATATTTGTGGAGGCCCGCATTTCGCAAGGAATTGCACGAAGAAAACGATGAACTCAGAAAAGAGAAATACGGATACAGGTCATGCCGTAAATCAAATTGAAACTTCTATTTCTAATCAAAATGACTTTTTATTTAATGAATTGCAGTACATAGATGTAATTGTTGATGAAATCCCACTAAGGGCAACATTGGATTCAGGTGCGAATTCAGTAATTATCAATTCAAAGTACGTTTCGGAAGGAAAAAGAATTCATTCTCAAATCGTGTTGACGAGTTGTTTTGGAGAAAAGAGAAGTGCGAATGTTTCAGAATTTACGATCTCATTGAAGGGTGGGGAAAAGAAAAAAATACTAGCGGCAGTGTGCAGGATCGAGGCAGCAATATTGTTACCCTCGAAGGTTTTTGAATTCTTAAAGAGTGGCTCAGAAGAAGCGGGGTCAACGAACGCGTCGTGCACGCCGGTGTGTTTACAAAATGAAACAGGGGGAGAAAATTACGTAGACCTGACAGGGGGTGTAACTAACTCGGGGAAGATCACTGATGGGTCTAATTTGTTTTTACTTAAGGTATCGGAGACGTTTGATGAATGTTTATATGATGTATCTCACATTTCGAACAGTGGAATAAGGGATAAAGTCCAGACGTTGATAGAAAATTACTGTCCGAATAAAACAGAGACAACTGCTCTGAAAATGAAAATAATTCTATCGGATGAGAAACCCATTGCTCAGAGGTCACGTAGGCTATCTTTGCCTGAAAAAAGAGAGGTCGAAAAGCAAATAGATGAGTGGTTAGAGCAGGGAATAATTAGAGAGAGTTGTTCCGATTTTTCATCTCCGGTTGTGGTATGTAAAAAAGAAAGATGGAACAATGCGATTGTGTATAGATTACAGAAAATTAAACAAGAAAATAGTTAAGGATAGATATCCACTTCCTATAATTGAAGAGGTTTTAGATAAGTTAGGGAATGGGAAAATATTCACAACGCTTGACTTAAAGAATGCATTTTTTCATGTAGATGTTGATGAAGCCAGTAGAAAATATACCGCATTTGTAACGGAAACTGGCCAATATGAATTTTTAAAAGTGCCATTTGGGTTGTCTATTAGCAGTAACTATTTTCAAAGATACATTAATTACGTGTTTAGAGAGTTGCTAAGAGACGGTACATTAATTATTTATTTAGATGATATAATAATTCCGGCTACTGATGAAAAAGAGGCTTGTAAAAAATTAGCTCGTGTGTTAGAAACCGCGTCCAGATACGGCATTGAACTAAATCTAAAAAATGTCAGTTTTGCAGGGGAAGATTAATTTTTAGGGCATGTGATCCAGAACGGTATAATTCAACCTTCGGCGGAAAAGACAGTGTCAGTTTGTAACTTTCCGGAGCCTAAAAACGTGAAAGATGTGCAAAGTTTCCTTGGGCTAACAGGGTATTTTAGAAAGTATATCCCTTCATACGCCATGATAGCTAGGCCCCTTAGTGACTTGTTAAGAGGAACAAATCCTTTTGAATTTGGGCATGCGCAAAAAGTAGCTTTTCAAAATCTAAAGAACGCTTTATCCCGTGAACCCGTATTACATCTTTTAAGGAAGGTGCTAAGTTAGAATTGCATACGGATGCATGCAAACTAGGGTTAGGTGCTGTACTTTTACAACAAAGTGAAGATGGACGTTTCTATCCTATCCATTACATGAGCAAAAGACTTCCATTCAAGAAGAGAAACTGTGTAGTTATGAACTAGAAGTACTGGCGGTTATAGAGGCTCTGAAAAAATTTCGAAATTACCTACTGGGAAGGAAATTCCGAATTCAAACGGATTGTGCAGCATTTGCGAAAACCCTTGACAAGAAGGAATTAACACCAAAGATGGCTAGGTGGTCGATTTTTCTAACGGATTTTGATTACGAGGTAGTCCATCGTCCTGCAAAACAAATGCAACATGTAGATGCGTTGAGCAGACATCCTGTTATGCTAGTGACTAGTGATGAACTAACATACAAGATCGTGAACGCTCAAGAATCTGATGAATATATTAGGACTATTAAGAAGCTGTTGCAAGAAGGTAAAACTTCTGAATTCATCGTTAGTAATAAAATCCTGTACAAGATAAGTGAGGATCAGGAGTTGCTAGTCGTTCCAGAGATGATGCAAGTAGATGTGATTAAGAAAGCTCACTCATTTGGACATTTTGCAGCGACAAAAACTGAGGAGTTGGTGAAAAGAGATTATTATTTTCCGAACATGAGAAGGTGTATCGAAAACGTTATTAAGAACTGTGTTGAGTGCATATTAGTCAATAAGAAGAGGGGAAAGGGGAGAAGGCTTTTTAAACCCTATTCCTAAAGAAGATCTACCGCTGTCGACATATCACGTGGACTTTATTGGACCATTACCAGCGACCAATAAAAATTATAATCACATATTCACTGTTATTGATGCATTTACAAAGTTTACGTGGTTGTATCCAACCAAAAGCACTACAGCTCAAGAAGCCATTGAAAGACTGAAGTTGCAACAAAAAACTTTTGGGAATCCTTCACGAGTGATTAGTGACAAAGGAGGAGCGTTCAGATCTAAAGAATTCGAAGACTACTGTGCTGATGAGCAAATTAGCAATGTGCAAATAACAACGGGAGTACCAAGAGGGAATGGACAAGTTGAGCGAATCCATGGAGTACTAATTCCAGTATTGACCAAGATGTCCATCGAAGACCCGACTAAGTGGTTTAAGCATGTAGATTCACTACAACGTGTACTGAACAGTGTGCCTTCACGCAGTACAAAGTATTCACCATTTGAATTGCTCATAGGAGTTAAAATGAAGAATCCTGAAGATGTCATGATAAGAAATCTGCTTGAAGAAGAGAGTCAAGAGCAACTCTTCCAACATCGAGATAACCTGAGAAGAGAGGCAAAGCAGAACATTTTGAAGATTCAAGAAGAAAACAGAAGAACTTACAACCGAAAACGGAAGGAAGCGCATCTGTATAAGAAAGGTGACTTGGTGGCAATCATGAGGACTCAGTTTGGAAACAAATTGAAACTGCGAATAAAATATTTTGGACCATACCAGGTGACCAAAGTGAAACCCCATGACCGATATGATGTGGCTAAGATTGGAGACCATGAGGGGCCCAATGTTACGTCAGCATCAGCAGACCAGATGAAGCCATGGACTTGGCATTGATGAGAAAGGAGGAATGAACTGGTTTCAAATGTTTGTGTAACTGTATATTAACCTTTATTCTTTTTTGTTTTTTTTTAGTTTGTTTATTTCAGATCCTTAGTGCGTGAGCAGTGAGGACACTGCTTGTGTGGATGGCCGAGAGTTGTGGGAAATTTCCACATGAACATTGAATAGAGGGCGCTGTCAAGGCAGCCACCGGGAGTTAACGAAGGAGGGAGAATTCAGCCAGCGGACTCTAGACGCGCAGGTCGATGATCCGGGGCTGAAGGAAGTGACGAGAACGGTGTCCGAGTAGGGACCCACCAACCCGTTGTCCAGGAGAGAGACGCGCAGGTCACTCTCAGCGCGAGGGCTTAAACGAATTGTAAATACTGTATTATATGTGTAAACATCTGTCTTAGTGAGTAGAACTGTGTAATTAAACGTTAGATTAGAAACAAACAAGAGTGTGATTATTGAATACCCCTAGAACCGTACAATAATCCCACAATATATATATATATATATATATATATATATATATATATATATAATAGAAATATATATATAATATATATAATATATATATATATATATATATATATATATATATATATATATATATATATATAATAGAACCGAAACAAAAAATATTGTTTCAAGTTTTGTTCTGAACATAAAAATTATATTGTATTAATTAATTGTTCTGTTGATGTAACACATCCAAATATTTGAGATCTACTTATTTTTCTTACAATTTATATATTTCTTGCAGATATAAAAATTAAACATAACCATTTGAAATATGTCTGTCTCAATTACGAAGTCCTTTGTTTGGCAGTATTTCATAAAAAATAAAAATGAAGAAAGTGCAAAATGCATGAAATGTAGCAATATTTTGAAGTGTAGAGGTTGGTCTACAAGTAGTTTGCTTAGGCATTTATACAAATTCAGCATAATATATCGAAAGCAACTCAATCCGTTTCGTCAGGATCACAAAATACTGAAATTACTAAGAGAAAAATTGATAGTGATAATGATATCAGAATTACTTCTGAACAAAAGAAACCCTTATTATCATATTTTCTTAAAGAAAAAAAAGAAACACTAGAGGAAATTGTAAGTAAACTTGTTTGTGTAGATGGATTCACGGTAAATGCAATAACAAAAAGTAACTTTATTAGGAAGTCCTTACATGATAAAGGTTATTCCTTTCCTCCAAACCCTAGTGATGTTATGAAGCTTCTATATAAACAATATAATGTGATTAAAGCTCGGGTTACTAATGAAATTTCATCAAAGTTAAATTTCATCAAAGTTTGACGCTCGATGAGTTTACATCGCTTAAAAATAGACGATATTTGAATATAAACGTTCACTTCAATGAGGGTGAAATCTTTAATTTAGGAATGCTATGAATTAGTGGATCCTTTTTAGCAGAAAATTGTGTTAAAGCGGCTGAGACTAAACTACAGGAATTCAGAATCACAACAGAAAAGCACATAGTTGCGTGTGTTACTGATGGTGCTAGTATGATGGTTAAGTTCGGAAAAATAATGAGTTGTGAGTATCACTTGTGATATGTACACACCATACACCTAGCCGTGTGCGATGTGCTTTATAATAAACAAATAGATTTGGTAGAAAACACTGTTGAAATAGAAGATAAATCGCATGAAGAAGAAGACAATGGTGAAAGTGAAGAGCTTGCAGAAGATTTAGAATTTGAAAGCGGTGTAGGAATAGATGCTTTGTTTCATGTCACTTACGCAGAAAAAAATTCCATAACTAACATAAATGAAACTATAAAAAAGATTAGAAATGTAGTAAAATTATTCAGAAAGTCCCCTATAAAGAATGATATTGTACAAAAATATGTTAAAGAAGAGTTTGGCTGTGAAAAGATGGTTTGTTTGGATACCAAAACACGCTGGAATAGTTTGTTGGCAATGCTTGAAATATTTTTAGAAATAAAGTCAGCAATTTCAAAAGCATTAATTGACATTAAAGAAGAACAAATGGGGGTCAATGTAGAGTTTGAAACTGTGACTACAATTGTAAAAGGCTTAAAGCCAGTAAAAATTGGCTTAGAAAAATTATGCAGTCGAAATGCAACTTTGCTAACTGCAGAAGGTGTATTTTCTTTCGTCATTGGAGAATTGAACAAACAAAATTCAGAATTTGCAAAAAATATGAAATATTCTCTAATCCAAAGAATTAATGAGAGACGCAACGTTAATTTAATAGGATTAATGCAATACCTGAATTTTGGGAGAAAATACGAAGCAGCTGCAGTTACTGGCGATATTTCGCGATTGCCTGGTAAAAATTGTTTGGTTAGACAAGCCCAAATGATAGGGACAAGGCTTTTCTGCGAAGAAGAGGAATCAATATCCAACTTTTCACACTCAGAAGAAGAGAGCATAGAGATTTTGAAAGAAAAACCTCTGGCATTAGACGAAAAATTAGAGAAAGCTATTTACTCTAAAACAAAAGTTTTATATTGTTCAACCACAAAAAAAGTACCAGTTTCAACAAAATCATGAAACAAGAGATGTAGTTGTTCGACTCGACTGAAAATCCATCACCAAACATTATAAAACTTAGTGATACTTTAAAAACAATTCTTCCAACGTCAGTTGAAGCCGAGAGAGAATTTTCTGCTGCTGGACTATTCGTTACAAAGCTTAGAACTAGGTTGAGTGATAAAAGTATTAATTGCTTATGCTTTTTGAAATCTTATTTTAAAAATGAATAATCAATTTATTGTATATTTTTGTATTTTTTAGTCACTATATAAATAAGTATTACTTTTGGAGTTTATATGTATCCTTATTTTTTTTATATAATTATTATTGATTTTATTTAAAAATAACTTGTTTTTAAATTTTTTTGAAATTTTGATGTATTCCCGGGATTTCCCGGGAATGGAAAAACCCGGGAAATCAGAAACCCTAGTATTAGATAACTTTGTAAATGAAGATAATATACAAAACATTGAAAAAATTTTAATCACTTACTAACTTTTAACTATTTTTGTTCTGATTAGGGTATCTGACTACGTTCAGAATCGTAACTTTACAAAAGCATGTAAATGAATATTTTTTTTAATCTTTTGTGTCACTTGAATTAAAATATAAATATAAATTGTTTTAAAGGTACTATTAAAATAAAAACTATTTAAATACAATTCTCTTTGGCAGAAAATGAAGAAAGAATACCATATTTTCAAAACATTTCCTTTTATGAGAAATGCTTCTATAATAATATTTGCCTATATATAAGTAAGATTCTTCACAAAGAGAGCTTGAACTATGATTTTTTAAATATATAATTTAGGAATGGATTTTCATATATCGGAGTAGAGAATTTTAAACGAAAAGCACGGGATATTGTGTCATTTAATCGTAATTCTGAAAATAATGTGAATTTTTCAAAAATCCTAGTTCAAGCTCTGTACAGAAGTCTTAGATAGAGGCAAAATATACAAGAATGTTTCATAAAAGGAGATTTTTGAAAACAAGTTCTTTTTTTGCCGAAACGTTGCATTTAAATATTTTTTTATTGTGATAATATTCTTAAACATTAAGTATCAAAAAAGTTATCCATTTATGCGCTTTTAATACCTTAAGAGCAATCTACCCCTTATAATTGGCCAGAATTCGGAAATGCATATCTATAACAAGAAACTTCTCTCTGTACTGCCGCCTTGTGGCATATAATTACCTACGCTTGCCCTGTGTGGGGCTGTGCAGCAGACTCTAATATAAAAGCTCTTAAAGTTGCTCAAATTCTCTAATGCGTAATATAGTTAAAGCTAACAGATATGCGAAAAATTCTGATATACACTCAGGAACATTGAAAATAGCGACCCAAAAAGAAAGCATCGGATTGAAATGAAATTTAATACACATAATGACACAGATGAGAGATTCACTTGATCTCAAAAACAAGACAATTAAATGAATACAGGGTGTGCAACAACACAAATACTGGGAAACTTCAATAGTGCGTTGGACCACCTCCAGCTGCAACACATGCCGCCACACGGTCCAGCATTGAATTGATTAGACACCTTATGTTGTCCTGAGGCAGATGGGCCCACAAATCTTGAACAGCCAACTCTAAATCATGTACAGAGTGACGCGATGGCATCTGCCGTTTTATCTGATCCCACACGTGCTCTACAGGGGACAAATCGAGGGAGCGGGCTGGCCATGGAAGAGTCTGAAAATGACGTAGGAAGTCTTGAGCAACTCTTGCTGTATGTGAACGAGCATTATCTTGCTCGAAAATTGCCCCTGGGAGACCATTTAGGAAAGGTCCTACATGGGGTCGAAGAATATCATCAACGTAACGTTGGCCCGTTAAGGTTCCACGCATCACAATTAAAGTGGACCGGCTATCATAGGCTATGCCCCCCAGACCATTACACCAGCTGTACGGGCAGTGTGGGGGGAATTGTACCGCTCACCAGGGTGCCTCCACACCCGAACACGGTTATCATCTGTCCCCAAAACAAACCGGGATTCATCACTAAACACAACCTTTTACCAATCTGTGACATTCCACCTTGATCTGGCTTGGCACCACTGTAGACGCAGTTGCCGATGTTCCGGTGTTAAGGGGAGTGCATGGAAAGGGCGCTTGGATTTAAGATTTGCTTCTGCAAGGTGTCTGGAAATTGTTTGTGGAACAATTGCTACGCCTACGTCTGCTCATATCGTTGAACGAGTCACTGTAGGGTCCACAAGTTCTTGCCGTGTGATCCTCTCTCCTCGTGGTCTTCCTGGTCCCTCCATACCCGGTTTTCCGCGCGTGGGTACCTTCTCGTGTCCACTGCTCCCAACAATTTCTAACGGCACACTCCGAACGATCCACCTGGCCAGCAACACGGCGCGTCGACCAGCCTGAAGTTTTCCTCCCGATGATCAGGCCTCTCTCAAACTCGCTTAACTGTGGGAAATGATTTCTCGCACGTTTACCTAGCATGTTTCGCTTACCAAAGTCTTCCTACAATCGGTAGGTAATCGTCACGTTTATGAATCTTCGAATTTGCGCTGGCTTATATAGCACCCTCTGCCTGATTGTAGCAACACCTCGGCGTGTATGAGCATGCGTATTGGCACAAAACTTGGATCATTTACATATCACATTACGCTGTACTTATTTGCAAAGTTTCGTGATTGTGCTTAGCTTCCTTCTTGGGGGTCGCTATTTTAAATGTTCCTGAGTGTATATATATTGTTACGTAGATCCGGATTCGAGGATTTTATGCAAAACAATTAAAAAGAAAATAAACATTTTTTAAGAGCGATGTGAATTTATTATCGAAAATTCAATCCTTTAAATACAGGATTCAGCAGAAATATTCACAGGATAACTATCCGAAGGTCTTCACACCTTCAACAGCAATCAAACACAATCACCAGTGTTTAAAAATACACGTACGTAAAGATTTTTCACAAGCACAGCCGAGCTAATCGCTAGTTAAAACAATCCTCACTACTCACTGGCTTAATCAAGACTGATCGCCGTACCGGCGAGTATCTTTTTTTTATATGCGTGACAGAAACTTCCAGAAATATAACCGCTCGTGTCATTGAACGTGACACTAGTGGAGAGACCCACTACTTTCTAGAAGATTCCAGAGGGTATTGAACTTGCCAGTATGGTCACCACTGACGCCAAAAATGATGCCAACTTGGTTCTACCATCAAGATTTCGCCTTCTCATTAAATCGCTATTATAACGTAAGGGCGGCATTGCTTGTGAATAGTACAATTTTAACATAAAACAAATATAACATAGAGTTATATAAATGCATTAAACACTCAAATACAAATTATTTACACTATTTACACAAAAATCGTATATAACAATATATATATATATATTTATAAAAATACTTCCTCTAAAAAAATACATGCAAAATCTGTCTATAAAATTTTTCAATAATTTACCTAATATTGCCACAATGTCCAAAATCTCAGTAATTACTATCCTGAGCCGGATACTAAAAGACCCAGGAGAATTCTCCTGGATTCTTGTAATCTCTCCTAGCAATTAATTTAATCACTCACCTTGTGGTGAGTGTAAACCTAGCTAAATTTTTATATTTCCTTCCTTCTAATTATATTTTTATTTTCACTATTCTTAAAATTGTTCAATGCTGCTTCCACTTTGGAACCCCACACAGGCTATCTTTCTAGACCCCACTCACCCTGCTATGTTCCAATATATCAGGGAAACCAATAGAGTCCTAACTCACCGAGTGATATCAGCCAATGGCAAGCAAGACTCTCATCCAACATCAGTAGTTTTCCCACCAACTTCGGATGCCTTCGAAGCAGCTCCCCTGACCACGCCTTGTCACATCCTCCCAACCAATCAGGAGAGTCACATTCATAAAGACCCATCTACATCAGGCCGCATTCAAATCATCAGATATGGGAGGGAGGAACGCTTCGTGTACCATTTTCCAGTGACATTCAGCGTCATTTTTATATGCTTTTTCAAAACCACATTTCCGAACGTTATCAGTCTCCTTACTGACTCGGATCTCATAACTCAGAATTTTTTAGCTGATTTTCGAATAGGAGTAATTTTTATGGGGGAAAAATAGAGTTCTGTTATGAGAGAAAGTCTATTTTAGAAATCAAACAATAAAAAATAATTTCGTAATTTAATTCCCTTTTAGATTTATATAATTTTGTTCAAATATAATGAATAAAGCGGAGATTGTTAAAGATGTACTTTTTTGTTTGATGGCTCCACATTAAAAAAAAGTATTATTAAACAAAGGATGTAAATTCTAAGACCTGATGATTCTACGCTGGTGTTCAAGATAAAGAGAATTCGCCTATTTCATCGAATTACTTGAAAAGAATTGAACGAAATGTAAAAATACCGCTTCGAAAGAAAGATGCATATCTTGTACGTAGAATAAGTAAGCATATATGTGTGGGTGGGTAGAACTAATTGTGTAACAGGATTTATAAGTGTGCGTACGAAAATCCCCATTTCGTTCGCCAGCACACTTCGCCTTACTTGATTTTTTTTTTTTTTTTTTTTTTTTTTTTGCAGCAATCCTTTAATTTAAAATTCATACAGTAAGAATGAGTAACCACCAATGTTTAGATGGTGGAATGAGGTGGCGTGCCTCGGCACCCACCTAATTCCTCTAAACTGGAAACAACTTGCGAGCAGAGAGAAGTGAACTGATATGAACGGACACTCAAAAAACCTGTCTTTTTTCGGACATTCGCTCCCGACTTCTCTCTCTGACTCGCACGAGGAAAGACGTGTTTTTCCTTTATTCAATTTCCATGTTTCAACCTAAGTAATTAGTAATTCTTGTAATATTCTATAATGCTGTAAAATGAAAATATGTTAACCTTTATTATCATTCATTTTTACTATTTATATGGCGTGGAATAAACCTTTGATAGATTCCCACTTCACACCATAGCGCATTGTGGGTAGGCTAGAAGCAGGTTAATCTCAAATCCAAAGTTGTTGATAATTCAATTTAACGTCCAGCCCCGTATTTCAGTTCAAGAGAAATCCTGACGGCCAAGGTCATCCAAGAGCCAGGACGTCCAGAGAAGATCGTCATTTATCCATTGTAGCAAGGCGTAACAAAGATGCTACATCTTCTCCGCTAACTTGTGAGTTGTATGCGGCCACAGGAACTCGAATTTCCTGGTTGACTGTTTCCAGAAGACTTCATGAGAAACGGCTGTTTGCAAGAAGACATGTTGTTTGCGTCCCGTCAGTTCTGCAAACAGGAGAGCTCGTTAAAAATGGTGTGGAGATCATAGAGATTGGAGCATGGATCAAAAAGGGGACCGTTCTCTTCATTAATGAGTCCCGGTTCAGCCTTACCAGTGATTCTCGCTGCATTTTCATATAGAGAGAACTGAGTAACTGCTACTTGCCTTCCAATGTCTGGGAAATCGACCATTACGGCAGCGGAGGCTTGATAGACTGAGAAGGCATTACATTGGGTGGCCGCATACAATAAGTCTTTGAAAGAGGTATTGCAATTGCCATGAGGTATAGGGATGAGGTCTTGGAACCTTATATTTTGCCTTTTCGGGAGTGCATTATCCCTGATTTTATTTTAATTGATGACAACGGAGGCTACATAAAGTTCATCTGGTTCAGGGGTGTCCAACCCAAATGACCTTGCGGACCACTTCGAAAAAACATTATAATCCTGCGGGCGCACATAAGAATATGTACCTTTATATTAGATTTGGAAACTAAAAAACATTTATTGGAGTGAAAATTTAAAACAGAATGAATTATTATTATTGTTTTCATTATTTTTCATGTATACCCCCAGACACAGATAATATAATAATGTTTATGTAATACAATAATGAAATGATCAAATAATGTTTGAAATATTACAGTTTCCATTTTCTTGAAAATTACAGTGTTCCTATTGAATTGATCTTTCGTTACTCATTGTTGGAATTTGATAGTGCTGTCATTCGTAAACGATTAAGTATATATTGTCCTTTATCTTAACCGTCCTGAATACTTTTTTTAAACTTTAAAGAATATCTCTGACTGCGTCTTGCTTTTTGGTCACTCCAAACAGAAAAGAAAGAGGAGAAACGAAAGTCGCACACACAGAGAGAATCATGTACCATCCATAGTAAAGGATATGCATAATGCAATTCGAAATTTATTAAAAAAGTAATTTACTATAGTAAAATCAAATGTAACTGTTTGAGAAAACATAAATCTATTTTAATCTAAAGGACATTTCTATTATCAAAAAGGATTTATTTTAAAACAAGAACAGGTAACAGGCAAATACATTGTTTATATCTATATAAATTTTCCCTCAAATAAATTTTTAAATGAAAAAAAACTTTAAAAATCTGATATTTAACATTTTTTAAAAAGAGTCGGCGGGCCGCAACTTGCGTACTGACGGGCCACATGCGGGCCGTGTGTTGGACACCCCCTGATCTGGTTGATTAATTATCAGGAAAATGAAAATATTCGCGGGGTAGAAACTGATCAGCCAGGCCTCAACCACTTAGAGCAGTGGGTGTGTTTGTTTGTTTTAACATATCGGAGAAATCTAGATTAATGTATTGAGTTATATGGAATATTAAGCAACGAAACTTATCATTCTCTCCAATCAACATTTTTAATGTTGTGACATATCCATTGCAAGACACCTGCCAGTACTATTTCCTTTAATAACTCAACATACATCTGTTTTTACGTAGAATTTTCTTATTATTTCGAAATCCTGTCTAGTGTTTCTTAACTGAATAAGCAAGAGAATATTTTGTAAAAACAAATTTATACACCTTGAATCTTTTGATGGACGCGTAATTTAATAGTAACCGTATATTCCGGTGTATAACGTGCACCTATACTTTCTAAATGCATTTTTTTTTTTAAATTTTTTTGGTGTATTCGCTATGTAACGCAAGGGCACCATTTTTTTTTACCACGAAGAAACCTGAAATGTACATGTGTATTGCTATTATGGTTTGACAAAAACGGCTCTAGAGGTGATTGATGGAATTCCTCTGGATGCAGCCAAGATCTATACTGATGGCAGTAAGGGAGAGACAAATACTGCTGGCAGTGGAGTCTTAATTGAACTACCTGGCCGCGTCATCAAATTTCAGAGAAGAAATGCTGACCATGCTTCTGTCTTTAGAACGGAGCTAACAGCTATCATGAGTAGTCTTTCATTTATTAAAAACATAAGAGATCTAGCTTTTTCTGAAATTTGGATACTGACAGACAACCGATCATCCATTCAACATTTATCGAATTGGCCATCTATCGGCGACAGCACCAGCAGGAGTATTCTTCACCTTTTTCAACAGCTTTCGGATCGGCACCCTATTCATCTACAGTGGTTCCTTTCTCATGTAGGCCTTTTCGGAAACGAAGTTGCGGACGACCTTGCGAAAGCAGCTACCAGCAATCCTGTGGATCCGGAAGACCACATGTTCCTTACATCGACTGAGATCTACTCCAGGGCTAAAGAATTAATATGTAGAACCTGAGTAGTCCCTTCTGTACACCCATGGTACTTTCAAAGACACCCTGGATCCACCATATCATTCAAGGTTTCCAGATCATATCAAACGGCATTCTTACGATTTTCTACTGGTCACCTGAGGTGCATGAATTTTGAGGGTGGCAAAAGAAGCTTCCCAATTTGCCCCAAATGTAACATCAGTCCTTTTTCTCCTCAGCACATTCTGCAATGTCTGGGGTTTTCCTGTGAGGAGGCTGTTGCATTCCCCCTGCTGTTCTTAGACTTTGTACAGATTTATGGACTCATGGATCTAACTTAGTTTCACTGGACCAGATGGGGATTAGTCCCACCATCACCACCACAAAAACGGTTAACATAAAAACAACACTTCACAAAATATCTCTCTTCACGATGGTGCTCTTCTACTTAGCGAACAGTACAACACGAAAACCCATTGTAATTTTTAAAAGAAAATTTATGCCCATGTTTTCATTCATGTGCATGAGGATGGATGGATGAAAACGTGTAAAATTGTGGACAACAAATGTTTGGCAAAAGCGTCCTGGTGTTTTAAACAACCCAGAAAGTTTTTTAGTTTGGGGCATGTTCTGATCCCATCTAATGGATATTACGAAGAAATTGCTGAAAGAATGCAACACAAACATGGCAGTTATTTCAGAAGGATAAACACCATTATAAAGTTCAGCCTTTAGATGTGTGAAAAAATATTTACCGCAAGAGGGCCGAGTGCATATGTTGAAATTTAATTTTTAAATGCTCATCTTTTCGTTATTTTTAAAACTATAATTGTTATATCCAGTGTATCACGCAAAACCAATTTAGGTTTTTTTTAATGTTGTATGTGCGTTTTATACGCCGGAATTTACGATAACAGCTAATTTTCAGCACCCTGTTCAGAGTAATCCACATAATCTGAAGTTCAGCCCAACATGTCCATTGTAGATCATTTTATAATCCTCTTGTGTTTGAATTTGCTTGCCTGATTTTGTGTTAATGTCGCAACAAAATACAGAGAGCCATGCGTAATACTTTAGAATGGATCTCTTAACTTAGAGCCTTGCCTGAACAACGAGAATGGTATATGAGTCCATTCCGGAGATCTTTGATAAAATGAGAATTCAGAAAAAAACTCGAAATCGTTGTAACGAAATTAATAAAGTTATTAAATATTTGATGAAATGTATCAAAAGAGGTATTTTTTTTCAGTTCCTACTATTAACTCACACTCTCTCTATATTTATTTATCTTGATGAAATTTTCAATCGTTAATAAGATACATTTTAAAGCGCTCAATTGAGATGAAATTTTATATACATGATTATTTTGGATGACAATACAATAATTTAATTATAATTGATGAAAATTAATTGATTAAAACTAATTATTTAAAGAATTACAAATACAGCCACGTTGGCGACTTAGCGACCATTTTGGCTACTTGTGTCAAAACTTGAAAATGTTTTTTTCTCCCATTTTAAAGCATTCAGTTAAACTGAAATTTTATATACACGATTGTTTTGGATGACAATACGATACTTTAATGATAATTAATAAAAATTAATTACCACTTAATGTTGTGACTTTGTCCTATGTATATACATATTTATATTAATTGTAACTATTTAATAAAAGGTTGCTAAAATAAAATTTTTCTTTGATCTAAGTAGGAATTGACTTAAAATTTGTTTTTTATATTACTTGTTTTTTGTTTGAATTTGTGGATCTATTAGATTTTATCCCAAGAAAACATAAAGAAAATTACAGTCCTAATTAATAAGGTTTTTAAATAACTTCGTATCTTAGAAGTTTGGTAACAATAATACTTTTTCCTCTGGAAAAATTACGCGTACAAGTTAGCCTCTTTCTGGAGAATTTTTTTTTCATAGAAAACTGATTCACTATAATAATGTATAACAAAGGAATCTTTATATCTTCGAGGCTGCAGCATTGAAATGGCCAAGCAATTTCAGCCAGCGATATTTCAGTCAACAGCATGTTCGATTTCTGGCTTTACGTGAGACTCGTAGTGAAGAAGAGTTTATTCAAGCTCCTCTACATAAATTTATCTGGGCTCAATGTCCTCACTTCGTGGTTTGTATTCAAAGAGTTGGATTCAACCTGAAATGCCGACTTCGCCATCAGATCATAGTTCAAAATTATGAGGTTTATTGGCTGCTGATAGCAAAGTTTTGCGTAGGACAAAAACAGTTTGAGAAAATAACTTTTCTTGCTCCATATCCCGCACAAACGAATGAAAAAAACGGCACAATCATTAGAAATCCGTGGCGCCTATTACAATAGTTTTAGTAGCAAAATGTAAAGCATTAGTTTTAACTTTGAAACGAAAATTTAAACATTTATTTCCATATACGTTTCTATTTTTGCGCGCATTAAAAATACGAGAATGGGTATTACTCAACAATAATATTTAAATGTAATAAATCTTTTCTTCCCTTCCAAATGATTATACATCGGCGCTACAATCACTGTTGTAGTTCCAAGAAACACAAACATTACCTGTACGCATGGGTAATTGCCTATAGCAGGGGTGGCGAACCTTTTTGGGTCAACGTGCCATTTTTTCTAAAAATACGTTTAATGAGTTATAGGCGTGCCATCAAATAATTTTGACTTGAGATTATTGAAGAACTAATAAAACAAAATACGAACAAATCAAAATTCTTTATTTAATACGAAAAAATACATTTTGCACTGTATAGTAGTAAATTTTTTAGTTATACTTGTAATTTAAATTTAAATAACATTAGTGTGATTTCTGCTGTTGTAGATTAGATGACAAATAACTTATATCAGGATTATAATATGTTACTTTTAGTAGAATGCATGCTGAATTAGAGTCGTCTGTTAAACGGTTTCTAAGCGAGTCTTTGATGTTATTTTTATCTCTGAAAATAATGACTCGCAGGCATAGGTAAAAGAAAATATTGTTAAAATAGCATACGCCAACTTCTTCAAACAGTTAAATGCGTCTGGAATCGAATTACATGTTTCCAAAATTTCGTTACTGGTATTTTTACTTATATTGCTTGTCAATCTTAATGCTTCAATCTCTCACTTCCAACTTTTTCCTTGTTTCAATAAACTTTTGAATCCATATTGAGAACTAGACTGGAAATCAATCAGTTGCATTTCAAGTTCTTCAATTTCCAACCAATCGAATTGAGACAAGTTCAGTTTATCAAACGAAATCACATCAGGGTACATAATAAATTTGAACGTTTCCGATAATTCCTTGAACTGAGAGAAAATCTCGCTGAAAATTCTTTGATTATAGATTATATATGGAAATAAAGTCATCAATAACTTTTTCTTCATTTCGTTTCTCTTGGGCAGCTAAATCTTTGATATTTTTTTTCAAGTTTGGGAAGTACTTGTAGTTTTTTTTGTAATAATATCGTTTCTGAAAACATATAGTTTAGCTTCAAAAGCGTGAATGAGATCCATCATGACGATAACTGTTTTATTCTGTCCTTGAAGCTTTATGTTCAATTCATTGAAATGTTGACATATGTCTGTAAAAAACATCAATTTTAAAAGCCACATAATAGCCATCAACTGTGGATGTTGTTCAATTTTGCTCTCATTTTGTTGAAACAGTCTGATTTCTTCCAAGCAATCAATAAATCTTTGAAGTACGTTCCCGCGGCTCAACCAGCGAACATTGTTATACATTATTAAGCCATTATACACCGAATTGACTTCATCCAACAAAGCATCAAACTTTCGTTTATTTAAAGCCTGCGACGATATGAGGTTGACTATTTTTGTGACTAAAGTTATAACATTATCAAGAGATGTTAAACCACTTTTTGCACATAAGGCTTGTTGGTGAATAATGCAGCGGCATTCAAGAATCGAATGTCCTACGTCTGTTTTAAATAAAGAAATGAAGCCATTTTTTTGCCTACCATATTTGGAGCACCATCAGTGGTTACTGAAACAATTTTTTTAAAATCAATTTCTTTCTCAGCAAGGAAATTTCTTACTGCCGTACAAATATCTGTGGCCTTTGTAGTTGCTAACAACGATGTTATCACAATTAATTCTTCCTTAATGATGTTTCCTACACAATATCGAGCAAAGACAGCTAAACGTACTGATTTAGTAATGTCAATACTTTCGTCAAGACATAGCGATATAAAAGGAGCGGAGTTAATGTCATTTTTTTGTTGATCTGTAACATTTTCTGCCAATGTCAAGATTCTATCTTTCATTGTGTTTCTAGATAGAGGAACATCTTTGAGATGCGCTGAATTATCTTATCTTTATTATCAAAATCATCAAAAAGTGAGGGCGCACATGCCAACCAACCTTCCTTCAAAAACTCTCCCTCTTGAAAAGTTTTACCATGCCGAGCAATGGCATTTGCAGCCGAGTAACTTGCCGCACTGGTGTGACAATTTCTGCTTACATATTTAACCATAGACGTCGACTGTTTATTTCTGTCTTTTACTGCATTTGCAATTAATTCATTTTGCTCGGGTTCGCTTTTTTCACAAAAGGATTTGTGATTTGTTTCAAAATGCCGTTTTACAGACGTTGTTCTGCATACAACTGTTCCAGAACATAAAACACACACCGCTTTGTCGCCTTTATTGATCATGCCATATTTCTCAGCCCACCAAGTTTGAAATTCTCTGCTACACTTACTATCTGGCACTTTTTGTTTTTTTGTTGATGATGATGATGACTGTTAATTTTAATGGCGCAAGGGCCAACTTTGGCCAAGCTGCGCCAAACATTTGTTTTTTTGTTGAACTAGCCATGTTAAATAGCAGTTAAAAATCGTAAATTTAACACAACACTTTAAATGTACAGTTGTGTCGATGAAATTGACTGTTCTATGTGCTCTCGATTCCTCCCCCCCGCCAAAAACCTTTTTACTGACTGCGCACGACTGCGGGCTCATGGGCAGATTTATTTGTTTTTAGGAAATTGAGTGCTTGTACGAGATTTCTGTATTTAGAAATAGTTACATACACACACTATGCGTAGATAAACTTTGCATCATTAGCAATTTATAATATACGAAGTATTTACGCAAGACAACAAACGAGTCTGCTCCCCGACTTGTCAGTGTCGCGACGGATCACTAGCGTTTGTTCATAATACTTCATAGTAAACTTAATTATTTTAAGCTAAAATGCAAATCGTTTTTGATCGATGGTGTGCCCAAAATATTCTTTCGCGTGCCATCATTGGCACGCGTGCCACTGGTTCGCCATCCCTGGCCTATAAGCTTGACTGACTCATTTACGTAGCTACACATCCAATCATAGAAACACAAACGCGGTATTTCTTCCGAACTCAAGTGAAAATTACACTGAAAAAAAAAGAGGGGGAAACACATTCGCATCAGTTCTCATACTTTAACAAGTCTAAGTATAGAATACGTGAACAAACTTTGTCTTCCCAACAAATGAATGGCAAAAGAAAACGAGAGTTCGAATCCACAAATAATAAATCTTCACTCAACAACGGATGACGCTCCAATTTTATAGTCCTTTGTATTCCACGTTCGCTCTTTTCTGTTCAAAATGCAGTGGAAAATGACAAAATTGTTTTACATTATAGCGGCTTACGCATGTGACGTTGTGTGTTTTCTATAGTGAGGACAATATTTTCGAATACTTGATTCCCTGTATCATTTCGATATATCTTCGCTCTGCATTGTTCTGTCAAGCCGTGGTGGAACAGTGTGTTTATGAGTACGCTGTTTCAACGGTCGTTAGAAAATAACCAGAATTTCATTATACGACCGCAAGGATAGAAATGTTAAATAGTCTTTTGAGTGGTCAAAATATAGAAACACTTCCATTCTTTTTCCAGACCAACGGGTTAAAGACATTCAGATATTCTTCGAAATAATATATATATAGATATATAGATATTCTTCTAAGACAAAACTAAATTTAAGACAGGGGTAGTTTAGAAGCCCCAATGTCGAATTCAAATTTTTTCAAAAGTATGCGGTTGACTAGATTTATTCGCTCCTATACTTTGTTAGGAAATACTTAAATTACGAATTCCTTAACTATCGTTTCGAGAATTTCCAAATGTACAACATTTTAGCCTTCGAATTAGATTTCGTATATATAAAAAAGGAAAATATTTATCCAGAAGTGGTATTGAGCAGAAAAGAATCATGCTGTCATGAGATTTATGAATAAATAGAATTTTTCCCATTAAAATATCAATTCGATCAGTGAATAAAAAGAATGCCACATTAAAACGAAATAATATAGTCTGCTAAAGAATAATTATTTTAATACATACTGGAAGCATAAACACGTGGACATGCGAGGACTTCGAACCACCACAAATAACTTTTCAAATTTCATGCTAAATGGGCATATATATATTCATTGCCTATTCACCCAAAAAATAATATATGTTTCAAAACTGTTCTTGTTATTTATCCAGAAAAAAAAAGTGTTTTGTAAAGTTGAAAGCGAAATCTTTTGCTCGTTACTTCGAATTTTATTAGGTATATGCTAAATTTATACCTTAATCTTATTTATTAGAGTATATAGCGTCCATAGCAATAGTAAAGTTGTGTTTGGCATCCTTTTAATCTTTAGTTATTTCTTGACAAAGGAATTTAGATATATGAACCATTTTTGGAAAGATTATAATAAGGGATAAGCTTTAGTTACTATAAGAAAACATTACCGGTTGCTTATAAATTCACTATCTCCTAATGCCAATAAACTCTGATTTCCAATAGAAATAATAGGTTAAGGAAAAAGAAATCTATTATTTTTACGTGAACTTCAAGACTTTATTTAACATGATTTGGATTACCAATTTCGGCCAAATATGCACCGTTTTGTTCTATAATATGTTGCCATTTTAAAGGTAGCTTCATAATGCCTTTCTCATTGAAGCCCTGGCCCTTATTGGTGAAAATCTCAAAAAATAGATTTTCTTAATCTTCTCTTGAAGTCAATTTCTTATCACTAAGGAAGTTTTGCAATGCAAGAAAAGCATGGTAATAGTTTGGTGTCAGGTTCAGACTATACGGTGTTTGCATCAAAATTTCCCAACCACGCTCCAGGAGTTTCTGGCGAGTCATTATAGACGTGTGTGGCCTAGCGTTGTCCTGATGAAACAAACTTCTAAATTTGGTTAACTGCTAGTTTCAAACGCTTCAATTGTTGACAGCAGAAATCCGAATTTATTTTTTTTGCCTTATGGAAGTAACTCATTTTAAACCATTCTTTTCCAGTCCCACCAAATGCACAGTACAACCTTCCTGGTGTGGGCACCGTTTGAGCGGCTTCACTGCGTTTTGACCACGATCGTTTTTACACAGTGTTGTCGTATGTGACCCATTTCTCATCTCCAGTCACCAACCGCTTAAGAAATGGATCGATTTCATTTAGTTTGGCTAAGGTTCCCTTCACACCAAACGAATCCGAGTCATTCACAATCAATCCTATCTGATTAACCAGGATTCGGCTTCGTAATTTCCCACTCAAATAAGCCTATAACTAGTTCCTGCCTCAACCCCGAACAAATCCGGTTCTATCCATTATGAATCTCATCCCCGCGTGATTCAGCAGGTTAGATTTCCTTCAATCCTTCATTAGCAACCGAGAGCAATGAATGTTGCAATTCCTTAAAGAAAAAGGGAATTCAAATAAATAGAGTGTTGATTTTCATTGTTTTTTGTGTTATTAGTGATTATATCATATAAAGTTTCTATTTAAGATACCGATTTCAGATGTGTTAAAGATAATGACTTTATATTTAGGGTTAACATGGTTTTGTTTTTATGCCAATAAATGCTGCTTATATTTTTGTGTGTGGTATTCATAGTATTCTTTTTCTTTATGTAAACTAACTCTAGCTCTTGTCACCAAGTGTGCAGGCTGTATTTTATCCCTGCTAAGGTTGGGTAAATAATAAATTTAATTTTGCATGCATTATTTTATTCAATTTTAGAAATTTGAAAACTTTATTCTTTACTTAATAATACTTTAAAGTAAAATGTGTGTTTTTTTAGGGATGGGGGAGTAATATTCTGAAGGATAATTTAAATAACTTCAGAGATCAATTTGATAAGAATTTATTTAATTTTGGGAGAGAAAAAATCAAATATTTATTTGAATGCTAAAATAAAATAAAACACCAATATACTTTCGATAATTTTAATTTTTTAAAAAAATTCCATTTCATAACTACATTAGTCACAAAATTTGTTACATGTTAGATAAAACAAACAAAATGTAAATGGCATAGTAAAATTTTTAATTTATTAATGTATTAGAAAATCGAGTAAAACCATTTTTAAATTTACCATAAAAAAAACATTATTTGATTACATTAGATATATTATTATATTATAAAACATTAGATATATATGTTATTTGTAAAAGTAATTGCATTATAATATAATTATAATACATATATATTAGTTATTACTTCTTTTTAGACTATAATTACACTTGATACTAACAGGGAAAATATAAAACAAAAATAAAATTCTTACATTTTTTTTGTTTTATGTATTTCAATTTGAAAATAAATGAATAAGGATACAGTTGTGAAATTAATAGCTTGATATCTTAATCGTCTTAAAACATTAAAAACAGCATCCATGTTCGACAACAACAGATGGAAGAATGTTGACCCGTATTAACTTCTTTGGCGGTGTAAAGGCGCGAATCTTGGTTCATTCAGAATCGCTGTGATTTGGATTGCTCGCGACATGGGATTCGTTTGGTGTGAAGGGAGCCTAAGGTTTCGCACATGGAAATTCGATCCATCATGTTTTTTGTGTAAATGGTTTAAAACTGTTTTATGATTGATCTTTAGCTCCTGGACGATGCTACGATTACTAACATACCGGTCAACTTCGATGATCTCTGTGATTTAATATACGGCGGGTCTTCCAACCGGTATAGTGGTTAGCGATGCTGACTGCAGTGCCGTGGGGACTGGGTTCGAATCTCGAAGAAGACATGGATGTTTGTAAATGCATAGTGCCTTTGCGGCATGAGAGTACTCTAAATAGCTGTCGAGCCACAAATCTTCTCGTGTGGTTGGTGGAAGGGGTAGAGAGATGGGATGCCCCTGATCACCCCCAGGTGTCCTCCCTGAAAAATTGGGGTGGAAACGAGCTAAATCGTACTGTCATCTGTATGGTGCTCAGAGCTACTGCTAACGAAAGGCGTCACTTAGCCCTTTGCCATAATGAATATCGTAGGCCTCGATCTGGCCTTTGCCGATCTGGTGACATCAGTAACAACAACAACGGCGGGTCTTCAATGGCACCAAGATTTGAGTCCCTAATTCTGTAATAACAGGTACAAGTTTGTGACCGCGGTCTCAGATAAAACAGAAATAAATTATAAACATAGAAAATACAAAATGCATCTTAAATAATTGTAAATATATAGGAATACATGGATAAAAAAAAAAAAACACCACAAGTCTGAAATTAATAATCAAGGTTTAATTAAATTTTAGTAACTTTTTTTAAATATTACATTAAAAATATTTGTTCAATCTCAGATTAAAAATAAAAATATTGACAGAGCCTAATAAAAATACTATCGATAAAATATATCAAATTTTATGAATAAATAATACAACAATAATTTTAAGTATAAAATTTATCGTAACATTACATATAACATTTTGTTTGTAAAGTGTGAGTTAATTCAATTACCTTCACTTATAACCCTTTATCTACCGCATTATGATTTATTACAGTTTTTTTTATGCAAAATTTTTTTTAATCACTACATTGAAAATTAAGAAATATACATAAAAAAATACTCAACATTGGGGAAATTTAATCCGTTAGAGTTAATTAATTGCGGTCTTCATTAACATACAAAAAAAAATAAGACATTTATCTTTTGACATTAACTATTCTTTCGGATCAAAAATGATTATTTTCGCAATCCACTGAAAACGCAATTTCTGCTATAAAACTATTCGCCTTCTCTCCCCCCTCAAATACTCCTTATAGAACCCGTGCTGCCATATATCTTGGAAGAGTGGATTTAAAGGAATTTTCCATCTCAGTGTTGTAAAAGTATTCGTAAAAATGGTTATTCTACGTAATTTTAAAGTGAATGGTACTAAAATGGTAGATAAAGGGTTAAATAGATTTAAGAGAAGTTGTAGATTCCACTTTAGTTCCAGCACATTTTTTGCTTCGAAGGATTTAAGACTTTCTCTATCAGACAATAGATGGCGACACCAACATAAAATCTGTGTGTAATCGCTATCTCTTGTGCTGATCCGCACACACAATGCAATTTATCTCTAGATGCAAAATTTATTTTTAGTTTATAAGTAAAATTTTTTAAAATTGAGTTATGCATGTACAAACACATGGTTTTTTTAAAATCCGTTGAAGCAATACAATTTGTACAAGATAATAGTTAACAGGAATGTAAAGTACGGAAGGGATATAAGGACGATAATTTCATGCAGGTTAATTGCCTTCAATTTTCAAACAAGAAACAAGATTCGTTACATATATGCAATAACTTAAATTGGTATTTATTCATAATTCGAATCTCCTTTATTATTAACATCTGTTTCATAAATCCTAATACCCTATTTCGAAACGCGTCTAAATTTATCTTTTTCTAAAGCATTAAAAACCTTATGTTGGTATATTTATTACTGATACTTTTAGAACTTGTATTTCTAAAAGATTTATTGGCCATTGCAAGAAATACAAGATCATTAATTGTTTTCGTGCTCCTTACTAACTGGGATTTAATATTCCTTAGGTAATGATGTCATTTCTATAAATAACTAATTATTCCCTTCACCTAAACACGTGACTGTATGATGCGTTTTTCCCTGTTTTTTCCTGTATATCAAAATTTGATATTTGAATAATTCCCTCTTTGCTCTTTATCTTTGTCTTCGTCAAAATGTAAAGCGCGCGCGTGTGTTTTTGTGCTATGTATCTTCTGTGTTGTGTTTATGTTTATGTGTCTCTACAACTATAATAAACAGGATTGATAATGAAAACCAGACTGCCTAGTCATTGCAACATCAAATAAATAATAATGAAAAATTCCTTATCACTCGACACGCCTTGTCATTTCGTTACAGTGTTCATTACCCCAATAACCACGACTACTAACTAATATATATTATAAATGTGAAAGTTTGTGAGGATGTTTGTAGGTCTTTCACGCAAAAACAACTGAATGGATTTTAATGAAACTTTACAGTAATATAGCTCATACATCAGAATAACACATAGGCTATAATTTATAAAGATATTGTGTGAAGTGTCCAAAATATAACGTTATTTGTCATGTAAGTAGGAAAAAATTCTGACATCTGCAAACAAATCTGGCTTGCGCTGCAAAAAAGCCCACCACAGCATATATCTATCTTTTGTTTGTTAAGAACTCTTTTTGTTTTGGCTACGCAAGGGGCTCGCTTCTAATTAATTCCTGTGATCAGAATAATGCATATTTTTTTTATTTCAGAATAAAACTAAAATTTGAAGGGAGAGGTTATTCTAAATCTCTCTTTATTTTAATGTTTTTTTTATGATTTTATTATGCATATTTGGTAGTAAGAAATTGATCTTTTTTCAAAATAAATGCATTGATCGGTTCTGGTACTTAAAGTAAATAAACTTTCTCTTTCACACTGCATCATTTCGACAAATTTTCAAAATTTGTTTGTGGTTAGTAGTTAATTATAACGCTATAATTTTAATTGAATAGGCGGATATTGCATTTTTAAGTATAAAAGTAATTATAACTACTGTACTGTATTTTTTGGAGTGAGTGAGTGAATATTAACGTCACACTGTTCAGCTACACGAGGGCTTTTGGCAACGGACCACGTAATTTTGAACCATGGTCAAGTGACGAGGAAGACACCTGAGCTGACACCTCTTCTCCTAACTACCACACCACACCAACTTAGAAGGAATATTCTACCAATACTTAGCAGGAATATTCTTTGAAATCCACTCTTCCAAGATATATGGCAGCACGGGTTCTATGATGAGTATTTTAGCGGGGAAGCCGAATAGTTTTGTAGCTGATATTGCGTTTTCAGCGGATTGCAAAGATTATTATTTTTGTCCCGAAAAAAATAGTTTATGTCAAAATTTAAGTGTCTTATGTTCTTGTATGTTAGTGAAGACCTTGGAAAATGATTTGACTACTTATTTTAAGTGAACGGTGTATATAATTAATTTTACAGTGGAATGAATATCTTCAATTAATTTATTAGCTCAAACGGATTAAATTTTCCAAAGTGGAGTATTTTGTTTATGTATATCCCTTAATTTGTAAATGTAGTGATCCAAAAAAAATATCGTAAGAAAAAAACTGCAGTAAATCATAATGCGGTTGGATAAAGTATTAAAGTGCATTTCTCCCCTACACGGCGGGTCTTACAAAGCTCTAATAAAGCTCGAGCTACGAAAGTAGCTAGGCATTTGCCAACTTGACTCTATCGTTAACATTTCCCTATGTTTTTCATTGAATCGCCATTATAATTTAAGAAATGGCGCTGCTTGGGAATACTACAATTTTAAAATAAAATAAATACAACAAAAAGTAATATTAATGTATTACACTTTCAGATATAAATTATTTACACTACTTTAAGCGTTCATTACGCAAAACTTATAACAATGTGTTACTTTTGCTGAGCAGAGATCAGCTTAGGGAGGTATTTTGAAAAATCGACCCTCAAGAGTATTACGAGGAATTATAAATAAAAAAAAAATCCTTTTTATCAGCTATTAGATCTACATACGTAATATTTAACAAAGGTGTTTTTCTTTGTCTTTTTTTTGTTTTGCTAAGGTATGCAAAAAGCTTTTTTTGTTTAGTTGCAATTCACGTAAAATTAACTTATTACATACTTCTTTTTCTTTCAATCTGTGTTGTTTAATTTTTCAGCTCACCCGTGCGAAGAACGGGTATACCAGCTAGTATATATATATATATATATATATATATATATATATATATATATATATATATATATATATATATATATATAATATGCAAAAAGTTTATATAAATGTAGATAAATGAGTAGCAGTTTAATATGACTTAAAGCAATATAATTCGAGAAAAAGATGAAATGTTAAAAACCTGTATTACTTGAACAAAGAAAGGTTGCGATTAGATATGTTTGTTTCATTAAATTTACAATTTTGTCAATAAAGAAGGAGACGCATATATAAATGCGTGAACTGATGAGGAATTATGAAATTAATCCTAGATTTTCTGAAAAATAAACTGAATATATGAAGAGATACACCAAAGATTTTTAAAAAAAGAAACAGAAACACATGTTCTCAATAATGGCGTCTCTAATCGCGATTAGGGAATTTACAAATAGAAATTTTCTTTTTATAAATGTATTTTAAGTTATATTCTGAAAGAAATGGTTTTTAGGGAAAAAAAAAAATTCACTGATGACAACATTCATACTCGTCAACGGTTTTGAAATAAACATTTAAATATCAATAGATTGTATAATATCGAAATGCATTTAAAACAAGTAATGTAAAAAAAAATAAATTTTAAGTCATTTCCTACTTTTAGATCAACAAAGAAAAATTTTATTTTAGCTACTTCTTATTAAATAGTTACAATCAATATAAATATGTTTATACATATGACAGAATCACAACTTTAAGGGGTAATTAATTTTTTTCATTATCATTAAAATATCGTATTGTCATCCAAAACAATCGTGTATATAAAATTTCAGTTCAACTGAATGCTTTAAGAAGTGAGAAAAAAAATCTTTAAGAGGACTTGGTACCCTAAAAATCACAAACCTATCGTTTTTTTTATTTTCATTTAATCTTATTCTTTGCATTATTATCTTTCAATTGATACATCACTTGTGCATGTCGGAAAGTTAAAACTTGAATAAAACTTCATTTGAAAACAAATTAGGCAATTCAGCCACACCCCCTTTTTAGAAAAAAAAGCTAAAAAATGCGTTATGATAAAAAAAATCTATTTTAGAAATAGAAATAACTATAAAAAAGAATGTGTAGTATTAAAAGCAAAATATTTCCGAGGCAATACAATAATGTAATTTTTCTTCCTTGTGAAATGTGTGCATGTAAAATTTTTAAATTAAGGCATTTTATATTAATAATTTTATAATTTCAGTTCTTATTCCTGATATATTTTTTATACAAATGTAATACTTTAATATTATAAGAAGAAAAACAGCTAAAATTTCTGTCGTGACAGAAAAAAAAATTTTTAACGTTTTTCTTGAGTTTTCTTGTGCAATTAGTACTCTCTAAAAAGTGGATCATTTATAAAAATGTGTGGGTTGAAAACA
This sequence comes from Trichonephila clavipes, assembly GCA_019973935.1. NCBI lineage: Eukaryota > Metazoa > Arthropoda > Arachnida > Araneae > Nephilidae > Trichonephila > Trichonephila clavipes. The sequence goes on from BMAU01019834.1 coordinate 80,033, forward strand.
TATGAAAATGCAATTATTTTAAAGAAAAACGTATAACTAATATCTTAAAGTGGTATTTTAAGTTTAATTAAGCTTATAATAATTATTTTTTCAGAATTATAAACTTTAAACTGGTTTTTCTCAGTTTGTGTTTTTCGAAACCTTAGTGCATTCAAAATGCTACTCCTTCAACAATTATTTACCAATCACTTCCATTTTCTTCCTGCGTGTTAAAAATAAAGCATGTAATAAAATTAGGGATCCGTTTTGCTATAAACTGAATACTTTTTAAAAAAAAAAATAAAATGTAAGACATGTTGGCTTTTTCGTTGATTTTTAGCCTGTATATCAACATTTAATTTTTTTTCTCGAAAACGAATGAAGTTATTCTAAAATCGATCCCTAAAGTTGTTAAGAACATCCATAAGAATATTATAAAAAAATTTCAGGTCAAAAAATTAATTTTTAGAAAAGGAGTAGGATTTTAAAATTTTCCCAATTTTCTTCAAAAAATTTAAATTTTTAAAATTGTGTGAATAATATATGAAAATTTTCATCTGGTATCATTTTCTTGAATAGAAACATTGTATAAAATGTTAAAATATAATTTTTAAATACGTAAATAAAGAAGTTTGCTCAAAGGGTGCCAAGTCCCCTTAAAGTTTTGACCCAAATCGCTAAAAATGAAACCAACGTGGCTGTATCTGTAATTCTTTAAATAATTAGTTTCAGTCGAAAAAGTGATTTTTTTAATGACATCAATGTGGAAGACACACAAGCACGTAAAGAAGCGGGGATGTCTTAAGACTTCTTGAGGCACTGGGCCCCGAAACAAATGTAGACCCCCATCTATGACCCTTAAAAGTATACAGTACATACACTTCTGGTCACCATAAATGCTACACCAAGAAAGACAAGAAATAGCACAACAAAATTTATTTTGTAGATAACATGTTGACCAAGTATCAAATGATTAAATTTATAGACTTCTGTGAAGTGTGGTTCCTGCCAGAATCAGTAGCCAGAGTAGCCGCCATTGTTAGAGATCACCGCTGCCAAACGCCTCGGCATTGATTCAAAGAGACTTAAGATGTGTTCTTGCGGTACAGCAGAACAAGCAGCTTCCCCGCGTTGCCAAAGTTGATCTGGTGTGGCAGCTGGAAGTGTTATCTGGCTCAATCGTTGAGCAACCATGGATCACATGAATTCTATCGGCGAAAGATCTGGAGAGCGAGCCGGCCAAGGAGGCAATTTAATCTGGTGATTGACAAAGAACTTTTGGACAATGCGTGCCACGTGTGGTCGCGCATCATTCTGTTGAAATATGGCTGTGGCCAAGCCCTGAAGGTAAGAAAGGACAACTGGCGCCAACACCTCGGAAATGTAGCGCTGAATATTTAAAGTACCGGCAATGCGTACTAGAGAAGTGCCAGAGTTATATCTTAAGGAAGGTTCGTTCTGGGTACCTTCCGTTCTGAATGAAAATGCGAGTACTTAGCCGATCACACCGAAACAATCGTTTTCGCGTGATGTTGGTACAAGTTCATAGAGCTATCACACCGCCGCATGCTTCCCTGCCAGTGTTTTGGTGAATAGGCGAACGAACGATACCATATTCGTGGCGAGCATGTGAGCAGTTGCGTCACTTGGTGGGTTGCGTCAGTTTCGTGCGTGACGGCTTGAAAATTGCATCATGTGTGTGACTGTTTAATTGCGTCATTGTTTGACGACTTCGAGAAGTAACGGCTTATTTTGCGTCAATGTTTGACGGTTTGGTTGCTGTTGCGGTATATAGATGGCACCTCGACAGCGGCGCGTGAAGGGTGCGGTTCTTTGCACAGCCAGGGTCACCAATGAAGGAAGGTTCCTTCTGGGTACCTTCCGTTCCGAATGAAAATGCGAGTGATTAGCCGATCACACCTAAACGATCGTCTTCGCGTGATGTTGGTACAAGTTCATATAGCTGTCACACCGCCGCATATCCAATACCGCCCCATACCATAATACTCGGTGCAGGACTAGTGTGGCGGTGCATAACGCAGCTGTTCAGCATCCTCTCTTCACGGTGTCTCCAGACTCGAATCTGACCATAGTGAGGTTGCAGACAGATGCGTGACTCGTCAGTAAAAACAACATTCCATTCCGCCGCCCACATCCTTCTTTCATCGCACCATTGGTGGCGGAGATGTCTGTGGTTCTGCGTCAAGGGTAGACCAAGCAATGGACATTTTGCGGACACACCACTCTGCTGTAAATGGCGTCAAATGGTACGCGCAGAACCGAATGATGCGTTACAGACTCAATGTGCTGTGCTATGGTTTGTGATGTGACTGAGCGATCCGTCACTGCAATGAGTACAATTTACCTGTCCTCACGTGAAGTGGTGCACTGAGGTGGATGCGATCGGCCACTTCGGTCCGTCGTACCCTCCTGCATCCAACGGTCACATATCCGCATTACAGTTGTTTGGTTTTGTCCAACACGACTACCGATTTTCCTGAAAGATAATCCACAATATCTCGGTAGGCCACTGTCCTTCCTCTGTCGAACTCGGATACTTGATGAAAAGCTGATCGCTGTTTTCTACGAGACATAACTGGTCGTTTTTTTTTAAAAAAACCACAAGATAAACACAATTACCGAACTTGAAATCGTCGAAATCTCCAAGCCTTAAATCGCGCTTTGAGGTGGCGCCACAGGCGCGCGTGATGTGTGTCTGCGCTGAAATTCTAATCATTTGCATATCTCACCTCCGCTGATGCATGTTATAAATTTCATTTTATTTGCATGCTTCCTTCAGGGTGTTGCATTTACGATGGCCAGCAGTGTAGCATACGTTGTTAAATACTAGTACAAACAATAACCTGAAACAAAAAAAATGTGTATGACTTATAACTGCACAAACTGGCTCGACCGACTTCCACCTTTTGACTGCATGAGTAATGATGGTGTACGGAGTTAGGTCTAGGTCTATGCATGGACGATCGCCCTCACATGTAGCCATTTGGCTTATAGTTCGAAATTCTTAGTTTTTCGGAGTCCCTGTTTGGAGTTTTTCGTCCCTGTCACGAACTGCTGATACCGAGAGGGATATTTACAAGAATTTTCAATGCAAAAAGCTATACACTTGAAGAAGACCGTGCAACGCCGGGCTACGCAGCTAGATGAATATATCAGTCGAGAGACAGATTTTAGATTTAATGTCGTTCTGTAACAATTATGTTCAATCAGAGCTCACCTCTGGTGTGGACATCAGAAAAAAAATTACTTCCGAAACAGATTAAAATCACAGCAAATATACAGATAAAAATCGAAGTTTCTTTAATATATAGATTATGTTAGGATACCAGTTTTATGATAAAAGCATATCGATGGATTTCTGAAAATGATATGCAGTAATAAGAACACATAAAAAATAGATTTCGCAATAAGAGATTGGAAAAAATAATCAAAACTCTTGTTTTTAAATTTTGGATAGAAATAATTGTTTGTGTGTCAAATGAGCAGTTGGATGACAGAGGAGTGGAAAACTACCTTGCTTTAGAATAGGGGTATTCAACCTTTCACGCTCGAGGGCCAAATTAAAAAATGTACAATGATTCGCGAGCCACGTCAATGAATTCACAGTGATACGCAGTGACAGTCTATCGAAAAAATATTGTAGTCAGGAAATTTATACACAAAAAGGGGAGGTTTGTTTAACAAGACTACAACTGATTATAAGGGAAGAGATGGTGTTTAATGATATATACTGGGTGATTTCATAAAGAAGCATACATTTTTCTAATGCTGTAAAGCAGTGGCAGTCAAAGATATTCACCATCTCACCGAACCGTAAGGTAGATATACACTTAAAGTTTATAAAGGGTGTTTTGATGAGAGGTATAGAACTTTAAATTGCAATAAAACAACGATGTATTATTCGATTGACGTGAATTTTTTTTTATTCGAAAGATAATCTTGTGGCATTACATTTTAAATATGATTTCTGGCATAGGGCTGCCACGGCTGGCTCGGATGTAGTCCAATCTGGACGTCCAATTTTCGATGACTTTTTCCAACATTTGTGGCCGTATATCGGCAATAAATACGGCGAATGTTGTCTTCCAAATGGTCAAGCGTTTGTGGCTTATCCGCATAGACCAATGACTTTACATAGCCCCACAGAAAATAGTCTAGCGGTGTTAAATCACAAGATCTTGGAGGCCAATTCACAGGTCCAAAACGTGAAATTAGGCGGTCACCAAACGTGTCTTTCAATAAATCGATTGTGGCACGAGCTGTGTGATATGTTGCGCCGTCTTGTTGGAACCACAGCTCCTGGACATCATGATTGTTCAATTCAGGAATGAAAAAGCTAGTAATCATGGCTCTATACCGATCACCATTGACTGTAACGTTGTGGCCTTCATCGTTTTTGAAGAAGGATTCCACCAGCCCATAAAGCGCACCAAACAGTCAGTTTTTCTGTATGTAACGGTGTTTGGACATACACTTGTGGATTAGCTTCACTCCAAATGCGGCAGTTTTGTTTGTTGACGTAGCCATTCAACCAGAAGTGCGCTTCATCGCTAAACAAAATTCGCTTATGAAAATTGGGAGCAACAGCAATCTCGTTTTGGGCCCATTCGACGAATCTACGCCTTGCTTGATCATATTTAAAATGCAATGCCACAAGATTATCTTTCGAATAAAAAAAAATTCATGTCAATCGAATAATACATCGTTGTTTTATTGCAATTTAAAGTTCTATACCTCTAAAAAACACCCTTTATCTTGCCCCTAACGGGTAATCCAGACAATTGCCACACGCGACGTTCCCCAAAGATAAATGTGTTATTTTCAGTGTCCAGATATAAAGTGTATGTTCAACCTCTTCTTTTTGTAAGAGCAAACTGGCATGAGAGCCACTTTCTGTTAACTCTTTTTCCAATTCCTATTATTAGCTCACACTCTCTATTTATTTATTTATCTACCGGCTGGGTGGCGTGGTTAGTTTGTCGCTGGCCCTTTGCACCCAAGGTTGCAGGTTCGACCCCGGCCCAAGTCGGTGGATTTTCATGATGCAGAAAATCAACAGCGGCCATGTCGTATGATTATAGGGCATGTAAAAGTGTCTGTTTGGCTTGAATGCTCTCGGAAAAATTAAATCATGGTACAGGTTTGCATCGTCAGAGCTCAGGTGCCTCCATCTAGGGAGAAAACTGGACGTCAAAATTACCTGCGGCGATTGGTATCCGCCTATAGGGTTCCACACTAAAAAGTGATTCCAGCTTCCGGGGGATATACTAGGTCTGCAATGGTTAATGATCAATTCGCAGCCCATTGGAAATAAAAAAATATTATTTATATATCTTGGTGGAATTTTCAATCTTTAATAAAAAACATTTTAAAGCGCTCGATTGAGCTGAAATTTTATATACATGATTATTTTGGACGACAATACAATAACTTAATTATTATTAATAAAAATTAATTGATTAAAACTAATTATTCAAAGAATTACAAATACAGCCACGTTGGCATCATTTTTGGCGACTTGTGTCAAAACTTGAAAATATTTATTTTTCTCACGTTTTAAAGCATTCATTTAAACTGAAATTTTATAAACACGATTGTTTTGATACGATACTTTAATGATAATTAATAAAAATTAACTACCACTTAATGTTGTGCTTCTGTCATACATATTTAGTATATTAATTGTAACTATTTAATTGACTTAAGATTTTTTATGTATATTACTTGCTTTTTATGTGAACTCTTTGGTTGATGCCATAGTTGACAATTTCATTTTCCAATTGGATGGTGTACTACAACACTGGTCAGCTTATGTGCAAGATAATCTCTATGAACATCTCTCTCGATTAAAGATTGGATAAATCGGCTAATTATTGTACAACATACCACTCAACCAATGGGTACCCAAAAGTCCAAAAAATCAAGAAAAATTGGCATTTTTATGACAAAAAGTGGACAAGGCAATTTTTTTATGACATTGAATCAAAATCAAATGAGGAGTCACTAAAATTCTTTCAGCGGGTCATTCGTGGCCCGCGGGCTATGGGTTGAAGACCCCTACTTTAGAACAATCCTATAGGTAACGGGTCTTGTAATATTGTAAGAACGCTAAATTTGGATTGTAATTTCGATTCTATTTAATGTATCGTACTCTCTTTAGGGGTGGGGGGATAGCTTTAATGAAATCAAGTCTCAATCCTGCGCCCATGACGTCAATTGCATTGTTCCATTTAAATAACATTCATTTTTTATTGCAGGTACTAACGATATAATCAAAATCCTCAATGAAAAATAAGTTTTGGAATTTATTTTAAAAATAATAATTACGTGCGCGTTTATGTACATCTGCATGATAATAATAAAATAATTTTAAGTCGGAGATTCAACATTATTATTCAACAGTTTTTTATGTTTGAATTTTGCAAAAACCTACCATTTTCATTACTGAAAAAAAGGGTTAATAGCAATGGTGTAGTTAATTCTAAGTGGGCCTTGTATCAAAAATTTCTTGGGGGGGTTGAGCCCCTTCAAAATTGCACTGTTTTGTTTACATATGTTCGAATCCCTGTAGAATAGTCCTTGATACGGTGGTAGCTACGATTCTCTGGTTATTAGTATACAAATATTATTAGCCCTTTGCAGTTAGAAGATCGGTTTTAAAAAAATCAATGAATGTAATGAAATAATTTTAAACAATTTAAATGAATAGTTTCAACCGTTTCGTTTGTTTCATGTTCAACAAAATTATAACAAAAGTAAAATTTAGTTTCGGGTGAGTGAATGCTAACACTATACAACGCACGCAGGCTCTTGGCGACGGAAATCTAAACGTAATTTGAAATGTAACTAAAAATCTAAATGTAATTCTAATGTAACTAATAACACTAAATTTAATTCGAAATTTTTAAAATTTCTCGTACAAGTGCTTACAAGCATAGAATTGCTTTCATATATAAATTTTTAAATGCTTTCAAACCTGATTGGCGAACACTTGTAAAATTCACCAAGCCAACTTTACAGAATTTTGCCTTCGAATTTATCTTTATTTCATCTGTGAGCTGCAAAAATAACCTCTGTAGACAACGATACCACTTTAGAATGATTAAATCTGTACATAACTGTAAAATGAAGGATTGTTTATTGATATATTTATTCATAGATTTAGATATAAGAGGAAGAATTTTACTTCGTCACTTCTAGATGCAGATTATACAGAGGTAGTTGTTTATACTTTTAAGTAACGTTTCCTTTCAGAATTTCTCAATTTTGTTGTTCTTTTCAAAAACTTATCTGTGAAATTCTTAGTGATTTATTCTCAGTTTGGTTTGGCAATTCATCAAAACGATCATCAAGCAAGGCGTAGATTCGTCGAATGGGCTCGAAACGAGATTGCCGTTGTTCCCGATTTTCATAAGCGAATTTTGTTTAGCGATGAAGCGCACTTCTGGTTGAATGGCTACGTCAACAAACAAAACTGCCGCATTTGGAGTGAAGCTAATCCACAAGTGTATGTCCAAACACCGTTACATCCAGAAAAACTGACTGTTTGGTGCGCTTTATGGGCTGGTGGAATCCTTCTTCAAAAACGATGAAGGCCACAACGTTACAGTCAATGGTGATCGGTATAGAGCAATGATTACTAGCTTTTTCATTCCTGAATTGAACAATCATGATGTCCAGGAGCTGTGGTTCCAACAAGACGGCGCAACATATCACACAGCTCGTGCCACAATCGATTTATTGAAAGACACGTTTGGTGACCGCCTAATTTCACGTTTTGGACCTGTGAATTGGCCTCCAAGATCTTGTGATTTAACACCGCTAGACTATTTTCTGTGGGGCTATGTAAAGTCATTGGTCTATGCGGATAAGCCACAAACGCTTGACCATTTGGAAGACAACATTTGCCGTGTTATTGCCGATATACGGCCACAAATGTTGGAAAAAGTCATCGAAAATTGGACGTCCAGATTGGACTACATCCGAGCCAGCCGTGGCAGTCCTATGCCAGAAATCATATTTAAAATGTAATGCCACAAGATTATCTTTCGAATAAAAAAATTCATGTCAATCGAATAATACATCGTTGTTTTATTGCAATTTAAAGTTCTATACCTCTCAAAAAAACACCCTTTACTTAGGGAATGGGTGCGGAATTTTATCTAATTTATTTTTCTTTTGCAAGAGCAAACGCCATTTTGCTCAAGAGATAGTATTTTGTAACAGCAAAAACTTATTCATTGTTTGTGAATATGAACGAAATATCTAATTGTTAAGTCCTATCATTTCTTATTAAAATCGAATGCGAGGAAATTAAAATTATATATTATTTCTCATGGAAAAATTTTGCTGGTTTCATGTGGGCAGTGCCGGATTACTCATTAGGATTACTCATGGGCCCCATGCTTTTTAGGGGTCCATAAGAGCATGTTTTGTTTTCTGTTAGTGCTCCAAAAACAGGTTACAGGGCCTCGAGAATTCAACTGCCTAGGGGCATCCATGTCGTTTAATCTGACTCTGCATGTGGGCAGTAAAAAAAAATAAATACCATAATTAGTTAATATTAGGGATCAGGTGCTAGACGTGGAATTAATGTTCAAACATAAACAATCTCTAACTTACACAAAAAAATGGAGAGTTACTTCGTATACGTAGTATGATCCAAAAGATCGGGGACAAGATGTAGAAAACATTACTGCGAATAGTTCAGAGCACCAAAGCACAGCCACCTTTTAAGTAGTCCCCTTGGTCGACGATACACTTTCTTCTATGTCATCCAATGCATTTGTTATGCAATACTTTTAAAAAAGAATGTAAAAGAGTTATTTTAGACTTTTGAACATTTTTAAGCAAAAATAAAAATAGTTTTGTTTACGTCATCGATGTATATTTGTTTCATTCGTGTCAAATTTACAGGTGGCCGCTACTCTGTTTCCTTTTTTTTTTCTGCATATAAAATTACTTCACTTCTCATCTTGCATAAGAGCGAACACGTCTTGATGTTTTTATCGATATCTTTGATGTTTAGGTGATCAAAGAGAAGGTATACAAAAAAAATTTCCTAAATACCAGCAGACAACGATGTTTAGAATAGATTGAATACTAGAGATAAAATGCGGAATGGGATTTCATCGATGCAACTGACCAGTATGAGTTACATTTCTCCTTTTGAAGGGGGTGGAAACATAATTTCCCTCATCCAACAAATGTTTAGTTTTCGATTCTAAGCCTTACCTAATTTTCAATAGCATTAACACTGGAAAAATAATGCAGCTTAGATTCGAGGAAATATTTTATGTGGCAAGCGTTTTTCTACCTCGTTACAATCAACTAAGCATTCCACAAATTATTAATATTCTTTCAATATCTTTTTAATAAACTTCAACAGCGATGTTTTTATACTTTTGCTTTACTAATGCTGTAACAGATGTTATAAATTGGTAGTATTTCATAATAAGACTTTGTAGTTTTATAAACATCGCATTTATTTATATATTCGAGGAATGTAAAAACGAAAAAAAATTCTCTTCTACTACCTTCCTTCAACATATTTTTAACAATATTCTTCGAAAAGCATGTTTTCCCCTTCTAATTTTAGTTCTATAAAAGCATTGTTCGTAAACTTGAACTGCATAGATTATAGTAAATTCCGTGTCTCGTTATTTCCAAAAAGTTAAAACTGTTTTAGTGAAACAGCGTTTTTGTTTTGGTTAAACAACGTCATTTTTATTTAAATATGCAAAGTTTAGAAATTCCTATACGCATTCACCTATTTCGAATATATGCATCGCTGATTCCAAAAATTCTTCGATAAATACACTCTTTTACTCTGTTTGGGGTTTTCTTCTTTTGTTTCTCTCTTTATCTTTCACTTTTGTTTTAAAATGTAGAAATATTTTTTTTCTTTATTATCTTTTTCAACATAGTTTGAAAGAAATAATATAAGCCTTATCGTTAAATCAAAATACTTATCGGATTCGAATTTTTTAAAAGAGATTTATTCTGTTTAATTTTTATTTAATAGTATCAAAAAATTATTAATATGCTTTTTTTCTTTTGTCTTTTGTCAGCTGTTGTCGATTAAGATTTGTTTGGTAGATATAACTAAAAACTAAAAATTCGTAATATTTTTTTTTAATGTTGTCACTAATGCCACCTGCCTGACGAAGTCAGATCGAGGCTCACGAAATTCATGGCGGCTAATGGCTAGAATTTTTACGTCTGTCGTTAGCCTTAGCTTTGAGCACCATGCCGGTGACAGTACAATTTTGCTCGGTTCCACCCCCAAATTTAGAGGGAGAAAACCCTGGGGGTGGCCAAAGGCCTTCCACCAACCACACGAGAGGACTTGCTATTCGACTGGTATTTCGAATACTCCCATACCACACATGCGCTATACATTTACAAACATCCATGTCTTCTCCGGGATTGGAACACAGTCTCTACAGCATCGCAGTCAGCGTAGCTAACCACTATACCAGTTGGGCGCCTTTTTTTTAATGTTAATTACTTATAATTTTTAGGTAATTGTAACCAAAAGCAAACGATTTTATATCGTTACGCGGAAGAAAAAAAATTATCTACAACCTTCTAAGCTATTTTTATTGTCTTGTGAAATGCTATTATTGCTCTCCAGAAATACATTTAAAAAAATTTAATTTTATTACTTAGTTAAAGAACGATAAAACTTTAATACATGTGATGCAAAAATCATTTCACCATCAACAAAAGGTCAGCGTTTTTTGAACTTCTAATTGTATATACTTCAAAATTTATTATTACATCAAGGATGCTTTCACTTTCATTTCAATTGTCATTGTGGCAACTGATAGAATGAAATCCTACAATAAATAAATTACTGGTGAAAATATAAGAATTTTTTTTTCAAATTCGTCATTCGTCAATCTTAGCTTTTGTGTTTGCAATAAGAGATAATTAATAATATCAAACATGTTATAATTTCAGTATTATTGTTACTTCACCCAGTCTAAATTGACATTAAATCTGAGATTTACCTCTATAACCTTTTCCCTTCAATATACATGATTTTTTTCATGATAAAATTAGCAATTAGGAATAACATTAAATTTAAATAACAGTATTTTCTATTTTTCGATGCGTTCTACGCGTAACTCTGATTTTTCTTTGCTTTTAAGTGGATAAAGTGCAATTAATTATCAGGAATAGAGTTGAAAACTTATTGCACTATTTATTTTTAAAAAATCCCGAAAAATTCCCAAAAAACATTGCACATATTTTGAATAATAAAAAAATACAGCTGTATTGGTCTGTACTTTCAAGTATGAATATATATATATATATATATATATATATATATATATATATATATATATATATATATATATATATATATATATATATATATTGTCGCGAAGATTAAATTAATGTGGTAATTCGATACTTAAGTGAAATGGTATAAAGGTATAAAGGTGGGGCATAAAGTGCTGAGTCACAACTCAGCACCTTATGCCACGAACTGAACATTTCCTTTGCTTATATATTGCCATCCCAAGTTCCATAACAATAATTACAGAGAGAGAGAGAGTTAACTTTTATAAATACTATTAAATTAATAATAATAAAAGCACGAGAGAGAGAAAATTACAATAAATAAAAATATAAGCACGAGATACAGAAATTAAAGTCCATATAAAGAAATTAAAAGTTATTTTTGTCAAGTCGCCCGCAGTAAGTCAACTTTTTTCGTAAAAAAAAACTGTTTAGTATTTTCACATAAACACACAGAATTTTTCTTTTAGTATTTGTAAATTTAAAAAAAATAAATAAGTAAGATTTACTTCATATAAAAAAAAAGATGAATACCCAGTTATTTTACAGCTTTAATTTTTAAGCAGATTTATGATCAGTAAATAAATTGACGTAGCTAAGAATCGGGAAAGAGCTTAAATAAGAAATACTGATTATTAAATTTTTTCTTAAGAATTACCTTAAATTTCTTGAATATAATGAAACATGAGAAATGAATGAAGATTACTTTCAAAACTCTTGATGTGTAGTAATAATCAGCTCACAACGAATATTCTTTGCAACTTTTCTCATCTCATCACCAACATCCTTTATATAATAATCATTATTCCCGAAATCACTTTTGGAAATAAATTCAGTGCAACGCATTTATTTATAACAGGAAATTCATATTTTATTTTGAACCAAACATCTATATAATCCTCAAGGAATTTCAGATGGTTCGCACAGTGGAATGTCATTATCATCAAATGTTCCTTCGTTTTGCAGTATTCAGACAATTCAAAATGGATTTAGAAGATGTAAGATCAGTATTTTTATTAATATGAAATATTCCATTTCATGCAGACACACACACACATTCATATTTCCTCTGCACCTCAATCTCCCCCTTCTAAGTACCATCTTATTTTTATTGTGTATTTCTTTCGTATTCAAAAATAGGTAATATGTGTAACTTGACTGTTATGTTCTGTTTTTACAATCTCAATTTTTTAAGGTGACTACGATCAAAACCGTGATTTTGAAAAACGTACAAATGAATATTTTTTTTTATATTTAGTGTCAGTTCAATTAAAACATACATACACAATTGGTTTAAGAAAACAATTGTGTAAGTAAACAATTGTTAACAAGAAAATTTTATTTAAATGCAATTTTTCGAAAAATTGAAGAAAGAATGGCATATTTTAAAAACATTCTTCTTTTATGAAAAATTGTTCGACAGTTAAAATATTGTGCCTGTACACACACAATAGCTATGACTTCTCTACATAGACTGAACTAAAAGTTTTAAAAAATTATCACTATATTTTCAGAGTTACGATGAATTGAAATAATAACCAAAATTTCTCTATTCTGATATATTAAAATATAAATACATTCCTAAATTATATGCTCAAACAATCCTAGTCCAGGCTCTGTAAAGAAAGCTTAGCTATATATAGCCAAAATATTATAATTATAGAAGCATTTTTCATGAAAGTAGAATGAAAACGTATCCTTTTTTTTTTCTCCATTTTTTCCAAACAATTGTATTTAAGTAAACATCAATAACAATAATATTCTTAAAGCAGTTTTATATGTATATTCTTATTAAACTGACAGTAAAAAAAAGAAAAGATTTATTTGTACACTTTTGAAAAATCACAGTTCCGAACGTATTAAGTTAGTAAACCTTAAGAATACCAGGAAGTTATCGAAAGAGAGTAAAATGCCAAAATTAAGACTCTTTGTTTATGGGACATATATCTTAAAATTTCCAAAAGAGCTTAGATTATTTTGTGATCTTATATAATAAAGATAGTTTAATCACATTCTGTAGAAATACAAAAATAATTTTTCAGTTAAAAACAATTTTTTTTCTGTTTTGTTTAAGTTGGACGTAATTCTTGAGATCTTTTAATACATACTTATGTTTAGGTAACATTTTTTAAAAAAAGTATCTCTTAAATATGAAAAATATTTTTTCACGTATATAAAATAATATACAAAATATAGTGAATCTATTTTTTTAGTAAAATATTAAGATAGTTTCTTTAAAAGAATTATAAAACTTTGTAATTTTGAAAATTTTTATTTTTGTGTCCCCTTGTCCACACATAAAACTATTTTTTTAAAAACTATGTACTACTTTGACTTTAAAGAAATAGGTTCACTATATGCACAGATATCCTATACAGAAGTACAAAAAACTTGGAACCATATAGTGCAATAGTTTTTTCAAAACGTATACCTAAAAGCAAAAAATTATATTTTGGAGAAAAAGTGAAAAAACTAAACATTTGTTCCCTTTTTTGTCAATTACTTTTTTCATATTTTAAGGTTATTTTATCAATACATATTCCGAAATTTGTATATTGGAGACTACTTAATTTTTTAACAGGGTAATAACGCGAAGTGTACTGCTCTCATTGTACGCCACTGGTGTTTCTATAACTGCCCCCAAATTATGAAGACACATCCTCAATCACTTTATTTAGCCCAGTAGAACATATTTGGTGAGATTCTGATGTAAAAAAAAAAGAAAACGTGACAAAAATAAACACAATGTGAAGTAAAAACAATAATCACAGAAGAATGGAGGAAAATCGATGCAGAAATTACAAAAAAATGATTAAATCTATACCAAGACGTTTAAAAGTCGTTGTGAACACTAAAAGATATCCTATAAAGCACTAAATTAAGAAAGAAATGCAATATTTAAAGCTAAATTGAGATTTTTGTTAAGTGTACGATTTGTGGCGTAATTTTTTAGTTGCTTTTTGATAATTAATTTTTTAAAAAAATAGTTATACTATTTTTAAAAAATTAATTACGTCATTCCATTAAGAAAAGTTGCAGATATCATAAAAAAAAACTACAATTACAATACATTAATTTTTATTGGTCGAAAACATTAAATTTTATAAGAAATTGCAAGTGTATGAACACTTTTGTGGCCCACTGTAAGTGTTACACATTTTTAGATTCAGAAAAATATGCACTATTTTTAATACTGAAAGTGAAAAATCGATGTATTGAATGTGTACGATGTCCTGGTTCTGTTAAGTAAGACTTAATTTGATATACATATTGCTTTGTAAATAGAATGGTTACATCTGTAAATTTTAATTATCTGTTAACAAAATTTACGAAAAATAAATAAAATAAAAGGTTTTATATTATTTTTAAGGCGATAAATAATATCCATAAGCATACACATTAATGACTATGAATTGTCTGAGAAAAGAAAGCGAAGAACTTATCTAGATAATTCAAAAAAATTCCGTATTCCTATGATTAACTAATTACATCCAAATTGATGTAATCTAGTATTTTTTTAGATAAGGTTTATTGGTAACTGGTTATTTCAGAGCTTAAGCATTTCGATTCTTTCAACATAAAGAAACATTGTTAACTGATCATTTCCAGATTAACATCACATGAATTCTTTTATGACTTTTCCATATCTTCTGCATCTGACAATTCGAAACCGGCCCGAGAAGAAGAAAGATTAAGATTCCTCTTACGATTAATCTCTACCTTATAAATCGCTTTTATACCTTTTTCACTTCGTCGTAACTCATGAGAAACCGAAAACCAGATCACTGTCACGATTGCTAACTTCTAACGTTCGAAAAAAGGAACGCGAAGTCGGGAAACCTTGAAGTGTACATGCAGGTGATAGAAAAGCACAAAAAATAGAATAAAAGCATCGCATTTTCCATGCGCACCTGCCTTTCACCCCTCCTCGCTGTAAGAAAAGAAGTCGTGTTGACTCAAAAGAACCCTGTATCGTAAACACGAGAAGACGAGCAATGGAAATGGCAGACGACAAAAAACAAGGAACAGTTGTAGAGAGGTGATTGCTTTTCGCTTGTTGGATCAGGTGGATATTCAACGTCCATAACTTTTGACGCACACGGACTTGCGTTGGTAGATGGCTTTTAATGCCTTTGTTGCTTGGATGGTGCATTATTGGTGTTTAGTCCCCTACTTGCCCCTCTTCAAGGGCTATATTTGGAAAAATTTGTGGCGTTTTCGCGGAAAGTGATTGTTTGTTGAAGCGTTGTTTTCGGTAATGATGTCAGTTTTAGAGAAACAGCAGTTTGTAGTTTTGTAGTTATTTATTTCTGTGTAACAACCACTCGTAGAGCAGTGTAGTTGCGGGGTTATTTTAGCATTAGAAATGGTGATAGTAAATTTCTTTCAAAGTTTATTTAAGCGAAATAGAATATATAGAATATTGCAACGTGAACATTTCAATATTCTAAAAACTCAATTTTGTATAAACTTTGAACTATTACGTGTGATTTAAATTATTATTTTAACTCAAGTAATTATCGTCTGCCATATGTATCAATGTTATTGAAATGTTCCATTTCTAGAAAATTGGAAACATATCGAATTTAATTCCAAAATCAAAATTTCTTCAATATTTAGATGTGGAATTTTCATTTTTACCTTTTCTCTTCAAATATTCTTTAAATGTTATTATTTTTCATTATTTCCAGCGGATACAAAATCAATTCATTAATTTTGTACAAGCTGTAAATTATTGAAAGGTTTAGATTATTATTCCAAAGCGAGTAATTATCATCTGCTGATGTATCAATGTTATTAAAATATTTCCTTTATATAAAATTGGAAATATTTTGAACTTAATTCCAAATTGAATTTTTTTCAATATTTCGATGAGTAATTTTCATTTTTATCTTTTCTCTTGAACTATCCATTAAATGTCATTATTTTTCCTTATTTTTACAGCTTATAAAAATTTTATTCATTAATTTTGAATAATCTATAAATTATCACCAGATTTAGATTATTATTTTAAAGCCAATAATTATCGTCTGCTGATGGATCTATATTTTTAAAATATTCTATTTCTCAAAATTTGGAAACATTTTGAATTTAATTCCAAAATTAAAGTAGCTTCAATATGTAAAGGATAAATTTTTATTTTTATCTTTTTCTTTTTGAAATATTCATAATCTGTTTCTGAAGAAACCTAAAAATAATTAGTTTTATCCTAAGACGATTATATTCAAGTATTTTTTATTTACCAAACCATATCCAACTACATTGTTGTTAATGTTTTTCGAATTTGTTTTATGTTCTGAAATTAGTTTCTGCTATCACTCTTCAAGTTTCCTCTTATTTTCACGTACAACGAAGTATTCACTGTCTTATTTTCAAAAGATTTGAGAAAAATGTTGCTGTATCTTTTCAATAGATGGAAAAAAATCTTAATTTCAGGCTGCTATATTGACATGTTGTAAAGCTAATATAAAAAGCAATAACATTTTTTTTTACTTTGTTAAGTATTCCATACAAAGTTTCGTCTATCGCAAATATAATTATTTCAGATGCAGAAATATAGCATTTCGTATAAGAGAAACAGAAAATAATTGCAAAAATATTATTTAAAAATCATCAATCTTTTACGAGAAACTCTTGAGTTATACAAAAATGCAACAGAAATTAGATTACATTTGAGTGAAATGTAACGAATTTTAAATAACATCGCGTGGCTGTAATGCATTAAATGCATTAAAAATAAAAAATTTAAATACATATAATTAAAAAATCTACAGTTTCGTTAGAAATAAAACACTTCCAGGTTTTAGTTTTGAATTCGCTTGTGAACGCAGCTTTCTGTTTCTGTATCTCTCTTTCTCTCTCTCTCACACACAGGCATATGTCGTGTGGCGAAGATTGATTTTTTTTTTTCACTTTAGAAAGACTGTGTATAGTTCTTTATTTTATCAACTACATTTTATTTAAGTCTGACTAATAATTTTTTTGCCTCTCTTCAGTTTAACAAAAAGTAAAATATACACATATTTTCATTTCCATTTGGCTCTAAACAGAACAGTTTTATTTTATGAATAATTTAAAAGTATTCGGGTCCCTGAAATAACATGTTTAACAAATTTTCCATGCTGTGGAATAAACGAAAGTACAAAAATTTTTTAAGTGTGTGCAAAGTATAATATAAAGTACTTAACGTATAATAACATACGTTGATATCAAAATATAATCCATTTAACTGAAGAATTTTGGGGAAAAAATTAATTCACGTTATGAAATATTTCGTGATGGTTTTATCTTTCGTCACACCCGAATAAATCATAGAACAAGCTACAAAAATCTGAAAAACAATAAAAATTGGCCAATAATTAGAAGGGAAACTCTTAAATAACCATATAACTGCAAGTAAAGTAACAGTTATGCAAACATAATAAAATATGATTACAATATTTATATACTAGCCTTTTCGAAAGTTGACTACCATTCTTTTGCGTTTAATCCGAATACAGATGAAAATAGAATGAAATTTCGAAGATACTTGAAATTAGTATTAGTTACTGAATTTAACATACCGTAAAATCCGGCGTATAACGCGTACTTTTAATTCAAAAAATAAGATTGTAACCCCCCGTTGCTTAGACTCTTCCCATATTAACGGTAGAGAGATTGTCGCTCCCTCTGGCGGACAGAACAATCTTCAGTAATGGCCAAGTTTCGGAACTGTAAGGATGTACGAGCATGCGCCCCGATCCCTTTCAATTCTATACTAACTATTAGTTCTCTAGTTATGTGTGTAAATGTTTGTTTTGTCTAATAAATGTGTTTAATTAACTAGTGGACTTTGTAAAGAACCCCTTCCCCGCGTGTCCCTTTATTACCTTGGGTCACATTCCCTCATAATTTGGCGCCCACCGCGTCATAAGATTGGAATTTAAGGGTGTGCGTTATGCGCCGGGTATAAAAACGAGAGCTTTAAAAATATAAAACGAGATGAGCATAATAAAAACTTAGACTTCTACAAAGATCGGAATAAATTTTTATTTAAAAGAAATGTCATACCTTATGAGAGAACTTAAAGGGTTGTTTTTCTAGAAATATAACGTTTTTTTCAAAATCCTGGGGTAATGCCTCGAATAAATGGCTTTAAAACATAATAGCATTGCTAATGTACATTGTAGGTCCCTTCATAAAAAGGGGTGTGCGTTATACGGCGAATATACCTTAAAATTAAAAAATGCAGCTTGAAAGTATGGGGGCGCGTTATACGTCGGATTTTACGATGCCTTTAATATCAAGCACGATTTATACAAATAGGGAATTACTGTTTAATTTTTAAAAAAATATCACAGATTTTGTGAAAAAATTATTGTATGAGTTTTAATATGAAATGTGACTGCATCTACTGGTGTACTACAAACGTTGACTTTCAAAATTGTCAATTACGACATTGGAATGGGAAGGCATACCTATACATGGAAAACAATCCTTGTTCCATCCGACCCTTGTTACCAGCTCCAAAAGAAAACTTACTGTGTCCATCCGGAAGTCAAGCACGTCCATTCGCTTTAAACCAGGAACTTCGAACCGGAATTGAACAGAAAACCGAAAAAAAAAACCCCGTTATTTCGGTCGGAATGAAAACCAAAATTGAACTGGAAAAAAATATCTGTTTATTTCAGTTCGATGTATCATCAGTCATTTTGTTACCGTAACCAACTTATCAAAATTTTCTAATTTGATATCAACTAAATAATTATAATCATTACATGTCAACCATGTAATGACATTTTTTTTATGGTAGAATTATATCTTTAGTACAAATAAGAATATACATAGAATAAAATTATTCGTTCGGAATTGAATCGAAAACCGTTATTTTTAGGCGGAACAAAAACGAGAACTAAACCGATATATATTTTTTTCGGAACGAAAACCGAAATGAAAAAATTACGGTTCGAAACCCTGCTTTAAACCTTGATCATAAGGATAATTATCAAGCTTAGCTTGGTGAGGTCGGGCATTACGATCAATTAAGATTAAAATTTACCACCAACAGCGCCAGCGTATGTTATGACTTACGAAGCGAGGAGATCTTATACCGATATTTCACAGCAATCAGAGTTCCTCTATGGAGCACATGAAGATAAATGTGACCACGCAGAAAGATTCTAACCCCAATCATGATTTCACCTCCTCTATAACTGTGTATTTCAGAGACGTACACAAGGGTGGAGTTTTTCAAAATGTAGAGGAAACATAAAAAGGGGTTCTAACAGTGACATAATGGAGAATATTACGGCCCCCCTGCAAAGACAAGTTTTAGGCCCAAGCCCCAAAAAGTACTTGAAATCAATCGGGCTTTGGGTCCCGTAGAATCACTGCCCCCCTGCAATACGAGTGTTGCGAGGGTGTACGTTACGCCACTGGGTTCTAATAAGGAATGTATCCACTTCTAATTTCAATGACTTGGCGCAGTTGACTTCTCATACAGCCAATTAAGTTGTCGGACTACGAAATGGGAAGCGGATTAGACATGGGGTATCCATGTTCCGGCTTTTGTAACGACCTTGGAGGAAGACTTAAAGCAGCAACGCGTCCCGTTCAAAGTAGATCCAAATATGCTCTATTAGATTCAGGTCTGGTGATTGAGCTGGTCATTCTATTTGCTCCAAACCGTGATCCTCAAGAGTGTCCCCAACAAGCACAGTTCAGTGATCATTATTATCCATCAGAATGAAATCATTACCAATAGTAGTGGCATATGAGTGGACATATAGATCAAGGATCTTGTCCAATTTCTCATACAAAAATGCAGATCAGTATGACCACCAAGAGGGATCTCCCCCAAAACCATGATTCTACCACTTCTGTAACTATGTATTTTAACGTTGTTGTATCTTGTGCATCGCTCCTTCCAAACTAGCAGACACCCTGAATTTCTCTTTAGTGTAAACCTGGATTCCTCTTCGAATAGTACAGAAGCCAGGTGCTGTCTATAGTCCAGGAAACATGTTCTCTCACCTAACATAAAGGGGCACATCTCTGTCGATGGTTCGAGAAGACATGCACAGCTAATCGTCTTGCATAGAGATCTGCATTGTGAAAGCGTTTATGAATCGCAGTAGTAGACACTGTTGTTCCTAATGCGACAAAATAATCCTTCATCGGCTCGAATGAGCTGAGATACAGTAGTGTCTCTCCTTCATCGGCTCGAACGAGCTAGAAAATGGTTACTCAGGTGTTGTAATTCGTGGTTGACCTATAACATGTCTTTTACACACAAAATTTTCAGATTTAAACCGATCTCACAGCATTTGGCGTCCATAGCATTTGGGAAACGTCTAGCAGCATCAGCGTTCGACAACCTTATTTCCATTTATCCATGCGCCTGCCAACTGAACGAGTAAGTAAAATGACTTCTTCTGGACGTTACTTGACTCTCCTGAATATTTTCAACGAAATCCCCAATATATAATTATTGAAGAGAAGTAGTCATGTATAAAATGCACATATGAAGTTGCCAAAGTTTGATTTTAGCACATTTCTTTCAACTCTTATATAAATATCCGTATTGGGTGGACATACCGATGAAAGATCTTGTCTCAATGTCTCACATGAGTAAGAGCTCCCCCATGGAACAAATGCAGGTCATAGTGACCACCGACAGAGATCTCTGTCTAAGCCATGATTCCACACCTTCTGTAACTGTGTCTTTCAACAATGTTCAGTGGGTTCTATCCAGTGTTTTGTTCTTTTCAGATCACCACACTTGAATAATTCTCTCTGAAGTAAACCAGAGTTTATCTGGGATGAGTAAAGACCATTACTGTATGGCTTAAGTAACGGGCTTTCTTGCCCAACAATGCGAACATTTACTTTTAATTGCAAAAAATATCAATTATATTCTTGAATTTTAAGCTGAATACATTAATTGAAAAAATAGCGAGTAAGTTCTGAATAAATTAGTTCTGAAATCAATAATTTTCATTTTGAAATGTTATTTGAATTTTGATAGACATGCTACTATGATAGATAAAATTTTCAACGAAATTACTGCAGCTTAATTATCTTTAACATCAAATTCACGTTAATATTTGCTCAATTTGTCGTGTCTTTTCATCCATAAGCCTAATAGTAAGGAAGATTAATTAAAAAAAACCATTACAAGTGATTTAATAACGAATTTCAAGCTCACCATCGCTTGGAAAACCTGACGTATCGTATTTGGGTCTGCTTCTTCTTTTAGGTTGTATTTATTCTTACATTAGATGAGTATGAGGTTACTTAACAATACTTAAAGGCAAGAGTTTCTTAATAATAATAATGTTTTTCACTAGAATAAAAATATTCTGCCAAAATTTATTCCTTGTTCCAAAATATAATGTTTTTCCCCGTCGTTTGAAATACCGTTTTTTTCCGTTGTTCCGAATATAATTTTCTGTTGTTTGAAAATAATTCCGCGCGCAAAAAGAAAGTAAACTCGAGAGATAGAAAATAATAAAACATAGTATATTGAAATACCCACGTGTATTGTTTTCCCTGCTGTGGTGCTCTCCTTTTGGGAAAATTGAGTTTTACAGGTGAAGTTTGCATCTAGCATGAACTTCAAATATAAGAAAATGGTGACTCAAAAAGATGTGATCAGGGTTACCAAATGGGTGACTTTATCACCCTTGGCTTCATTTTTGGAGGAAAGTATGGAGGATGCAAGAAACCGTGGAGAGGTCTCTGGGATCAACCCTTCCAGAAATTTCCAAGGTGACTGAAATTCCAAGGGACTTTTGGGATATATATATATAAAAGTCGAGATCAGAACCTGCTTGTGAGTTGACTGTGATAAGACAAAAAGATTTTGTATAAATTCTTGCTAATGGAAAAGTTCTAGAGAGACGTTTCTGGAGCACTGTAAGGCTTATTTTGCGTTTTCAACTACAGTGATATCTCGACTTACGCTCCCCCGAGTTGCGCGGAATCGGAGTAAAGCGATTTTCTAATCTCGCCGATTCGTCGTTTTTTTTTTTTTTTTTCTTCCTCTTTTTTCTTTTTTCTTTCTTTTCTTTTACATCCCTGAAACTGAGGCGAAATTAATGCCTAATGATATTGGTAATTTAATTGGAGAAGTCGTCGATCTTACCAAGCAAATAAATTTAGAAGTAAATAGTGATGACGTTCAAGAACTGCTGGACTTTCACAATCAGGAATTGACAATTGATAAGCTCATAGAAATGCACGAGCAAGAGCAAGACATTGAAGAACCTGAGTCTCTTTAGACACAGTTCAATCAGAAGATCGATTGACGGTTGGAAATTCGACAGAAGGCTTCTGTTTAATTGAAAAAGGTTTAAAAATTTTAGAAAATACATACTCCATCGAAGAGCTTATTCTTTTCAACAAAACAAGGAGTAAAAATTTATTAGCATACTACGAGAAAATTTTGAGCCGGAACACTACTTGTTAGATTTTATGAAACCTTCTACATCAGAGATAAACATTAAGTCGATCACGATCGACCGGTGGACCGCCAAGACATTGTGACATTACCATCTTTACTAAGACCTGAGACGCGCATACTTATGGAAACATTTTTATGGACGACGCCAGCTAGACTGGACAATCGTCTTTTCACAATCGATGCAACTGTGTTTACTTAAGCAAATGATTCAATGAGTGTGTAAACACACACATGCACCTTCATTGTAAGAGAACGTTGACACTTGACACGTTCCCTGCCACTGTAGGGGAAAAAATGATCACTCAGATGCCAGCCGTAGAAATTAATTTTTCTCTACACGCCGACTAAAGTGGAGAATAAATATTGATGATCAGCTCTTCTCTCCCGCGATAGCTCGGGATTGGCTATTGAGACATTATCCCACTCCCCCCACGCTTCCATGGGATTGGGTTCTTATAATGAAGCTATGTCCCACAATGGCTAGAGACTCGGTAGCGATGCACATTCGTTGATTTCTGCTCGCTCATTAAATACGCCCACTCTCCACGATCTAGTAGTAATCTCTCATAGTAACCTATCGCATTTTGAAAGAGGAGTACAATGTCAAAAACAAGTGTTAAGAAAATAAACCTACAATTTTTACAAAATAACGAGACTTAAGACACTGGGTGAACTGCAATGCTTTAAAAATATTAGAAGTAGCTTGTACCCTAGAAAAGTCCTCCCAGCCCTGTTCCACATCAAAGTAACTTCGATTGGCGATTTTGTATTTGTGTTATCTAAGAATTTATTAAACTTTTATTTTGTGCTAAATTATAATTTTTCTTCGCCTCCGGTTCCAACTAAAAATAATCGCATATAAATATTAATAAAATAAATATTTATATGCGAAATTATACCCCGACTTACACACACACGCGCGAGCGCGAATTCTACTTACGCGGTTATCACTCAGTCCCACTTATCGAGTAAGTTCAGGGTATTACTGTACTGTAAATAATTTGATATCATATTTCTTTGCGTATATATACATCGATTTCTCTTCTTGTAGTCATTTGTTCGTCACTTGTCCTTCTAAATAAACCTGTTTTTATTCAAATAATTCTCCCAATAAATTTACAACTTAAGGTATCCGACTACGTTCGGAACCGTGATTTTAAAAAAGCGCATAAATTGATAATTTTCTTGATATTTAGTGTCACTTAGAATAGAATACATGTATAAAACTATTTTAAGAACATTATGACAAAAAAAAAATTATTTAAATACAATATTTCAGCAATGAATGAGCTTAGAATAACCTTTTTCCAAAACGTCCCCTTTTTATAAAAAATGCTTCTATAACAATAATATTTTGCTTATATAAAGACTTCTCCAGTGCATCTGAACTATGAATTTTGAAAAATTCACATTATTTTCAGAGTTACTACCTTTTGAAATAATTATCGACGTTTTTTTTCTTAAAATTTCTACCCTCTGTTGTAGAAAAATATGGATAAATCCTCTTCTAAGTTATATATTTTAAAAATTCTAGTTCAGCCTCCGTACAGAGGTCTGAGCTATATACAGGCAAAATACTATTTTTAATAGAAGTATTTTTTATAAAAGGAGAATGTTTTGAAAATTGATCACTCTATGTTCATTTTATGTCAAAATATTGTACTGAAATAATTTTTTATTGTTTTTTTATATATACGTTTTCTAATCTAAGTGACACTAAATATCATAAATATTATCCATTTATACGCTTTTGAAAAATCACGGTCCCTTAAGAAGCTAAGCCTAAGCAAAAATTTTTTTCTTGATACAAGCATATTATCTTTTCATAAAAATAATGCTTATCAAAAATAATAATAATAATAGTCTAGCTACAGACAACTTGTCACCAAAAGCTTAAATCATACAGCTACAAAGATTTGCGAGAACTTCATTTGCACCTACAGGTAAATGTGAAATGTATTTCAAATGTTTGAAAGAGCAATTTCTTTGAAAGGTATAATTATTAATATGTTTAAAAATGAACAAATGCTGTTTCGGGAAGTAGGAAACACAGCAAGTCTGCATTCCAATCTTTTCTCCTTTCCCCCTCCTCCCTTATTTCTCTCAATGTTACTTAATTTATACCAAGAAAAAGGAGGGAAACTTTCGAGCTTTTAGCCCATTAAGTATGACCTTTTTAAATGGAGTTAAATTCTGGAGAATGAAATTTTTTTTTATTAACGTATTTTAACAGCTCTTGAAAAATTAATTAATAGTTGCTCTACTGAGTTTGGTGAATGGAAAGATTATAAAAAAATTTTAAAATGAAAAAATAATAAATTTAATAATTCAAATACAATTTCCTTTTAATGGGCGGTTTAAATCCAGATTCAATTATATATCGATGAAGTCGTTTAAAAAAGTTACTTCCGTTAAGTGTTGTAATTTGAAATATGTTTTTGCTATGACCAGTACAATAAATTCAATAGCGAATCGCTATAATAATTTCTTTTTATATTATATTTTTGTTTCATTACGCAAGGCTACATTGAGTTTTATTTGTGGTTACAGATTGGCAACGTCAATGTTTTATAATACCCGATTAAGTTCGGAATCATTTTTTTTTAATATTCCAAAATTTACTAGTTTTTTTAAATTTTTACTTTTATTTCTGTGTCAATAATAAAAGATGCGATATTATATGTATAAATAAACTATTTTCGAAAATTTCAAATTATAAAGAAATTTAGAATTACATTAAGAATAACATTTTGGAATTGTTTTAAATGCTCTGTTTTAAAGAATATTTTATACTTTAAAAAAGAAAATCTGTGTGAAATACTTTTTTGAAATAAATTTCTGAAAAAAGACTACATTAATTTTTTAAAAGTTTTATATTGAACCAAAAGCTATATCGAATCTACATACTGATCAAAATCACAAACGAATAATTTTAGATAATTTTTCAAAATTTTTGGAGGAAAATCGAATTATAACTTCACTAAAAAAATAAGCTTTAATTCTATCGCTAAGTAATATCGTTAAAATAATTTGTATGAAATTCCATGAAAGTATTTCTGTTGATTCGTTAGATATTACCTTTGAGAAGATGCCATTAACTCTCTGAATGCAGTTTTGAGAAACAAACGTTCAAGCTTTAAAGGTTTGCTTCGGCAAATGTTATAGTTTTTCAAATATTTGTAACTTTTTTTTTCTGAATAACGTGCAATCGAAATAAAGGCAGATAAAGAAACATTGAAACTTTAATATAGCGCAAAAGAAAAAAAAAAGGATTTTTTGACAAAAAGGAACATTTTTATTGTAGCAGGATGCCTTACATCAATGGTCTTCAAACTGTGTTCCACAGAACCCTGGGGTTCCACAAGGCATACAGAGGGGTTCCACGAGTCATAATAAAAAATTCGAGAAGAAATAAATATGTATGAAAAATATGGTTTCATTTTCTCTACGAAATTTGTAAGTTACAAGTATATAAAGTTTCTCCAATTCATTAAAACTGAAAATTTTACTAATATAAAATAACTTTATTTTGAAACATTTTTTAAACTTTTTTTATAATTTAATAAAAGAATATTAAAACCGTTTTATCTTTATCTACATATATAAAGGAGAAAAGCGACTTACTCACTGACTCACTGACTAATCACGATATCTCCGGAACTATTAAACCTACAGACTTGAAATTTGATAGGTAGGTTCCCTTCATGGAGTAGACGTCAGCTAAGAACGGATTTTGCAAAGTTCGAATATATACAGTCGTGAGAAACTTTGTACACAGATTTCTTTCATAAAGCAGAGATTCCCTACATAATGATTTTTACAAAAATCGACCTCCAAGGGCGTTGAGGGCGCTTAAGGGGCGTTATACATAATTATTTCCATTTTTAAACTATTAGACGTACAGTCTTGAAATTTGGTAAGCGGATTCCTTTCATAGAGTACAGATCCCCTACAGAATGGATTTTGTGAAAATCGACTCCCAAGTGGCGTTGTAGAGTATTAGGTGGCGTTATAGGCAATTAACTCCTTTTTTAAACTATTAGACGTAAAATCTCGAAATTTAGTAAGCTGATTCCATTCATTGAGTAGAGATCCGCTGTAAGATGGGTTTTGTGAAAATCGTTTCCTAATTGGCGTTGCGGGGGATTAAGAGGCGTTATACATAATTATTTCCATTTTTAAACTATTAGACGTACAGTCTTGAAATTTGGTAAGCGGATTCCTTTCATGGTGTAGAGATCCGTTACAAAATTGTTTTGGGGAAAATTGATCCCCAAGGGTCACTGAGGGGGATTAAGGGGCGTAATAGATAAATATTTCTGCTTTTCAACTAATAGAACCATCTGCTAGAAAATTAGAAGGTATGTTCCGTTCATGAAATAAAGTTCCTTTTACAAAGATTTTTGCGAAAACGGACCCCCAAAGGAGTGGGGTTGCGAGGGATTAAGGCGTGTTATAGAAAAATTCCTATTTTTGAATTTATTTCATTTACTTGAAATTTGTTGTGCACTTTTCTTTAGTTGAATAGAGTTCCACTAAGAATGGATTTTACGGAAATCAACTCCAGGGGGAAGCGGGGAGAGTTATTGGGGCGCATTGATAGACAAAATTCCCGTTTTTGAACTGCTAAGACTATAATAATAAAATTTGTTTTACATGCTTCTTTTTTGTTGAATTGGAATCAGCTAAGAATGCTGTCAACGAGGTATTGATGATAAAAATTCCGTTTTTGCTCTGTTAGATTTAGACTTGAAATTTAGCACGCATGTTTATTTTATGAAGTAGAGATCCACTGAAAGTTGCTTTGGTGGAAATCCACCTGATTGTTAGGTTAAGTGAGCAAAAAACATCTTTCTACTTCTATTTTAGATATAAATAGAAATTAGATATTATAATTTATGTTCTTTTTATATCAAGGGGCGAGAGTGTAACAACTATAAATATATTTTTCAATACAATCGAATTCTTAATGCTAGACATCAATAATTAATATATATGTATACAACATCGTGAAATACCCAGTGAAGCGGGTGGGTAATGGCTAGTATATATATAAATCCTACCGATTTGGAATATTCTATTGTTAACTATCTCGGGTTCCACGAGATAATTTTTTACTCGTTAGTTAGTACAATGTCTTGCAAAACTATATAGTTTTCTAATGGAATTTGCACATTTTTACATTTGTGGAAAACTACACCTATAATGAAGGAAAGGGAACAGCATATCAACAGAGTTGATGTTAAAATCTAAATTTAAGCAAGAACAGCTTTTAAATCTTGGGTTGCAAATTCATGAAAAATAAATGGGATTTCTAAAACAGCAATAAACATTTCAATGCCATTCAGAACATTGTTTTTAAGTGAAATATATTTCTCAACGTGTGGCTACAAAACCAAAGTATAAAAGCAAGTTAAAACTCAGAATATGTAATGCGATTGTATCATTTAATCTCAATAGACCTAGACTAACAAGCACATATCTCAGTTGCTAAATATAATGCATTGATAGGTGACACATGAATTACAAATTAATATTATTGATGAGTAAACTTTATCAAAAAATTAGAATAAAATTTTTAATAATAAATGCAATATATATATATATATATATATATATATATATATACTTTTTTATAATTGCTTTTACATAAAATGCTTGTAACAAGTTGATCTACTTGAAAAATGTTTTTAAGATACATTTCTTCGAAGTATGTGTATGGAACGGGGGTTTCACAAAAACACTACCTAGTTCTAGGGGTACCAGGAAAGCACCTTCAAGTTCTAGGGGTTCCTTTATTTGAAAAAGTTTGAAGACCACTGCCTTTTATCATTGATCCAAGATCAGTACAAGCGGAAAGTTTCTTGAATTTCGAATTGTTTTATTGAATTGACGGATATGTAAAATTTTAATCAAATTTTATGTTTTAAATCTGGATTAACATAATTGTAAACTATTTGATTTCCATTTTTTTCCAAATGAGCATGCCATTCAAACAACTCTTAAGATCTGAAATAAAAACTGAAAAATGGACTGTTGCATTTAATACATCAATACCAAACAGTGGCGCACACAGCAATTTTTCAAGGCGGGGGTCCGGGGTCGAAAGTTCACCATTCTTGTATCATGCTCCTTTTGATTTTGTCGATTTTCGGGGACAAAACACAGTAAAAAACTAATAATTGAATAAATAATTTGCATTAATTAATAAAATTAATCATTAATAACAAATACTTAATTCAATTTTACGTCCTAAGTACTTAGAATTATAATCAATCGGAAAAAAATCAAGGGCTTTAGGGGGGTCCGGACCCCAGGACCCCCTTGTGTGCGCTACTGATACAAAATTCTAAAAAAATAATTTGTAACAAAAGATAAAAATAATATATTTAAACAGAATAAGTAACACCTTCAATATTTGGACGCAAAGTGAATCAATAGTATACACAAAGGGGAGGGAGGGGATTCAAATCTCCCCCATAGATCAACAATATTTTAATTTTTACCATAGAGAATGCTCCTTAGCTCTTTTTTCTACGCTAGCCCTCCCTCCCATGAGGTCTGTGTACTCCACTTAAGATATCCGACTGCGTTCGGAACCGTGATTTGAAAAAGCACATAAATGGATAATTTTCACGATATTTAGTGTCACTTAGATTAGAATACATGTATAAAATTGTTTTCAGGACATTTTGACAAAAAAAATTATTTAAATACAAAATTTCGGCAAAAAACCAACTTAGAATAACCTTTTTTCAAAATGTCCTTCTTTTGTGAAAAATGCTTCTATTATAATAATATTATGTTTGTATGTAGATCAGACCTCTGTACAGAGGCTCAACTATGATTTTTGAAAAATTCACATTATTTTCTGAGTTACAACCAATTAAAATAATTATCGGCATTTTTTTTCTTAAAATTTCTACCCTCTGTTGTAGAAAAACATGGATAAACCCACTTCTAAGGCATATATTTCAAAAATTCTAGTTGAGCCTCTGTACAGAGGTCTGAGCTATATACAGACAAAATATTATTATAATAGAAGCATTTTTCTCAAAAGGAGAATATTTTGAAAATTTGCCATTCTATGTTCATTTTTTGTCAAAATATTGTACTGAAATAATTTTTTATTGTTTTTTTATATATACGTTTTCTAATCTAAGTGACACTAAATATCATAAATATTATCCATTTATACGCTTTTGCAAAATCACGGTTCCGAACGGAGTCGGATACCTTAAACGGATAACCTTTTCTTAGAGATATTAATTTAAAAACAAATTAATATTGTGCATTTCACATTCAGATGGTTACCATTATATTAATCTATGTCCACGTTTATATGCAAACTCACAAATTGCCGGCGCATTGGGGAGAAAAGCCAGCTTTTTACCGATATTTTTTTTTTCAGCCCGTTTACATGAGAATCTAGCGATTGGTTGATAGATTCACGTGACTATACAATGGTTACCACGAAAAATATAAACTAATATAAACTAATTATATTTAAACGTCATCCCCATGGAAACAAGATCACCAAACGATAGAAATATCAAGTTAACCATATTATAATGTTATCGCCCATCTTGGTGAACATAAACAACAACTTGGCGTGTAGTACTCCAATATCAAATTAGTACAGAAAAGGTCCCGTTTCAAACCTTTTATTTTGCTACGAATTTGTGGATCTGTCCGAGCATATCCAATTTTTTTGAATTTGTCAATTTTTTTGAATACACTTCCGAATCCCGGTTTCATCATATATTTGTTGTATTTCTTAATTTACCCAGATATTAATTAAAGCGTTTATTTCTTATGTAGACCAACGTGCACAATCAATAACAGAGGCCATCTTAGAATAAATGAATCTCGGTCGCAATGCACCATGGGAAAATTTGAAAACAAACTCGCCTTTCTCCGCATTTACCCAGCTCCAAAGCGGGTACAAAATTCAAACCCGCTTTTGAAAACAGTATAATACCAGCTCGTCGTGTAAATGAGTCTAGAGATGATCAATGCCTGTGTTTTGCTGACAATGTTCATCCATGTAAACGCGGCTTAAGTGTTCAACATAGAGGGATCAGTTTTTCATTGAATATACGAGGCGTGTCCGGAAACTAAGTATCGTTTTGGAAAAACTCGCATAATATTTTTTTTCAAAACAAAATTTATTTTCACGTAAAACAGCATGTCAGAAACTAATTTTCTATATGGTTACCACCATTGTTCAGGCATTTTCCATATCGGGAAACCAACTTGTCTGTACCTTCTTTAAAGAAAGGTGTTGTGACGTCGTGAGTAGGTAGCGTTCTAAAAATTGTCACAGCCTAATGTTGAAATAATAGAATTATTTATTTGCTCAACAAAATACTTATCATTGAAGCAATAAAGCACAGTTTATACGCCAAGCCGGTGCATTCAGTCTATATCACGGGAGATCAATCACTTCAATCCTTTGTGCGAAGGGCACTTGCCCAGCTCTCTAAGACGTTGTTTCCAGTTCTCCAACGCCACAGGTGTTCATGGTCTCTCCTTTCATTCGAAAAAAATCTCCTTCGGACTCAGAATCCGATCTCGGCTGGTCTATGCTCTCTCCGTGTCTCTGACTAAGTACCTACTCTCTCTCGTCTCCAGTCTCTATATCTTTTTCCTAAAAAAACCTTTTAAACCCCAAGGGTGGGTCCACAATACGCCCCTTGTCCCTTATCATTGGTAAGCCACCAAAATCTGCCAACGGCCCTGGGCCTCATTAGTCTCCTATTCGTGCGGAACACACAAATACACTCCCAGCCCGTTTGGAATCTAATGGCGCCAGGTTTCTCGTCCAACATTTGGAAACACTTGTCCATCACACCCTTTTGTTTCTTAAATCAATTCTCTCGTAGATATCCAAGGCGTCAGACTCGTTGGACAGACAAGCTTCGCCTCTTGTCACCCGGTGGACACCCCCTAGTCCATTGTGACTTCCAGTAAGAGGGTCGACGCGGTTTCGAGGCCAAACAATAAACAATGACCCCATGGCCACGTGCATTGGTCTCTTAGCCACCTGCTCTGATACATAAAACTTGGCGTGAATAAAAGGGTGGGGTACATACCAAGTGATAAGTTCTCATTCTGGCGCATTTGGTGCATTTTAACGAAACATATCAAAACGACTGCAGCCAAATACATTTTCAAAACCGGAAAATTTAGATTTGACAACATAAAACCATATTCTGAAAGTATATTATATTTTTAATTATGGTCGATGTCTTATCAGACTTGAAGACACTTATATAAGAAAACCTAAGAAAATTAATTCCAAAATTATTGATTGTAGAGGGACCAAATTTTATCATATACATTATAGATACAATATAATGAATAAATTACTTATTCAGTTATCAATGCTGAGTCAACAACTGAATTTGGACAACAAATCATACCTATTGAATTTAGTTTGTTCAGCTATTGATAAGAATAAACATGAGTCCATGACACAGATGCACACTGATTAGAGAGAACATCCTGTCTAAAATAAGCGTAAGAAAAGACTTTTTGAACAACAATGTTCACGTGCTATTATAAATATTTAGGCTTAAAATTGTAAAATTATATGTGGATGAATTGTACAGTCATCAATTGGATTGTGTGGTGAAATTGTTTTAAGAATATACTAAAGTTTATGTGAAATATGCTCTCTCATTCTAAGAAAATATATATGGCTCTGCTATACATACATATAAGCTGTAGCAATGTTTATGTGATTGCATAATCACCTTTCTCTTGGTATTCTAATTTCATTTTATTATTCCATACAAAATCAACAAATTATGTTAAATTTGTTGAATAACTTGATATGCTCCATATTTTTCTATCTAAAGATAGACCTTATAGAGCAGCGGTTCTTAAACTTTCGATCGCCGTGCCCCCCTTTATGTATCAGCGTGGGCCCCCAAATTGTGAACATCCCTCCCCGACTTAATATACTTGATCAAA
Organism: Trichonephila clavipes; assembly: GCA_019973935.1. Lineage (NCBI taxonomy): Eukaryota > Metazoa > Arthropoda > Arachnida > Araneae > Nephilidae > Trichonephila > Trichonephila clavipes. The sequence continues at coordinate 112,764 of BMAU01019834.1, forward strand.
ATACAAGTTCTAGTAGTTTCTTCATTGGGGACTATTTAGTAATCTAATCTAGTATGGTCCATCTTTCAAATTTTCCACGAGGTCTTTCAGAGTCTGTGTAAAGGAGGGAAATCTCTATGTTAACACACACATGAAAGGTTTGCGTGGTAGTTGCGGACACATAACATTTCGTGGTTTGAGCGGACACATTTCCCCCATTTTAGAACAGATAAAGGGTGCAGATAAATAAGGAAATAAATACTTTTAAAAATCCCAAATATAATTTAAAACATTATTTTAAGTGGCAAATATCTTTCACACGTGGGATAATTTTTTTTTCTTTTACCAATGTTTTCTGTTTTTACACTCGATTATCGAATTAAAAGGATAAATACATTTTGCCAATCAAATTTAATTATTTATATTGACTTGTTAAGATATTATAGTGTGAATGCATTTTAAACATAGCGAAATGTAATAAAAATAAAAACTTTCAGAGGAATATTTAAAAATTAATCGTAAGTAACAGTATAATGAAGGGTATGGACAAATTTCGGGGATTTGTATTTTAGAGTCAAATAAATATTGGAACAGGTGCAATTACCATAAAACTAATTAGTTTCATTAATGTAAGTAAAGATAAATACTAGAAGTAAATAAAAGAAAAATAATTACAAGTAAATAAAAGAAAAATAAATACTAACTAACCTTTATTATAAAGGCATAAATGTCATTTACCATTGGATTTAGTCTCATCAGGTACAAAACTTAAAGATTTTAGACATTTTTCTAAATTATTCGATGTTTCGAATTCTTTTACGATGTTTTCAATTCTTTCATCCAGTTTTGCACATGCTCTTTTCCTTTATATTTCAGGGGTCACCTAATTCTCTGGTTATACATTAAAACACCCTTTTTGTGTTTCTTCTTTAAATATTTTAACTAACAAGTGGACATTAGACTGGTTTCTGCCAGTGATTGCATTAAATTTAGAGTTCCAGAAACAGAAAACTTCGGTTAAAAAACACACACACACACATCCTACGGGAAAGAGATTTGCCACTTAAAAAATATTGTTTTAAATTATATTTGTGACTTTTAAAATTATTTATTTCCTTAATTATATCTGCACCCTTTGTCTGTTCTATCATGAGGGGGAAATGTGTCCGCTCAAACCACGAAATGTTATGTGTCCACAACTACCACGCCACCACATGAAAGACTCTGCGGACCCCCTAGAAAGGCTCTGCGGATCCCCAGGAGTTAACGACAGTTTAAGTCGTTAGAGAGGAAGCTATTAACAGCTATTATAGTGGAAGGAGCACAGATGAATGTAAATCTGTCAAGACCCAAAGTACTATGTTCAGCGTGAGTGACCGTGGAAGTCTAGAAGTCATGGTTACGAACTCGTGGCCGAAGTGTCAGGAGTTCAATCCCTAGTGCTACTGAAAATCCGCAGTGTAGAGGAGCTAATGCACGCTAAATCTGTCGAAGTCCTCCCGTTGACGTGGTGTGATAGTTTGGAGAGGGAGGTGCCAATTCAGGTGTCGTCCTCGTCACATGACCGAGGATCAAAATTATGAAGTACTTCATCAATAGTCCCATCCTTTTTCAATTCCTACTATTAGGTCCCACTCTCTATTTATTTATTTATCTTGGTGGAATTTTCAGTCGTTAATAAAATACATTTTAAAGCGCTCAATTGAGCTGAAGTTTTACATACACGATTATTTTGGATGACAATACAATAATCTCATTATAATTAATAAAAATTAATTGATTAAAACTAATTATTTGAAGAATTACAAATACAGCCACGTTGGCATCATTTTTGGCGACTTAGAGACCCTTTTGGCGATTCGTGTCAAAATTTGAAAAGGTTTTTCTCACGTTTTCAAGCATTGAGTTAAACTGAAATTTTATTTACACGATTTTTTCGGATGACAATACGATACTTTAATGATAATTAATAGAAATTATAATGACCACTTAATGTTGTGATTTTGTTATATGTATATACATATTTATATTAATTGTAACTGATTAATAAAATGAAGCTAAAATAAAATTTTTCTTTGTTGATCTAAGTAGGAATTGACTTAATTTTTCTTTTTTTTACATTATATATATACTTGTTTTGCTTGACATTAATAAATATATTCACTCATTCGTTAGCGTGGTGTGAAATAGCAGCTCAGCTGGTCACTGACCTTAAAATTCAATGCCTATCGCTAAAAATCCTTGAAGGGCTCTCAAATACGAAGCTAATAATCATTCTCGATTAATCCATATTTAACTTTTCCTCTAAAGTCTAATTTTTTTTAATGTTCTGATATTAAAGACTTTAAAACAAATTCAATTTCATTATTCTGTTATTCAGGTGAATTTCAGGTTAAGTTGATTCGTGCAAAAATCCTCTGATCACAGTTCCCAGATTAAAATTATGCATATATATTTAGTCATTTTTTAAATCATTATCGCTTTTTTCTCCATCTTTAGGTGAGTTTCTCACAGCATTGCGGAATATTTTTAGTCTTTCCTTTCTTATAGAGGAGCGGGGAACTTTTAACATTTCTTTTTTAATTTTTGCATTTCTAAGAATTAAAAAAAAATTACATTTCTTAAATAAAAATGTAATTCACACACACACACATTATAGATGTATATACATTTGTTTTCTGAAAGCGTATATCCTCGGTCTTAGAGAACACTTACACGAACATTTTTTTATTTTCGCAAGAGCTACCGTATAGATTGATAGTGCAATTTTGATCTAAGTAATACCATCAAGTGACATATTTTTCAACTGACTGCATTCTTCCACAATAGTTCGGAATCATGACGAGTTCAACGCCCTAATAATGCTGAATTATTTCTATTCAACAAAATTAACAAATTGATATACATTGCAATGTCGGGTAATAATTTATGATTTAGAATAGAGTATTATGAATATGTAGTATAGTTTTGGTTTATAGAATTGTTTTTTTTTGGATAACGCTTTTGAATAATTTGGATGAATTTTTTTTAGAGCATTTGAAATCCTTTTTTAGATAATTATTGGATTCGTATCTCCACTAAAATGCATAAAATATGGGTAAGTTGTGCTTAAAAACCTTTCCAGAAAGATACTTCAACCTCGCTTTCGAGTTCTCTTAGTAGTCCTTCCTTCCTCAGTGGTTCGAAAGCCCAGGGTGGGCCTTGCTCTTTTCAAGAAGCCTTTTCCAGGCTAGTCTTCTTCTTTCTAATATTCTCCAATTTTTAGTTCTCAAAACTAGGAGATCTTTTTCTAAGTCATCAATCTATCTAAGATTTGGCCTGTCTTTTCTCCGAGAGCCAATTAGTTGGGCATTGAAAACTTTTTTAGTGATGCGGTCTTCTGACAACGTGACCAGCTTATTTAATTCGTTGTCTTTTGATGAAGTTAATGCGATGTCAGATTCTTTATATGAGTGATAGAGCTTGAAATTTGATCTTCTTCGCCACGTTCCATTTTCTTGAATTCCTCCAAAAATAAATCTTAAAATCTTCCTTTGGTAGATACTTATCACGTTCTCATCTGTTCGAGACATGAACCAAGTTTCACATACGTAAGTTAATACTGATCTTAAAAGACTTTTGTACCTTTTTTTTTCTTTTGATTGAATTCAATCTTATACATTTTCGTATTCTATTAAGACATCTGTTAGCCATAGTAACTCTTTTGGATTTCAGTAGTACAATAGCTTTTATTGTTAATTTCCGAACCCAAATAAGTGAAACTGTCAACAACTTCAAAATTATACTCATCAATTTTAAAGTGGGAATCGTTAAAACACGATTTAGTGCAAGGAATGTATTCTCTCAGTAATGCATAAAAATTTAGCCAGAAGTCCAACAGAAACATTTAAGAGTGACATTAATTGCAAGAAATTCAAAGCACTTCTTTATTAATACACGCATGTGCTTCTTTATTTTATAACTATTGCGACGGGGCTTTATCGCGCCTTCTAACTAAAAACCCTCTTGGGAAATTTTTGGGGCCAAACTGGTAATTCTTTCCAACCAACTCAAGAAGAGAACGCGATTATGCAGATTTGGAATGTGTATATATTGGAGCTTTAGTATTCGCGTGGAGGGCCTAAGAGGAGGAGCGCTAGGCAGTTCTAAGAGGTTCTAAGAGAGGTTCTATGAGAAGAGAGTTCTAGGAAGTGCTAGGGGAGTTCTATGAGTGTTAAGTGAAGTTCTAAGAAGGAGAGTACTAAGTGGTTTCGAAGCCCGAATATTATTCATTTGCCGGATCAAGTTGGATCAAGTATTACATTGACGATATAAGGACTGGTAGCTGTTCACCGTGAATTATCGGTAAGATAGATTATATTAAACTTTAATACTAGAGAGGATTCTAGTAAGTTAGGAAATCATCTATAAATATAGATTCGGTGGTTTTTTGCGCTATTTGTTTGAATTGCAGTTTATGTCTCATGACTCTTGATTGTAAGATCGTCTTGTAATTGAATTAATCATCACTCTTTTTTTCCGGATTTACCGTTTTTATTATTTCCTTCAAAGACATCACTATATTTATAACTCTATTTACAATTATATAGGGAGCTACAGGCATCTTCCTCCATTTTCACGTTCGAGACCACCTTCTTCTTTTCTCCTTCCCGCTCAATGGCCAAAACAGTTCACAGCAGCACCCTCTTTCTAGTTTATCGTGTGCTATGTGTCAAGCCGTTACATGATCATAAGCCTCCTAGACTTGTGTTGCTTTGCTGAATATAAATTGGGATAACAATAAACTAATTTTAGTATGGAATCTCTGAGTGGTCAGTCTTTTATCCCCTCAAACTTAGGTCGCGAAGATGATGAAGAGATGATATCCACAGCCCGTGGGCTATCTCACTATATCGTTTTTAGTTATCTACGTTTTTAATAGGATATTTATATTTACTTTGTAACGGGTTCCATTTGCGATCCAACTAATCCTCTTGAAGAAATCCTTCTTTAGCTTTGGTTTGAGTATTAAACCGCTTTCCCTACACGGAACTTGATTTTATGTTAATGTAAGCGCTATTTAAACCATAGCAATGAGTGTGTTAGAGTTAGTTGTTAATCTTTAGTAGTCAGTCGTTAGTCCTTATGCTATCATCTAAGCAAGAACTGCCTTTCGGAAAAGTGGAATTAATTGAGAAGCAGATTTGAGGAGGACACTGTAGCAGAGTTCAGGAAAAAAGCTGACGAGTTATCTACTAGCAGTTCAAAAGATAAGGGTACATTTGATAATCTTTTAAACTTATATTAGAACACTTATTAAGATTTCCCCCATGGTTATTAAACTTAAATTATATATATATATCTATAATCATAAGTTTATCAGTCATAAATAAATGTATAGTAACTATTTTTATTATACAATGTCTGTGACCCAAACTACACCTGCAGCCTCCGAGTAGCGACAACTTTGCTAGCGAATTTTATTTTTGATGTGTTTTCTTATATACAATATCTAGTAGCCTGAATAAAACCTTTGAAATCAACGCTGACTACATGTAATTATAAGTAATCACATGTTTTTACGTAACTTTAATCTTTATACCGATTTATTATATTCAAGTCAACTAATAGTTATATTCATATCGATTGATATATTTATCATTTTAAGGTAAATCAATATATGATGAATATCAATGCTCTAATGCAGGGGTATCCAACACGTGGTCCACCGACTCTTTTTTTGAAAAATTTTAAATATCAGATTTTTGAAGTTTTTTCATTTTGAATTTTATTTGAGGGGAAATTTACATACAAATCTACAATGTATTTGCCTGTTACCTGTTCTTGTTTTAAAATAAATCCTTTTTGATAATAGAAATGTCCTTTATATTAAAATAGATTTAAGTTTTATCAAACAGTTACTTTTGATTTTATATAGTAAATTACTTTTTTAATAAATTTCGAATTACATGATGTATATCCTTTACTATGAGTGGTACATGTGTGTGATTCTCTGTGTGTGCAACTTTTATTTCTCCTTCTTTTCTTTTTAGAGTGTCCAAAAAGCAAGAGGCAATCAGAGATGTTTTTTAAAGTTTAAAAAAAATATTCAGGATGGTTAAGATAAAGGGCAATGTATACTTAATTGTTTGCTAAAGAAAGCACAATCGAATTTCAACAATAAGTAACGAAAGATCAATTCAAAAGGAACACCGTAATTTTCAAGAAAATGGCAACACTGCAATATTTTAAACATTATTTGATCATTGCATTATAATATTATAAAAACATTATTATATTATCTATGTCTGTAGACATGAAAAATAAAGAAAACAACAAGAATAATTAATTCTGTTTTAAATTTTCACTCCAATAAATGTTTTTTGTTTCCAAATCTGATATAAAGGTACGTATTTTTATGTGCACCCGCGAGATAATAATGTTTTTTCGAAGTGCCTGGAAGGGCATTTGCGTTGGATACCCCTGCTCTAATGTATATCAATTATATAATTTATGTAATGCATATTAAATATACATCGATTATGCATGAGTAAATTTTGATCGGATATAATTCAATTTAACATATAATTCATTGCGTTTAATTCATTTCCGAATTCTCTTTTAAGAGTTTCACAGTTAATAGTCAGAACGTTAGATAGAAATATTGATTCTAAGTAATTTTAAAAAAGCAATTGAATATTTATGTATATCATTTTATCGGAGATTGAAGCTTTAATATGTACCTTAGCACTTATTTAACAATTATTTCAACATTTATGTCATAATAATCTTATTTCTAGACAAGCGAGAACTCTGGTAGTTCCAAGCGCTCGTTTTCATGGCCATTATTTACAGTCGATGGCTCAAACGATGAACATTTATTGGCACATCAGTCACCCTCAAATTCCTGATTGGTGTCACAATAAATTAATAACCACCATCCCTACCCATTAAAAAAATCTTCAACATCACCGCAGAGAGGGGTTTTTTTTCCAGTGTCACATCTCACCATCTTCAGTCAAATCTCATTTGGCCATCCACTTTTCCCACACGTGAGTCTCGCCAATTTATTTACTACTTTCTATTCCTGGAAAAGCAGAAAGCACAGAAACTTGTACCTCGTTAAAAAGTTGTCAGGAAAAGGAGGGCAATCTCTCGAAAATAATGAACTGGGGGGGGGGGACCACTCCTCCCTGCCAGGACGTCATTTTTTCATGTCTTGTTAGGGACCCCACGCTACACGCCCCACTTTCAGTAATTGGCGACGATGGCGTTTAATTTTGGCGATTAAGTGTCGATTAATTTTAAGGGTCCCACTTTTGGTGGTTGGATGGAAGTAAAAAATGACCTGTCATAAAAAAAATTCGAAGTTGTATGGGATGATAACAACGATATTTTGGGTGATATGAAGAGGAACTGGAAACAGACCGTTATCTCGTAGAAGATTTTTATGAATTATTATAATACACTGAGTTATTTAGCTGATAAGATTTGACTTTATGCATCACCATTGACTTTATGCATTATAAGTGTACCGAGGTGGTATTTTTAATGAAACAGAGTGATTTATTTTTATGGAATTATTTAGTAAAAAATGACCTTTTGCTCTCTTTTTCTCGTTATAGAACGAATTTGTCAATTAATTTAAATCTCTCAAAATTAACGATTTCTTTTAAGGGGGCTTTTATAAACACTTGTATATTCTGTAAGCATAAAAGCAGACCATGAATATTATCTACTAAAAGATTGTAATAGGTTATTCATAATATCTAAAGGGATCGCATTCAAAAATTTAACAATATGAACTTAAATTTTACGCATAATTCAGTAAAAATATTACTTTTAAATTTAGTAAGTCCTTAAATTTTCATAACTTAACCCTACCTCTTCAATTCTGTCGTTTCTCTAAAAACGTTAAAATCAATCAAATTTGATGGGAGAGAGTGAGATTTATATCTATACTAGCTGGTATACTCGTTCTTCACACGGGAGAACTGAAAAATTAAACAACACAGATTGAGGGAAAAAGAAGTTTTTAATGAGTTAATTTTATGTGAATTGCAAATTAAACAAAAAAAGCTTTTTGCATATCTCAGCTAAACAATAAAAAAAGAAAGAAAAAAATACACCTTTGTTAAATTTTAAGTATGTAGATCTAATAGCTGATAAAAAGATTTTTGTTATTTATAATTCCTCGTAACACTCTTGAGGGTCGATTTTTCAAAACACCTCCCTAAGCTGATCTCTGCTCAGCAAAAGTAACACATTGTTAAAAGTTTTGCGTAATGAACGCTTAAAGTAGTGTAAATAATTTATATCTGGAATTGTAATACATTAATATTACTTTCTGTGTTGTATTTATTTTATTTTAAAATTGTAATATTCGAAAGCAACGCCGTTTCTTAAATTATAATGGCGATTCAATGAAAAACATAGCGAAATGTTAACGATAGAGTCAAGTTGGCAAATGCCTAGTTACTTTCGTAGCTCGAGCTTTATTAGGGAGCATTATTTATTTGTAAGACCCGCCGTGTAGGGGCGAAATGCACTTTAATACTTTATCCAACCACATTATGATTTACTGCAGTTTTTTTCATACAATATTTTTTTTTGGATCACTACATTTACAAATTAAGAGATATACATAAACAAAATACTCCACTTTAGAAAATTTAATCCGTTAGAGCTAATAAATTAATTAAAGATATTCCACTGTAAAATTAATTACATACACCGTTCACTTAAAATAAGTAGTCAAATCATTTTCCAAGGTCTTCACTAACTTACAAAAACATAAGACACTTAAATTTTGACATAAACTTTTTTTTCGGGACAAAAATAATAATCTTTGCAATCCGCTGAAAACGCCATCAGCTGAAAACGCAATATCTGCTACAAAACTATTCGGCTTCCCCGCTAAAATACTCATCATAGAACCCGTGCTGCCATATATCTTGGAAGAGTGGATTTCAAAGAATATTCCTGCTAAGTATTGGTAGAATATTCCTTCTAAGTTGGTGTGGTGTGGTAGTTAGGAGAAGGGGATGCCAGCTCAGGTGTCATCCACGTCACTTGACCATGGTTCAAAACTACGTGATACGTTGCCAAAAGCCCTCGTGTAGCTGATCAGTGCGATGTTAATATTCACTCACTCACACACTCCAAGAAATACAGTACAGTAGTTATAATTATTTTTATACTTAAAAACGCAGTATCTGCCTATTCAGTTAAAATTATACCGTTATAATTAACTACTAACCACAAACAAATTTTGAAAATTTGTCCAAATGATGCAGTATGAAAGAGAAAGTTTATTTACTTTAAGTACCAGAACCGATCAAAGCATTTATTTTGAAAAAAAGATCAATTTCTTACTACCAAATGTGCATAATAAAATCATAAAAAAACAACATTAAAATAAAGAGAGATTTATAACAACCCCTTCCTTCAAAACTTAGTTTTATTCTGAAATTAAAAAAAAATAGGCATTATTCTGATCACAGGAATTAATTAGAAGCGAGCCTCTTGCGTAGCCAAAACAAAAAGGTTTTTCACAAACAAATGATAGATATATGCTGTAGTGGGCTTTTTTGCAGCGCTGGCCAGATTTGCTTGCAGATGCCAGATTTTTTTCCTATACTTACTTGACAAATATCGTTATATTTTGGACACTTTTTACAAATTTTTATAAAGTGTAGCCTATGCTATAAATTATAGCCTATGTGTTATTCTGATGTATAAGCTATATTACTGTAAAGTTTCATTAAAATCCATTTAGTTGTTTTTGCGTGAAAGACCCACAAACTTTTACATTAATAATATATATTAGATATATGTAAATGGATGTTTGTTTATAAGAAATCGCTTCATTACAACACCGTTCAACCTATCACTCTGAAAATTCGCATGTATATGTATTTTTTTGGAGAAGGTTTTTGTGCTACCCTCTTTGTCGTAGCTCCTGGCCTGGTGGTCTACAGTATATCAACTTCTGCACAGTTCAATCAATCGCCAAGTTGCCGACAGGGTCGCCAAAAATGATACCAACTTGGTTCTATCGCCAACATTTTGCTCTGTTTCCATTGAATCGCCATTATAATGTAAAGAACGGTGTTGCTTGCGAATCTTACAATTTTAACATAGAATAAATATAACAAAAAGTAATATTAACGTATTACACATTCAGATATAAATTATTTACACTATTTTATGAATTCATTACACAAAATTTGTAACAATGTGTTACTTTCGCTGAGTAGATATCAACTTAAGAAAGTGTTTTCAAAAATTATATAACCTACAAGACAGTTACGGAGCGCTTTAAACTCAAAAAATCCTTTTTATCAGCTATTAGATCTTAACTCAGTGACGCAACAGCCCATGAGGGCCAAGGCCTACTGTGCCCCACTCAATACCCTGAGGTGTATGAGCAGATGTTCCCGTCAGGAAGTTAGTCTGACGTGAAACCCCCTGTGCTAAAGGATAAGTCAACCATACCCAGCCCGAGGTTTGAACCTCGGACCTGTGGTGAGGAAGCGCGGTGAACTGACCACTCAGCTACTGGGCTCCCTGCTATTAGACCTATAGACTTAAAATTTAACAAACATGATTTTTTGTTCAGCTGAGATATGCAAAAAGCTTTTTCTTTTTGTTTAATTTGCACAATTCACGTAAAATTAACTCATTAAGAACTTCTTCATTCTTCAATCTGTATTGTTTAATTTTTCAATTCACCCGTGCGAAGAACAGGTATACCAGCTAGTTAACTATAAAGCGCTATAAAGCAACACAAAAGCTATTGACAATAGACTTCGTAATTTTCAACTACAGCTAAGTGACTAAGAACATCTGAGCTGGTAATCCTCTCTCCAAACTACTACACCTCGCCACCGTGAAGGCTTTAAGCTCAACAGATTTGACGTACATCAGCCCCTTATGCACGACGGGTCTTTAGTGGTACCTGGACTCGATCCCACGAAATGCCGACCACGAGTCCGTGGCCATGACGACAAGATCACTGCGGTCACACCAGTCGAGCATCAGAATCCTCAAGTTAGTATGGTATGAAAGTTTGGAGAGTAAGGTGGAAACTCAGGTCTCGTCCTCGTCATTTGACCGAAATTTAAAATTACAAGGTTCATTGCAAATAGCTCTTGTATAACTCAAAGCGCGAATCTAAAAAAACAATCCAGCAATTAATTAAAATTTAACGGTTGCATTGAAATTTATTTAAAATAATTACCAAAAATTAAAAAAATTTCTTAAAAATAACATCTTTAAAGTTTTATTTATAAAATATCGGAATATCCTGTTCAGCTGCTAAATGTATAGGAACGTTTGAATTGCAAGTTTTAGAACTGGATTTGTTAGTCTCCACAGACACATACATGACAGCCTTGGATAAACCACAGTCTTTTTCCAAACATTTTCCATTCTGTTTTCACTCATTCTCTAGAGAAAGGAATTTTTGTAAGGCTTTCCCAGTTGACAACCTTGACTACTTTGAAATCTTTTACAAAGCAATCAAAACTAGGTTAATTTTTTCAAATAAACTGATATAGAAAGGATTTCTTTGTCTTCAAGTATTTCATTTCTTTCTTTTTGCATGAATAAGAGCTTATTCGTTGGAAGTCGTCACGTCATATGAAAAAATTGAGGTAAAAATTATCCAAAGCATTTCTTCCGCATTCTGGAACGCGTATTAAATTTCATTTTAACCAAGAACTTTTTAAAAATGAACGCTATAACGCCTTCTCGTGTCGATCTATTTATGAAAATAATAAAAAATTATTTATCCTCAATTTTATTTATTTTCAAATGTATGCTTGTATTTGAATAAAATACGAAGCAAAGTCGGAAGTAAAACACAGAAGAAAGAATATCGTCTCTTTTCGATTTATATCATTACAACTATAAATATTTCCGAATTCATAAACGTCTTAATCTGATCAAGAATTAGTTTACCTTAAGGTTTATGTTTAAACTTTTAGGCTACACAGTACCCCCACAAATTTCAATAATACCAATTTTTTTTTTTTTTTTTTTTTTTTGCATTTTTATGTGGCCCATATAATTGGGAAGCTTGCCACCACAAATTTTACCGTGTAGGGGAGCGATGCACGTTAAATCTGTCAAGAGCTCAAACGTCCTCCCATTGGTGTGGTACCGTGGTTAGGAGAGGGGGTTGCCAGCTCAAGTGTCGTCCTCGTCAATTGACCATGATTGAAAATTACGAGGGCCGTCGCCAAAAGCCCTCGTGTTGACGTGCGACGTTAATATTCACTCACCCCCCACCACAAATTTTAGACCTGCTAACAAATTTATTTTTAAGATATTTGAAGTTTTCTGAAGTTAGGTTTTGGTTTAATTTTAATGCATTTTTCCATTCTTCAATTAAATTAATTAAAAGTATTTTTGAGCCTTATCAATTCTTTCAGTGTAAAACGGTTATCAGTTTCAATTTTCATTACTAAAACCATTTCTGCTTGATTATGTTTTGAGTTCCATTTATTACTTAATTAAGATTGATTTCAAGGCCAATTTTTGTTTTAAAAAATAGTTTATATAACTTAGAAGCTTTTTCATTAATTTTTTCCTGTTGAGAAAATGCCACAACAAAAACTTTCTCAAGTTGCTATGCGAAACAATATTTGGAAGAGAGATGGAATACTACTAAAAATGATGTATCTAAAAACCAGCCCTTCACTGATACTGCAATGTCTTCCGAATATAAGTACTGTTAGACCCCGCTTAACGTGGGGTATACGTTCCATCAAAGTAGAGTGTAAAATGAAACAGCGTTAAACGAGGTTGTCTCATCATGTAAATAATGGGGTTACGGGAAGATGGGCAGAAAATTGGTCAGGTATTTTACCATTAAAAATTTATTAATTATATTTTTATAACAATAAAAAACAAAAGTTTATTTCTTACAAATATTATATAGAAACATAATAAACGTATATGCATATAAAAATAAATAAAATTCTAAGTCAGTTTTCCAATTTTCTGCCATTTTTTCAAGAAGGTAGATTGGCTTAAAGGCAATTTGCGTTCAATTTCATCGTCAATCCATATAGAAAGTCGTTTTTCTATTTCCTCTATTGTATTATTTCTAGAACGGGTCATTTTAGTTGCAGAGCTTGTCGTAGTTACAGTTACCGATGACAGTATTTTTTTCTTTATTCTTAAGAATGGTCCTTGTTGTTGAAGTTGCCAAATTCAATGCAGCACCAATTTGAGATTGACGTTCACCAGTATCTAATCTTCTAATCACTTGCATTTTAGCTTCTAGTGAAATGCTTTCTTTTATGCTTTATTTTCGTGTTTTTTATCATCACCCATGATAAAAACTAAAAATCATAATATTTGTCACTATAGCAATCGTTATATTATATAAATTTATACTTATAATAACGTCAACAAATGTTTGAAACGATAAAAATACTTTCGTACAATACCGCCGGAAAGAAGAAACACAGATAAACTGCTTCGGATATCGGGAAGCCTAACGCTGCGTTGGCTTCGGGGAATCCCACAATTCAAATAAAAGAGCGTTAAACCTAAACAGAGCTAAACGAAACAGCGTTAAGCGGGGTCTTACTGTATTCTGACTACAAATATTGCAGACAAAACTGAATATTTCCATGATGTGCCAAACCACATTATAGTAAACATACAGTAGTACTATATTATGGTATTTGAGTTCTTGTTAGGTGACTTTAAAACATGCCAAACTTCTCCATTTTAAAACTAAAAAAAATTCACGGTCACTTGACTGTGGTTCAAAATCACGAGGTCCGTCCGTTATAGCAGTGCTACTCAACCTTTTCATCGCCGCGGACTGGTCAATGTTTGATAATTTTGCCTTGGTCCACTGAGAGAGGGGGAGGGTTATTGATAGTTTACATTTTATATTGTTTTGATAAAGTAATTTTAATTTAATTGTATTGAAATATATGTCTTCAGAATAAAATACAGTTACACTAAAAAATGAATATAAAGTGATTTCCATGGTAAATCGTACAAACTGAAGAGAAATACACCACTGTAAACAAAATCGAAATAATTTAATGTTTCTCTGGCAGTCTTGCACCATTTGATCCACGGACCGGTAACGGTCCGCGGCCGGATGTTGGGGATCACTGCTCTATAGCCTTCGTGTTATTTTACAGTGTGACATTAATAAACACTCATTTCGTCTAAAAAAGAAATATTTGTACCGAAAAAAAACTGGGAAACATATTTTTTTAAAACAACGATTTAAAAATCTGTATCAATACGAAATAATTAATAATGCGAGTGTCTTTCGATTATTGTTTAAGGTATCCGACTACGTTCGGAACCGTGATTTTGCAAAAGCGTATAAATAGATAATATTATGATATTTAGTGTCACTTAGATTAGAAAATGTATATAAAATTGTTTTAAGAATATTATTACAATAACAAATTATTTAAGTACAATATTTTGACAAAAAATGAACATAGAATGGCAAATTTTCAAAATATTCTCCCTTTGTGAAAAATGCTTCTATTGTAATAATATTTTGCTTGTATATAGCTTAGACCTCTCTACAGAGGCTCAACTAGAATTTTTGAAATATATCACTTAGAAGTGAGTTTATCCATATTTTACGACAACAGAGGGGAGCAATTTTAAGAAAAAAACGCCGATAATTATTTCAATTGGTGGTAACTGAAAATAATTTGAATTTTTCAAAAATCCCCTAGTTCAGACTCTCTGGAGAAGTCTTTACTTTATATAAGCGAAATATTATTATTTTAGAAGCATTTTTTATAAAAGGAGAACATTTTGAAAAGAGATTATTCTAAGTTAATTTTTTGCCAAAATATTGTATTTAAAAATATTTTTTCTGTCAAAATGTCCTTAAAACAATTTTATACATGTATTCTAATCTAAGCGACATTAAATATCATGAAAATTATTCATTTATGCGCTTTTTTAAAATCAAGGTTCCGAACATAGTCGGATACCTTAACAGGATTCAGAGCTACATATCAGCAATGTGTGTTTTGTATTTCAAAGAAAATACGACAGTCTTTTTTTTTTTCATTCCTTTAATCATTTCATTATTTTTTTTTATAGAGTGAAAATAAAAAAATTCTTATTTTTCCTAAGATTGGTTTCAATTGAGATAAAAATTTTAGTTTACAATACTTATTAGGTATAAAAATCATTTCGAATTCAATTGAAATAGAATAAAACATAAAAACAACTTATCTAGGCTTCATAGTTACTTTTTTTTTGTTATTCTTGACTATTCGAATTTTTACAATACTATTTTTGCACTTTTTCATCGTTACAGGAAAGTTTATCACTTTCTCATTATGTTATCTTTTGAATTAAAAAAAAAAGAGAGAAAAAAGGGGTTAAGACTCTCTCAAATCCGTGGAGTTTCTTTGAAAATTTTTAAGATAAAATAGAAGTTTTAATTGAAAAGAAAGGAGGAAAGAGGGGAAAAAAATGTAGATGTGAATCTCAGACACGGATTGGAACACAACTATGGTTTTTGTCTGTTAGAATATTTTACTTATACTGCTTCACTTTGTACTTATTAAAGCTGTACTAGTTAAAAAAATGATCAGAAATACTTGGAAATGTAGTAAGAATACACACGCTTTTATAGTTAATCGAGCTAAAAAATAAAAAAATAATTCTTAACATAAGAATAAAGTGATTTTAACAGGAAAATTAATGTCACCCCAATGACATTAATTTTTCTGTTAAAATCACTTTATTCTTATATTAAGAATTATTATTTTTATTTTTTAGCTCGATTAACTATAAAAGCGTGTTTTTTAGTTTTTTAAACTATAATTTATTTACGAGTAACTAGTATGTTCTTGGAAATTTGGTATAATGATTCAAAATTTAGTTCCGGTGATAATGGAATGAATATAGAACACACACACATAACGTTACCTTCGCAGGCGTAAGTTGATTTGAAAGCTCTCACAACTTTTGTGCCAAATCTCTTACATTGGAATTTTTTTTGAAGTGCTACAATGCAATACTGCTTACTTCTAAGTACAGTAGAACGTCGTTTATCCGAACGTTCACTGTCCGGAGCGTCAAACATCCGGACCAGTTTTTTCAATGACCTTGCAGCAAAAAAACGAAGGTGTACATTGGTACAGCGAAAAGTACGTGATTATTTTCCACAATAAAGGTAAAAGTGCTACATTTTGCACCTATTTTGCTTTTTTCTTCCAGCACGTTTCCCGCATGGGATGTGATTTTCAGTATTCGTATAGTGTCCGGTTTTATATACTGCATGGATTGCATTTGATTTTCAGTTATCCGAACAATTTAGTTTCCGGACAGTGTTCGGTCCCAATTGATTCGGATAAACGACGTTCTACTGTACGGTGAAATACGTTTAAGGCGACAATGCTTAAGTTAACACAAAATAATACAAAGGTCCCGACAAACTTGTGATGTACCTGCCCTTGGAAGTACATCCCTCGAAGTATCAGCGTGAGCTAGAGGTGTAGGGTTAACGTAAGAACTAGAATCAAACATTATCTTAATATGACTTTATTAAGATATTCAACTTAAACTTTGAACAAATATATAAATTAATGAATGAGAGAATCTATGATGACGCAATACGCAACACACAATATAATACAGACCTATCTCAATAATTGTGAACCGCTTAATCTTCAAATATAATAATAGTAAGTAATCAATCCTACCTTATATTATTCTGTAATAAACTTGTCTTTATCTACAGTGGTATGTAGCTGTACTTCTAACTTCTAATCAATCACCAATATGTTTATCCACGACACGTAGAACTTGAATCTTTGAACGGCGAACTACAATAATCATCCAATACCACAACGCACCTCAATTGTCGAACATTCCTTTACACTACCATTACATTGCCCTCATTGCCATCATTGCCATCATGCTTACTCTAAGATCCTATATTATTTACATCTCTTCACTTCTCGTTTCTTGGATTTGGTTGGAAAAGAGTTGCCATTAATTCTGACCCAAAGAACCCAAAGGACTTGTTAAAGAAAAGACGCGTAAGTCGTCACAAACTATGTAGTTTCATGCATTTTTTTCTTTTAACACGAAAAGATTTCCCTTCTGGGAAAGAGCAAAATACGAAAAACACCAGCCATGCAGGCGAGATTTAAGAGGAGTGTGAAATGAAAGGGAGGTGATTTCACATGTTTCGTAGAAAGGAGGCTAATTTGGCTTTTTAACACGCTTTTATAAGTTTCACTTGTATGTAACAGAATCTTTGAACTCTATTTTTGTCCACTTTAAAAAGTCAGATTAATTCTAAATTTTGCACACTTGTCAAGGACCGATGACAATACAATAATTTCATAATTTTGTTCCATTGTCCTGATCAGGATCATCAGGAATAACGATTTACAGATTTTGTGACTAATTCATTATACCGTTTCAAGATTTTGCTACTAATTCCATATATCATTTCAAGATTTGGTGACTAATTCCAGAAACCATTTCCAGATTTGGTGACTAATTCCAGATCCCATTTCCAGATTTGGCGACTAAAATGTTAATTTACAACCCTACAAAAGCGAAAACGTTTGCGTCAGCAATTTTTTACCATAATATAAACAATTGTCTATTTTTTCTGAAAATGGAAACAGAAAAGAAAAAAAAAAAAAAGACTCGTGCATGAGAAAATTTTTTTTTAATGTTCTTACCCAGTGTTTCTGAAACTATGGGGGTGAACTTCCTTGGGAGGGGCATGATAACTCTAGGTGGGGGACGCGAACATATCGAAAAGTGCAAAACAAAAGATTTAAAATAGTTATTAATTTACCGAAAGGAAGCAAAACAAAAAACATTATGGCATGATAAAAATAAAATGCATATTCACACTGATATAAGATACTAATAAACGTATTAGTGCAGCCAAAAGTATTTAATAATTGATTTATCAATACCAAATTAAAAGCAAATTTAATAATTACTAGTGACTTCCATGGGCTTGACATATACAAAATATAATACATATATTGATAACATGTGCAGTTTAAAATATTAAAGTCGCTTTGTAGCTTTAGCGTTGAAGTACATTATTATTGCATTCAATACACTGTTGTTGTATGAGGGGGGAGCGATGAAAATCATGACTGAAAATTGAGTCGCAAATATGAAAAGTTTGAGAAGCACTGTTCTTATCGCTAAACTCAGACATAAAGTCTGTTTTTCTAAATTCTCTTGTCGGATCTGTGGAATGAAACATCATTCATAACTTCATTTTACCAAAACAGCTGAGAATTGATGGCCGGATTAAAAATAATTTCTTACAAACTCTTCGATTCAAAAAGTGCACTTTTGTGTCTAAAATTGATGCCAGTTTCAGAGAGAATATTGATCTCTTCTTTTAGTGAAAAATATCATTGACTTTACCCCTTCTTTTGCATGAAATTGCGAATTCAAACTTAGCTCTTCCAGATTTCCTTCAGGTGGTTGATCCTACATTTAGAGAACCAGGCCGTATCGACGTCTTGAGAGGATGCCAATGGATAATCCAGATTCTAAGAAATGACACATTTAAGATTAATTCATCAATGAATAAATTATAGTTAAAAAAAACTAAAAAAAACACGTATTTATTGTAGATCGAACTAAAAAATTAAAAATAAAATATTGTTCGAAAAACTAAAAAACACGCTTTTATAGTAAATCGAACTAAAAAGTAAAAAAAAAAAAAAAAATTCTTAATAAAGAGTGTTTTTTTTTTCAGGTATAGAAGTTTAAGTTGGCATTACTTTCCAAGATGGCGACCGATTTAACAGCTGTCAAGTGATTTATTCTCAGTTTGGTTTGGCAATTCATCAAAACGATCATCAAGCAAGGCGTAGATTCGTCGAATGGGCCCAAAACGAGATTGCCGTTGCTCCCGATTTTCATAAGCGAATTTTGTTTAGCGATGAAGCGCACTTCTGGTTGAATGGCTACGTCAACAAAGAAAACTGCCACATTTGGAGTGAAGCTAATCCACAAGTGTATGTCGAAACACCGTTACATCCAGAAAAACTGACTTGTTTGGTGCGCTTTATGGGCTGATGGAATCATTGGTCCGTACTTCTTCAAAAACGATGAAGGCCACAACGTTACAGTCAATGGTGATCGGTATAGAGCCATGATTACTAACTTTTCATTCCTGAATTGGACAATCATGATGTCCAGGAGCTGTGGTTTCAACAAGACGGCGCAACATGTCACACAGGTCGTGCCACAATCGATTTATTGAAAGACACATTTGGTGACCGCCTAATTTCACGTTTTGGACCTGTGAATTGGCCTCCAAGATTTTGTGATTTAACACCGCTAGACTATTTTCTGTGGGGCTATGTAAAGTCATTGGTCTATGCGGATAAGCCACAAACGCTTGACCATTTGGAAGACAACATTCGCCGTGTTATTGCCGATATACGGCCACAAATGTTGGGAAAAGTCATCGAAAATTGGACGTCTAGATTGGACTACATCCGAGCCAGCCGTGGCAGTCCTATGCCAGAAATCATATTTAAAATGTAATTCCACAAGATTATCTTTCGAATAAAAAAAAATTCATGTCAATCGAATAATACATCGTTGTTTTATTGCAATTTAAAGTTCTATATATATATATATATATATATACCTCTAAAAAAACACCCTTTATAAGAATAAAATAATTAACGAGAAAATTAATGTCATTTGGGGTAAAAGCGTGGAGGGCTTTGTACTACATGTGTACACTAACTCAGCATTTCTGAATAAAACTAGTAAGGAATTATAACAATTGATATCGAACATCCTACTCTTTTACCACAATGTCATTAATTTTCTCGTTTATCATTTTATTCTTATATTAAGAATTATCTTTTTACTTTTTAGTTCGATTTACCATTTTTTAAACTATAGTTTATATTTCACTAAAGAAACTCATTATTTTTTAAATTTTTATTTACACCAGAAATTTGTTTGTAATATTGTACAGGAAAAAATTACTTGTTACAATTTCACTTATTTCACTGATTTATTGTTAAAAAGTAATTTTTGCATTTTGTAACCTATTAATTAACACCTGTTAATATTATTTATTCGGGAATTTCTCTATTCGAAAGCGCTTAGGAAATTTATTTGATGAAATTCATGAAGTAACAATATAAATTCGTTGTAATTACTATTCTCATAAAATAGATACGATTACCTGTAGGTATAAAAATTAAATTAATTTTATATCTCTAAAAAATTATTCCACCTACATAACTTTCATTGGAACGTTTAAAATAGTGCATTGCTTTTGAAAAACACCGAGACAAAATTGTGGTAAAAATCCTATGAGATTTTAAAAATAATTATATATGTCCATCTCTCTCTTAGTTTGTTAATAATTAATTTGTTTTGTTATTATATTGTTCCTTTGAATAAAACTGTGAACAATTATGTCGTTATTCAATAGGAAAAAACCAGGTGTGACAAACAAATAAAGGATAATCCACTTATTCGACGCACAATTAAAAGTTCGAAAATTCACTAAGTTGTCTAAGATGGATGAACTGATTCAATGCTCGCCCACCAAGTTTTTGAATTGAAAACAACTTGTTAAGCTTAACTAAAAGCTATGAGAAGATTTTGTTTTCTTTTAAGATAATGTTAAATTCAATCTGAAGGCTCTAAAATATGTACTCACCTGGTAGCAGTTCACATTTTTCCTTTAACTTCATGAATTTTTATTCTAAAAACAATTCCAAATAGATGAATGTGGCAGTAAGAGAGCAGTGTGGAATATATATTTTTCATAAAATGCAGTCTATATATATATAGCGTTCAGTAAGAGTATAATTTGAACAATGTAATAATTTTCTAGGATTTTGTTAAAACTTCAAATTAAAAATTAAAAAATTCTCAATTAAAGCCAAAATTAATTTACTCTACCATCAGTAGAATATTTTAAAATCGATTTTTGAAGAAGAAATTCCATCTTTATACGGGAAAGGACATTGATAAAGCTAAGCTTCATATGGGAAAACCTCTTGTTACACGTCTAATTCAAATGCCGTTTACATACCAAAGAAAGAATCAGAAACAGGAATAAAGTGTATTCTATTTAATGAAATCCGTGTAAAATCCCCCTAGGCTTCTCCAGTGGACTTATGTGCTTTGGGTTTATTAAAACGATCTTCAGGGAAAAGGCATCCTAGAACACTGAACAGACTTTGGAAAACGGATCAAGAGGAATGGAGAAAAATCGGCATGACAGAACAAATAAAAAGTTTATTTTCATTAAAAAATCGAGCTAGAGCTATTGCCAAAATTCATGGCTATCAGATAGAAGCAAATCGTCACGAGAAATATAGCATTGATAGATAAAAATTAACTCTCGAAATCGTATCCATAAAGCGCGTACGATCTTCTGTATTATATATACCAGCTTTTACTCTCCTCCTTTGCTAGGTAACTCCCCCATAGGAGGCGATTTCCCAAAAATTCGTCCTTAGCTGATCGCAGTTCAACAAAAGAAACATGCTCATCCAATTTCAAGTCAGCAGGCCTAATAGTTCAAAAGATAATATTTACCTGTAACGCCCCTTAACCCCTCGCAACCCCCTCGGGGATAGAATTTCGCAGTGGCGTAACGGAGAACATTTGAGCCCATCCCCTGCAAACTCAGGTTTTGGGCACCCAAGTTGGATTTTACGAAGGGTTGGTACCTGGCGGCAGTCAGACTCTGGGTCCCATAGAGCAGTGCAGCGCAACCTTTTTATCGCTGCGGACCAGTCAACGTTTGATAATTTGACCGCGGCCCGCTGAGGGTGGGACATGTTGATTGTTTATATTTTAGATTGTTTGGATTTAACGATTTTAATTTAGTTACATTTAAATAGGACTTCAGAATAAAATATAGTTACTCCAAAAATGAATAAAAGTGATTTAACGTGAAATATAAAGTGATTTCCGTGGAAAGTTGCGCAAATCCGAGAGAAATGCACCACTTTAAATAAAATGGCAATAGTTTAATGTTCGTTAGGTAGTCCGGCACCATTTGATCTACGGACCGGTACCGATCCGCACAAGGAATATTAAATTATTTTCATTTTATATACCTTGGTGTATTTCTCTACGGTTTTATGGTAACCATTTTATACACCATGTTAAGGTATCCGACTACTTGCGACAACTTTTTTTGAAAAAATGAAGATATGGGGATTTTTTTTTTGTGATTTTTAGGTTTATTTAGTATATTTTAAGGAAAAAATCGTAAAATTGAAATTCGAAAAAAAGTTTATTATTATTAAAATGGGAAAAAACTGGTGAAAATGTACAAAAAATTACATAAACGGGGCCCGCTCTGTACAAAAATGTTTTGAACAAATTTTCAATTTTTCAGTTTTAATGTGTTACTTCGTTATTCATGTTTGAAATGACCTTCAGAATAATAGATATTTAAATTTTTACAAAAACTAGAGCACTCTATCTTAGTGACTATATGAAATTGCTTAAAAAAACAGTGATTATATTCACATAAAGGACTGTAAATTTTGAAATAAAACAGTGATTGATAAATCTGAAGATCAAAACACTTCTACTGTTATACGAAACATTCACAAAAAATTTCAGCAAATTATAGTCAAAACTTTTTGAGCAATCGCTGTCCCCGTTTGAGTTTTTCGAAAAAACCACATTTCGAGTAAAACGCATTTTAAAGTTTGGCATCTTGTGTAAAGTTATGTCATCTTCTTTTATTAAAACACTTGTAGTTTTTGTTCTAGTGAAAAGACGTTAAAAAGCTTGGTATTTTTATCAAGCTAATAAGATGATCTATAAAATAAAATCATAAAAAAAATTTGTCAATTTTTGAAAAAAATCATGATTTTAGGGTAGTCGGATACCTTAAATAACTTAATATGAATTTTTTGGAGTAACTGTATTTTATTCTGAAGGCTCATTTAAGTACAATTAAACTAAAATTATTAAATAAAAGCAATCTAAAATATAAACAATCAACGTACCCTCCTTCAGTGGGCCGCTGTAAAATTATCAAACGTTGACCGGTCTGCGGTGATAGAAAAGTTGAGGAGCACTGCCCTAGAGTCCTGCCCCCCCCCGCCCCTGGATTTTCGAAAAATCTGTTCGTAGCTTATCTCTACTCCATAAAAGGAATATGCTTGTCAAATTTCAAGTCAATTGGTCGAATAGTTCCCGAGATATCGTGTGTGTGATGAGTGTGAGTACACAAATATTCTTTTTCAGTTCTTGATACACCTTTTTGAATACACTTGGAATAACTTACAACCTTTAGCAAACCTGTGTTTCATAACTCATTTATCGGTTTTATCAACTTCCAATTTATGCATTAAAAGACAATCTATTCCTTCCTTAGCAACAACATTAAAAAGATAAAAGAAAAATGAAAAGAAAAAAAAAGAATTTCTCGCCCTAACACTAAACTTTTCTCTCTATTAGGTAAAAATTACACAATTCTCTCCAAACAATTTCTCGAATATCAAGCCTCTTATCAACTCAAAAATTCCTAGACTCTTCTTATCTCTCATCTCAAGTAAAAAGCATGAGCCCCCTTTCACCTGAACCTCACTTCAGAAGGACCCCCACTAAAATTCCGTTCCGAGGATCACAAGGTCAAGGATTACAAAACTGGTCCCTACTTTTTCCCTCTCTAAGAGATGGGACAAGAAAAAAAAAAGATAATAATAAATAAGAAATAAAAAAATGGCTATATTTTTCTCCTCTCGACTTTAAAAAAAACAACGAAAAACATAAAGGATGAACAAAACAAAAGGTTCCATAAGAAAAGAGGGCCAACATAATAAAGAGAAAAGGTGTTTGCCGATCACGATTTCAACAAGAGCGAAAAGAGAAACTGGCTATCGAATTATTCTTGCATTTTTCCGTGACACAGGTGCACGACTGGTGCTGCCCTTCCAAAACCAAGGCCAGATTTTTTCTGCTTCTTCACTTCATTTGCGATCGGTGTTTTTTTTTCTTCGAATAACTCGCAGAGATCGTTTGCTTGCACTCAGCGCGGGAAACACGCGCGTCAGAGTTAAGGCTAAAACAAGAAGTGTTAATTATCGACTCTAGTATGAGTAGAAATATTTGTGGTTTAGAAGTTGTTTGTTGACGGCTGGAAATATTTGTAAAGATTTTGTTTTTCTTCTTTTTGTTTCGCTACGCATTACAAGCCTTTCCTTGATTTATTTGTTTAGATTTCGACATAATTCTTTTAAGCGTTTAAAACGTTAAAATCTTATCAACACAGGGGAAAAAAGAATCCCAGTTTCCAAAGTGTTGCCAAACAGGTAATTCGTGCTTTTATTTCTTTGAAACCGAACACATTCGTTTTAATTAATACATGTGAAAGTCCATTACAAGAAACCATTAATTTGTCACGTGGATTGAAAAAAGAAACATCTACTTAACAGATTAATTTTTTCTACTAACAGTGGCGTAGCAAGTCTTGAATGGACCCTATAATAACAAAGTTCCTTGGGGTCCCTTGCTAGTGGCCCCTTAACATTTTGCGATTTTTTACTTACGTGATTTGGGGTCCCCAGAGCTTGAGGGCCCCGTATCATTGATACGGCAGTAGCTACGCCCCTGTCTACTAAACAGATAGATCATAATACATAAATGCAGGGACATCTTAAGGCCTGGGCCTAGGGCCTCGCCCTCGGTGGGGACTTCACTTCGTATTTGACTCAGTCTTAATAAGATCATAATACCGATAATTTTTATTATCAAATATTAATACCGTACATATTAATCACGTGCTCGCAGTTCAACATATATTAGTTTCCAACACCGTCATTTTTGCGTGTACACTGACAGCATGAGTGCTCTAGAATCCTTACATTTTTTAACAGAACGTAGACACCCCACTGTGATGGAAATACTTTGTGACGAATCTGTACGGAACCTTTCCACTAATATTCTTAGGCGTCTTTTTGGGGGATTATAAATTAGCGTATATTTCCAATCAACTCCAAGAAGATGAAAGGGATATGCAAAGTAGATAGGGTATTAAGTCGAGCGTTGTAAGCTAGCAGTCATGATGAGGAAGGCTATTGAGCCATCAGCAGTAACCTCAAATTTAGAGGATTCCAGGATATTAAGATAGTGAAGACGTAGTGCTGCTATTCTACTGAAGAACGAGAAAGCTGATATAACCAGCGGTAACTATAATTTATGTACGCTTAAATTAAGCGTTAGTTTAGTCAAATTAGTTAAAATTAATGAAAGTTAATAATTCGAGTACGTGTATTTCTCGGACCTCCTGTTTCGGTAGACCTTACTTGATCTTGAGCATAATTATTAATTAATTGCATAATTCGTAATTTAATTTACTATAAAAGGTAAATCCCTTTATTTGACGTAACATAGAAATATTATATGTTATTAGAGTTTTTTTGAGACTTGAAATAATAAATTATTATTATTATTATACAAAATGGCTTTTGGTGATTCTTTGCCTCAAATTAATCTTGGTGTCCAGGGTGAGACCCAGGGGGGTCTCCACAACTTATGCGAAAATTGGAAAGAAAGGGTTTTGATATAATTTTTTCTTGGGTACCTGGACACGTGGGTATAGTTGGTGATGAACAGGCTGATAACGCTGCACGATTCATGTCTGATCACATGCAGCAGCCTGTCTGTTACCAGGATTTAAAAACTTCTATACAGCACTATATCTATCATATATGGCAAGAGACTTGGGATCAACAGATCATCAACAAACTACATAGCATTCATCCTTCCACTGCTCATTGGGCAGCAGTACGAAGACATAACGTCCGCTTGACTCGACTTCGTATCGGACACTCCCGTCTAACGCATAGACATTTGCTGCTAGGAGAGAGTCCCCCAGTATGCGACTTTTGTCAATGTGACCTTTCCATTTCACACATTTTAATAGAATGTCCAAAATATTCATCTAAAAAAGAAACACCTTTTTTTTTAAGCTAATCTTTTAACTTTGACTGATTTGGTTGGGGAAACTCCCCATCCAAACCTTTTTGCATTTTTACACTCTATTGATGTTTTACATGAAATATAATTTTCCTAAGGATTTTATTGTACCATTTGACTATAAAATTTTACATTTATGCACTTTTAAATACTTTGCTCAATTTTATATTTTTCTTCTGTCATTTTAAAATACATTTCTATATTATATATATGTGGGAGACAACAAGGGGTCCAAGACGTTGGTCTTTCTTCTATTTTATTTTAACATTAAACAAAAATTAATTAAAAAAGGTAGATAAGTTTACAGATAAGTTTGACGATGATATTCAGAAGGTAACGCCTGCTCGCGCACCTCTCGCGTTCTCCTTTCTCTAATGTCTAAGAGTTTTTGTTTCACTTTCACTAGTTCAAAAGTTTCCACAGTTTCAATTCACATTAGCTGCGCCTGCGCGCGAAGACTGTGTTTTGCTTTTGGCTCCATGCCACAACGGCCATTCTGACCGTACGCTGTCCGCAGCGGTATTTCCATGGAGACCAGAGGAGAATCTGAAACATAAAAAAAAAACGGAACAGACAAGGACTATACGACAAATATACAGAGATTAAACATATCAAAATTTTGTTGAACTAGACAGTTTCTCCATCATGTGAAGGCACCTCTTCGACATCCGGAAGGTTCCACAGGAAAACACATTGTTTCACAGGCATAAGAATGTCTTTTTTAACAAGTTGATCTTTGGTTGAACGCATCGATATTTTCCTCTGTAGAGTTCTGGACGTCTGTTCAAAACGATTTCTCTTTTTCCTTCGCTTCCACTGCCAAGGCTCAAAAATTTTTCGGAGCAACACAAACCGTCGATGTTCACTCTTCATAGGTAAAGGGTTAGGTGAGCGGGAGATAAATTCCACGGAACTCGTTTTCATGGCACCATTGGCTTTCTTACACAATACTATATCAGAACATTTTTTTCTCTTACAATACTCAATTTTAACTTAGTACTCTTAATTTTATTACATTTATAATCCTTAATTAGAGAACTCGAATCATTTCTAGTATTAAAGTTTATAACATGTGGCAAATCATAACTAGAGTTTTCTATCACACTTGAAACAGAAACATTTGGAAAAGGAATAGCACTAGAATAAGCATAAGCATGAGCACCTAAAGAGGATTCACTTTCATTCAATAAAACATCGCTCTTTGCGTGGCCTAGTTTCTCTATTTCAGAATATACACTGGGATGTATAATAAATTCTTCGGTCAAGGTCGGTGATATTGCCGTTCGCACACTTAGGCTAGGAGACTGTTGATTAAGAGAAATATTTATGGGTTTAACTTCTACCATACGCTGTTCGCCAAAACATGAACTTAATGTTATGATCTCTTCGGAAGGTGTTTGCACTCTAATTAGTGAGGAATTTAAAACTGGGATCTGGCAACCTGAATCAATCAATGCTGTTACGGGCTGATTTTCCACAAAAATGTTTACGTATTGAAGATTTGCGCATTCATCGCTATTTTGTTTTTCGCTCTCTCTTTTCAAAGTATTCACGATTATTCTATTATGGATGTGGTCATTAGATTCTTTAGGTTTAAAACGCTTCTCACAGTCTCTTGCGCAATGAGATGAATCACCGCATATAAAGCAATTTTTATTTTCTCTTTCAAGATATTGGGGATAGTTCTCTTTAATCTTGGTTTTGAAGTTTTGTGATTTATTTTTAAAGGGGTCTTGGGTATATCCATAAGTAATAGGAATTTCTTTATGTGATCCGCTTCTAGATGAAATATAAATATCGCACTCTTTAGCTAAATCAATAGGCCTAAACCAATCTTCTGCTTCTCGAATGCCAATATGAGTTGCAGTTTCCTTATTTAAAGTTTCAAATAATTTATCAGAAATTATAAGATCACATAGAGATTCAAAGGAATTAACTTTTCTTAACGAACAATAATATTGGAAGTTTGCCGTCAATCTTGCAGCAAATTGAATGTATGTCTCGCCTGATGATTTTACAGCATTTTTAAATGAGTTTAAACACTCGCGAGGGTTAATTGGAATTCTCTGAGTACTATAGATTTTAGTTTTTCATAGTCATTTAATTCCTCTTCTTTAATATACAGTAAGACGTTATGAGCTCTTTCGCCCAGAAGATTTATTAAAATTTCAGATTTATATTCGTCATTTATTTTCTTGGTTAAAAATGCGCGTTCTAATGATTGGAAGAACAGATTAAAATTTTCAGATCTGGTGGGAACAGGAAGAGGTAAAGTTTTTATACTTTTATCATATTTTCTATGTTAGTTTCGAACTGTTTTTCTTCGACTTTAGCTGCAGGATTTAAACTTAATGCTTTATTTTTAGCTAATTGAAGTTCGATTTCTTTTCTAATTTTGCTAACTGAAGTTTCGCGAGCTCAATTTTTTGTTCTGAAGTTACCTCTCTTTCGTTTTGCGATACTCTCTCATCTATACAGTTTTGAATTAAAGTTTTAACGAAATCTGGATCACTTTCAAATGTACTACTGTTCTCAATTTTAGTCTTTAGTTTAACTATAGTGTCAGTACTTTCCACAGAACCGTCTAGCTCCTCAACAACTCTTATGAGATCCTCTTTAAGAGCGTTTTTATACATTTTATAAAAATTTAGAAAGATCCTACCTTTTTTTTTTTTTTCTCTGGCTCTCTTGTTGCTCGCACGTACGATGTATCCAATAAAAACGTTGATTCCACTGATGTCACCTCTTCGCAGGTAATATAGTTGAAATTGTAGTTCCGGCCTCTACACAGGCGGATTATTCACACTGAATTAGTTCCAACCTCTACACAGGCGGGATTTTCGTCGATGGGTTTTCCAACCTCTACACAGGCGGAATATTTGTCGATGGTTCGTTGCAAAATACACCTCTACACAGGTTATTTTGTTATTTGTTCCGACCTCTACACAGGCGGAATGAAGTTGAAAAATTCAACCTCTACACAGGTTGAACGAAGTTTCCGTAAAATGGCGGAGCGTCTCCTTCACGGACGCTGTTGTTCATTGTCTAGACTTTGGTTCAAAATCGAAATTTTATCTATCCCGGCCGAGCCCCCATAATTTGTGGGAGACAACAAGGGGTCCAAGACGTTGGTCTTTCTTCTATTTTATTTTAACATTAAACAAAAATTAATTAAAAAAGGTAGATAAGTTTACAGATAAGTTTGACGATGATATTCAGAAGGTAACGCCTGCTCGCGCACCTCTCGCGTTCTCCTTTCTCTAATGTCTAAGAGTTTTTGTTTCACTTTCACTAGTTCAAAAGTTTCCACAGTTTCAGTTCTCATTAGCTGCGCCTGCGCGCGAAGACTGTGTTTTGCTTTTGGCTGCATGCCACATATATATATATATATATGTGGGAGACAACAAGGGGTCCAAAACGCTTCTCTTATGGTTTATTTAACATTAAACAAAAATTAATTAAAAAGGTAGTTTTTACAGATAAGTTTGACGATGATATTCAGAAGGTAACGCCTGCTCGCGCACCTCTCGCGTTCTTCTTTTGCTGCTTCTCTCTTTCTCTGCTCTAATGTCCAAAAGTTTTTGTTTCAGTTTCAATTCAATGCGCCTGCGCGCGAAGACTTGTGTTTTGCTTTTGGCTGCATGCCACATATATATATACAGTGGGCCACAAAAGTGTTCGTACACTTGCAATTTCCAATAAAATGTAATGTTTTCGACTAGTAAAAATTAATATATTGTAATTGTAATTTTTTATGATATCTGTAACTTGTTCTTAATGAAATGAAATAATTATTTTTTAAAAAATAATACAACTATTCTTTAAAAAAATTAATAATGAAAAAGCTACTAAAAAATTACGACACAAAAAAAATCATCGTACACTTAACAAAAATCTCAACTTAGCTTTAAATATTATATTTCTTTCTTAATTTAATACTTAGTAAGATATATTTTAGTATCTACAACAACTTTTAGCGTCTTGGTAAATATTTAATCAGTTTTTTTTTTTTTTTTTTTGTAATTTCTACGTCGATTTTTTCCTCCATTCTTTTGCGATTATTGTTTTTATTTCACATTTTGTGTTTATTTGCCATATTTTCTTTTTTTTTTACATCAATATCTCACCAAATATGTTCCACTGGGCTAAATAAAGTGATCGAGGAGGTGTTTTTATAATTTGAGGACAGTTATAGAGACACCAGTGGCGTACATTAAGAGCAGTGCGCTTGGCGTCATTGTCTTGTTAAAAAATGAAGTCATTTCCAATATCCAAATTTCGGACGGATAATTTAAAATTTCTCTTCAAAATATTTAAATAGAGCTCATGATTCACAATACCATAAAAAAATACCAATTTACCTAATTTTGAGGCCAATTTACACCCCCACGCCAGAACACCTTCACCTCCATGCTGAAGCATGGAGGTGGAGGAGTTCTTGTTCCTCATAAAAGAATGGGATTAAACTCCTTATTTTTTCATTTACAAGCTATTATATAGGCCCATCGGAACCAAAAGGTTGAATTATTTGTCATCCCAATCAATATGCTGTCGGGGGTGTAAATCGGCCACAGAATTAGGTAATTTTCTATTTTTTGTTGATATTGTGAATCATGAGCTCTATTTAAAAATTTTAAAGAGAAATTTTAAATTATCAGCCCAAAATTTGGATATTGGAAACGACTTCATTTTTAACAGGATAATGACGCCAAGCGCACTGCTCTCAATGTACGCCACTGGCGTCTCTATAATTGTCCCCAAATTATGAAAGCACCTCATCAATCACTTTATTTAGCCCAGTAGAACAACATATTTGGTGAGATTTTGATGCAAAAAAAAAAAAAAAGAAAGAAAGAAAACATGACAAACACAAAATGTGAAATAAAAACAAAAATTACAGAAGCTTGAAGGAAAATCGATGCAGAAATTAAAAAAAAAAAACCTTATTAAATCTATACCAAGACGCTTAAAAGCTGTTGAAGACACTAAAAGATATCCTACTAAGTACTAAATTAAGAAAGAAATACGATATTTAAAGCTAAGTTGAGATTTTTGTTAACTGTACGAAGACTTTCGTGGCGTAATTTTTTAGTAGCTTTTTGATTATTAATTTTTTTAAAAAAATAGTAATACTATTTTTAAAAAAATTTATTATGTCATTCCAATAAGAACAAGTTGCAGATATCATAAAAAAATTACAATTACAATATATTAATTTTTACTAGTCGAAAACATTGAATTTTATTGGAAATTGCAAGTGTACGAACACTTTTGTGGTCCACTGTATCAGTGGCGTAACGGAGAACATTTGAGCCCCCCTGTAAAGTCAGGTTTTAGGCCCCCACGTTGAATTTTACAAAGGGTAGGCACTTGCGTCAGCCAGGCTCTGGGCCTCTTTAGAACCCTGCCCCCCGCGATGCGGGGGTGCACGTTACGCCACTGCACTGTATATATAATCGCAACGGCATCTTCATGGAGTAACACTGCGTCTAACGACAATAAATGACAACATTTTTATGGACTGTATAGGACAGTGTTTTCCCCAACCTTTTTATCGCCGCGGACCGGTCCACGTTTGTAAATTTTACCGCGGCCCGCTGAGGGGGAGGACGTTGATTGTTTATATTTTAGACTGTTTTATTTTAATATAATTTAATTGTATTTAATCGTAACTTCAGAATAAAATATACCTACACCACAAAAAATGAATATAAAAGGATTTAACAAGGAATATAAAGTGATTTTGATAAAAAGTAGCCCAAATCCAAAAAAAGAATACCACAGTAAATGAAAGGGAAATAATTGAATGTTTCTCGTATGGACCGGTAGTATTTGATCCACGGACCGGTGGCTGGAGATTGGTAGCAGTAGATTGACGGATGCTCTGCAGCGCCTTTATTGGGTTCGTGAACATATTGATTGGACCCTAGATTACTGGAAACACATTCCTTAGTGAAATGGGCCACGTTTTTAGTCAGCAAAAGTTGGTGGTAGGACTCGAGTGTAGCACAGATCTCACAAGTCCATTGACCCCAGTTGTCAATAAAGCGCGGAGGAAGTTAATTATGGCTATATAAAATTGTGGGCTGTCTTTACATGGTATAGAATGGCTCCCCTTGTCAAACTCAGCCAGTCATTCTTTGGATATTGTTAAGTTCAGCTACTTAGAGATCATTTGCAGCTATTCATGTACCTAAAATATGATGGAATTTTCCAAGATACTAATGCTCTATGGCACCGGTCAGATATTATTCGCGATTAGTGAAAGGAACATTCTGAACAATTCTAGTGAATGATTCAAAATGGACACCTAAAGGTTTGCTTCACACATAAAAGATAGATATTTGCTGTCGCTGGCTTTTTTGCAGATGGCAGAATTTTTTCCTACTTACTTGACAATTATTGTTATATTTTGGACACTATACACAATATCTTTATAAATTATAGTCTATGTGTTATTCTGATGTATAAGATATACTATTGTAAAGTTTCATTAAAATCCATTCCGTTGTTTTTGCGTGAAAGACTGCCAAACATCTTCACAAACTTTCACGTTTATAATATATATCCTTATTCTACGAACTATTTTATACTTTACGAAAAATTGAAAGGAAATGTTATGAATCTATAAAAGTAAACATTTTTTTGTTTCAATACTTTTTTTCCACTTAAAAAAACAACAATTAATACATTTATAGTAGAACTGGTTCACCTTTAAAGTAACTTTTTACTTAAAATCGAATACTCAATATTTATTTTATTTTCCTAACGATCTTTCATCGCTTTCGTTCGTTATATTCCTTGAAAAGTCGTTAGAAACTATGTGTATTCAACAAGAATAACGAACCTTGTCTTCTGATGCCACGCATACAATAAAAAACAACAACAAACTAATTTCTCATTTAGAATAAACTTCACAACGAATAACAAAATACGAAAAGAATATTATATTTAGTAATTCGCTTCAATTCCTATCACGGCTGAGCAGTACATTCACCGTTCTTATGTACAGCAAACAATATATTCCTCGAAATGTTTTTCTCGTTAGCAGAAAGGAAAAATAAAGAACACACATGGTTGAAACGTGAGCTTCTATTCGCATTTGTAGTCCGATGACTAAAATAATACTCGGTAAAAGGACGTCATTAGTAATTTACAGTCGCAGCTATACTGTTGCCACTGCAGCTATATAAATAAAAGAGTCCTCATGAAAAAGAACGGTTTTTCGGGTCAGAACACTTCAAATTGCTGCCTAGAAAAACTATTAGCAGCTTGGAATTGAAATTACGTATTATTAAAAGAATATTTATTAATATGTTGACCCCAATTGAACCAAAACTGTTGTTAATAATTCAAAAATCACAGGGATTGGACGCTATATAAAATAAGCTATGTATAATCAAGCATTTTTAAAATTTACTGTATAATTTACTTCGGAATGTCAGTTAGAATAATGCTTTTAAACCTGGTTAAATAAACTTCAGCTATGGAATTACTATTTGGAATTTAGAACACTTGTAAAATTGTTCGTTTTAAGTTATCGTAATAGTAATTGTTTTTCAAATAAAAAAATTAATGTCTTAATTCAGATTATACGTAGTATCACATTTATTTGAATGCATCAAGAAGTTTTATTATGTAGTATATACGTGGTTTATTATTGTCTTAGTTTCCTTTAATATTCATTGTTATTATTGTCATAATCAATAAATTTTTTTATATCGAAAATTTGTGGAACAAAAATCAAACGCGACAGATATTAGAAAAAATTTAGAATAAAAGTTATAAAAAAAAATTTCATTAAAAACCTAATTTACGTGAAATTTTTTTTAATTTTTTGAAATTTAGTATGAAATTGTGTTATTTCATTTCGTTTTTTAATCTCGTAGCATTATTAAATAAAATTAAAATCTTATGTTCTGTTTAACAAAGCTATACTGTTGTTAATTATATTCTGTTTTATTTAATTAATTTTGAAGTAGTTAAATTCGTTAACTTGGAAAAAGACAAGAAAAGTTAATGCGATGTAGACAAGGAATTTTATTAATGCGTTTTCAGCATGATAAAAGTGGAGCCATGACCAATTAATAATCAAACAGTTGACGTATGTGGATTTCTCATTGTTTTAATACAAATATTTGTATCAAGCTTCACAAAATAAGTATAAAAAAACAAAATATGTGATTGTAAATGTAAAATTAAATAAAAGAAGAATACGATAGAATGGTAGAGCGCTCAATGGGGATCTTGATCTCCGAAGAGGTCTTAATCCCCTACCATCTAAAATTGAGTGTTGACATTTACAGATAGAGCTTGCCATGGCAGATTAAAATATCAGAATAAATGAGTTAATAAGTTAATGAAAATTGCAAATTAAAAATTTTAATTTAAAATTAAAATTAATAATTGAACCCTTGAGATTAAATTAAATTGCTGGAGCCTATGGAATGTTTGCGTTGTGTAAAAGAATACAAATATACGTAAGTAAAAAAAACAGCACTACTACAATAACACACAAACGTGTGTTACACATACACGTTTTTACCAACACATTCAATTTAATTCATTTATGAAAAAAAAATCATTATTTTGTTAAAAATTTTGCATTTGAGTTAATTCATTTTTGAAATAAAAATTAAATTCGTTGTTTAAATTATACGATTACATGATTTGAAAACGGAATTTCTAGTGGGTAAGAAATAATCGTCTGATCACTGGGTTATTGTTACGGAAATACTTAAATTTTAGCAACATGAAAATGTTTATTTTAAATATTTATACCTTTTTACATTTTTAGTACTTAATCACTTGAAGAAAATCAGACAAAAAAAATCAAACAAATAAATAAAATTTATAGAACAGGCCACTGCGGAGAAGAAAAAAAGAACAAAAATTTTGCGTAGGATTTTCTGTGTAACTGATATTTGACGTGTATCAACTCTGAAAAATAAACAATTAAAAATATAAATAAAACTAAACTTGACTTAAGATCAGATGATATACATCTCTATTTTTAAAGTAGCGACATCTGTAAACAATAAAATAAAAATATAGCTAATTATATTTACCACAAAATTCAACCCCTGGTGGTTCGCTTAAGTTTACAGACAGTTTTACCACACCCTAATTGATAATAAGATCTTTCTTTGTAACTGATAGACGTGTTAGTTATCTCACAACAAAATAGATGTTAACTTTTATTGGTTCTCTTTTACATAAATTATATATGTAATTAAAGTGTTAAAATGCATTTTATAATGTGTTCTAACTCAATAATTTTTATTTTTAATCTAATAACTAAATCATTAATATATTAATTTAAAAAATTTGATATTTGATGTGATTTTTTTCGTACGAAATACATTCGAAAGATCTCTGATTATAAATTTTTCCGGGAAAATACACTCATGTCCATAAATTAAGGATAATGAAGTTCAAGAAAGAAAGAGACAGAAGTAAAACAAATTTGACTTATTTGTAAAGTCTAATTATTAAACAAAAGGTAAAGAGCAAAAAGGATGCCATATGTTTGGCATAATTAATAAAAATTGCGATTTTTACTCCCTGGAGCAAATTTCAAAATAGAACCTATTTACAAAACACAGTATAACATGGTTAGTATGATGGTTAACACGGAGTATGTCTCCCGGACGATGCAATACAGGCCTTACAACGCCTAGGCATGCTGAGTATCAAATTATCAATCTGATCTTGGGGAATATTACACCACTCATCAAGCAATGCCCTCAGAATTTCACGTAGACAGGTGGGAGGGGGTTGACGGGCTGCAATTCGTAGGTCAAGCATATCCCACACATGCTCTATTGGATTCAAGTCCGGTGAGTATGCTGGCTAATCCATACGGGTGATATACTCCGATTGAAGGCATTCGTTTACAATGTTTGCACGGTGAGGACGGGCGTTGTCATCCATAAACAGAAATTCAGCACCCATGGCGCCCGGAAACAAGCGTACATGTTGTTCCAGAATGACATCCCGATAGATGTGGCATGTCATCGTTACACTCTGAACATGCAGGTCAGTTCTGGAACCAAGAATAATTCCTCCCCAAACGAGCCATCCTGCCCCACCGTAACGGTGTCGTTCAATGATGTTTTCTTGGTGGTAACGGGTACCTGACGCTCTCCATATTAAAGTCCGACAAGAATCAGACTGCAAACTAAACTGTACTCGTCGAAAAACATCACACAAGACCACTGTTGTGGTGTCCACAATGCATGCTCTTTACTCCAGGTTAATCGCAGGCGACAGTGAGTTGCGGTAAGTGGAACACATCTGACAGACCTACGAGCATATAGACCAATGTTCCCTAAGCGTCTGTACACGGTCTACCTTGAAACTGTCGTACCGGTAGTTGAAGAGAGCTGACGAGACAGGTCTGATGCTGTGCTCCGTCTGTTTCTTTTGGCAGTAACTGCCAAATGTGTGTGCCGGTCCTCATTCGGCGTTGTAACTCGGGGGCGACCTATACTGTAACATCTACTCACATTACCATCCTCTTGGAATCGTTGCCAAAGCCTGGAGATGACACTCCGAGCGATTCCAAGTTCCTCGGATACTTCCAGCTGGGTACGTCCACATTCCAGTCGTCCAATAATTCTACCACGTAAAAAATCATCCAAATGCTCCCTTTGTGCCATAACTATGCGGTTATTACACTGAAAGGCTTTTAAAGCGCTTGTGAACAATTTTACTTCTTTGCCACCATTCCTTATATACCCCTCTCTTACACTCTCGTCATTGTGACGTACTATCCACGCCATCTGGTGGTTTCCTGTAATTTGCATATTCTTCTTCAAGATGTGTGTGATAATTCTACACAGGTGAAATTTTTATTTTAGAGTTCAATTTCTGTGTGATTCTGAATTATCCTTAATTTATGGACATGAGTGTATATGAAATCAAGAAGGCGTAATTTAGAACAGTGCTGTCCAACCTTTTTATCGCTGCGGACCGATCAACGTTTAATAACGACCCTCTTAGAAGGGGAGCGTTTATTGTTTATATTTTAGACCGTTTTGGTTTAAAAGTTTTAATTTAATTATATCGAAACATGTCTTCAAAATTAAATACAGTTACACGAAAAAAATAAAATAAAGGGTTTTCCGTGTAAAATCGCACTAATCCAAGAGAAATACACCACTCTAAATAAAATGGAAATAATGTAATGTTCCTCAAGCTGCCCAGTACCATTTGATCGCCGAACCGATACTGGTCCGTGGCCCGGAGGTCGGGAAACACTGATTTAGAACATCTGGGATTATAATACGCATACGGGAACTTTTTTTTTTTTTCTGACTATAGAAACTCTAACAGTTACCAATAGACGTAAAAGAATGAGGAAGTAATTATGAACTCCGCCCGATATTCTTTTTTGACAAAATGACAGAAAAACTGCCGTGGTATTGTGCCAAAATTTGTGTGAAATTTGGTGGTTTCTTGGGATCAGTGAATCAACAGAAAAGTAATTTATTTGATAGTATTGGGAAACGCGAAATTTCATTTTCGGAAACAAACTTCAAGCTTCGATTTGATTAAATGTTTGTTTATTAACGTTACATTTCCAAGAAACACGCGAATATTGGAGAACCTCGTAATTTCGCACCACGGTCGAGTAACAAGGATAACAGACCTGGTTTCCACAACGTGGTTTGGAACCGTGCATCAGCTCTTTTATAAGGTAGGTTGCACCTAAAGGCGTCTTAAGGCACGGGCCTGGGCCCAGGACCTTGCCATAATGGGAGAGCTTCGTCTCATTATCGATTCAGACTAAAAAGATCATGATTGGAATAACTGCAACGGGGTCAAATGTTATTTTCGGTTGTGTTATCCGAAAAACTGGGAATTTCGGACGATATGTCAAATAGTTACATGTGATGATCGTGGTCCATGTAGAAGCCTAGGCCTACCACCATCATTACTTATGTAGTCAAGTCGAGCCGATGTGTGCGATTGTAAGTCATACACATTTATGTGCTTCGTGTTTGTACGAGTATTTGACAACGTATAAACTGAACGTGACTATGACTGTCTACTTTTATGGGTCATGGGTGGGGCCTACATTTATGCAGGGGCCCAAGGTCTACTTTTACGTAGGGGCCCAGGGTCACAAGAAGTCGTAAAACGTCCCTAGTGGCACCAGAATATTCGAGCTCACGATTCGATAGAAGCAATGTTGGTCACTAGTTTGTGACCATGTC
This sequence comes from Trichonephila clavipes, assembly GCA_019973935.1. Taxonomy (NCBI): domain Eukaryota; kingdom Metazoa; phylum Arthropoda; class Arachnida; order Araneae; family Nephilidae; genus Trichonephila; species Trichonephila clavipes. The sequence continues at coordinate 150,941 of BMAU01019834.1, forward strand.
TTTCCGGCTACAGAGGTAATTATCTCCACATGAAACAAAGCCTAAAATGATTTTATTGTTATTAGTTCCATTAAATAAAATAAAGGATTGAATAAAACAAAAATTTATAACTTATTTTTAGATAAACAAGGGAAAAAAACATGTTTATTTAAATCTGAGAAGTAATATAAACAAATACAGCAATATTAATAAAAAGAAAAATCAAAATGAAATTTTACTTTATATTTGCTTTATTTCAATAGAATTGTTGATTACTTTATCTACGAGGACATTCAAGTAAAATAAACATTTTCCTCTGATTTGAGTTTTCTCGTCTTTGTTTAAATTATTCTTTTATGGTTATCAGCGTTTAGTTGAAAAGTTTTTAATTGTGTGTGAGATTGTTGAATATATTACTATTATTTTAATCTGCATTTTTTATGTGCCGAAGTTTGGTGCACTCCATTTAAAAAAGATTTGGCCTTATGTATAGAGAACTTGCATCAAGTTCTAGTCTCTCAATCTGTATCATTTATTTAAATGAATATATGTTGGATTGTTGATTAAAATGAAATAGCTCAGCGTGGAACCTCGGACGTATCTTAGGTCTTAAGGGCCCAAGAACATTAGCTATACTTCGAAATTCCAAAGGTGCGAAATCTGTTTTACTGTTTAAACCCTTTATTCGAATAAAATATCCTATATTTCATAAATTTAGAAATTTGAAGATAAAATCAATAAAGATAAACAAAATGTGAAGGAAAAAATAAGCAAGTAATCAAAAAGGGGAAATGCGACGTTTTTAATAACTATCTCGCTTTCATCGGTATGAAGGATACGTTTATGCAGGGAAGTCTTAAGATTTCTTGAGGCCCTACCTGTGATTTTTAAAAATAGACAGTATATATAGCATGTATTGTCAAATATAATAAATGTGAATATAAATATAATAAACGGCAATTTGATACTAATAAATGTGAACGACTCACAATCTCACAAACCGACTCAAGTGATGGATGCATTTCGACTAAAGGAGTTGAATGATTGCTTATGGTATTAGGCTTGGGCCTAGATATGGGCAATGGTCATCACATAATAATAAGTACACTTTCCACTTTTGCCAATTGACACGCAGTTTGAAGTTCTCCGTTTTTCGGAGAATATTTACGGGTTGATGATTGATTGTTGATTTTTTTTTGGTGGAAGAGTCAAGTTTGGCTATACTGCGCCACACATTCGTTAGTATATTAAAATTTTAAAAATATATACACACAATATATATATATATATATATATATATATATATATATATATATATATATATATATATATATGTGTGTGTGGCATGCAGTTAAAAGCAAAACACAAGTCTTCGCGCGCAAGCGCATTGCATTGAAACTGAAACAAAAACTTTTGGACATTAGAGCAGAGAAAGAGAGAAGCAGCAAAAGAAGAACGCGAGAGGTGCGCGAGCAGGCGTTACCTTCTGAATATCATCGTCAAACTTATCTGTAAAAACTACCTTTTTAATTAATTTTTGTTTAATGTTAAAACCCACAAATTATGGGGGCTCGGCCGAGATAGATAAAATTTCGATTTTGAACCAAAGTCTGGACAATGAACAACAGCGTCCGTGAAGGAGACGCGCCGCCATTTTTCGGAAACTTCGTTCAACCTGTGTAGAGGTTGAATTTTTCAACTTCATTCCGCCTGTGTAGAGGTCGGAACAAATAACAAAATAACCTGTGTAGAGGTGTATTTTTCAACGAACCATCGACAAATATTCCGCCTGTGTAGAGGTCGGAACAAATAACAAAATAACCTGTGTAGAGGTGTATTTTTCAACGAACCATCGACAAATATTCCGCCTGTGTAGAGGTCGGAACAAATAACAAAATAACCTGTGTAGAGGTGTATTTTTCAACGAACCATCGACAAATATTCCGCCTGTGTAGAGGTCGGAACAAATAACAAAATAACCTGTGTAGAGGTGTATTTTTCAACGAACCCTCAAAATCCCGCCTGTGTAGAGGTTGGAACTAACTCAGTGTGAATAATCCGCCTGTGTAGAGGCCGGAACCACAATTTCAACTATATTACCTGCGAAGAGGTGAAATCAGTGGAATCGAAATTTTTCTTCATTGGATACATCGTACGTGCGAGCAACAAGGGAGCCAGAAAAAAAAAAAAGGTAGGATCTAATCATATTTTTATAAAATGTATAAAAACGCTCTTAAAGAGGATCTCATAAGAGTTGTTGAGGAGCTAGACGGTACTGTCGAAAGTACTGACACTATAGTTAAACTAAAGACTAAAATTGAGAACAGTAGTACATTTGAAAGTGATCCAGATTTCGTTAAAACTTTAATTCAAAACTGTATAGATGAGAGAGTATCGCGAAACGAAAGAGAGGTAACTTCAGAACAAAAAATTGAGCTCGCGAAACTTCAGTTGGCAAAATTAGAAAAAGAAATCGAACTTCAATTGGATAAAAATAAAGCATTATGTTTAAATCCTGCAGCTAAAGTCGAAGAAAAACAGTTCGAAACTAACATAGAAAATATGATAAAAAGTATAAAAACTTTATCTCTTCCTGTTCCCACCAGATCTGAAAATTTTAATCTGTTCTTCCAATCATTAGAACGCGCATTTTTAACTAAGAAAATAAATGACGAATATAAATCTGAAATTTTAATAAATCTTCTGGGCGAAAGAGCTCATAACGTCTTACTGTATATTAAAGAAGAGGAATTAAATGACTATGAAAAACTAAAATCTATAGTACTCAGAGAATTCCAATTAACCCCTCGCGAGTGTTTAAACTCATTTAAAAATGCTGTAAAATCATCAGGCGAGACATACATCCAATTTGCTGCAAGATTGACAACAAACTTCCAATATTATTGTTCGTTAAGAAAAGTTAATTCCTTTGAATCTCTATGTGATCTTATAATTTCTGATAAATTATTTGAAACTTTAAATAAGGAAACTGCAACTCATATTGGCATTCGAGAAGCATAAGAAAGACTTTTGGACCCCTTGTTGTCTCCCACATATATATATATATATATATATATATATATATATATATATATATATATATATATATATATATATATATATATATACTAGCTGGTAGACCCGTTCTTCGCACGGGTGAACTGAAAAATTAAACACACAGATTGAAGGATAAAGAAGTTTATAATGAGTTAATTTTACGTGAATTGCAAATTAAACAAAAAAAGCTTTTTTTGAGTAGCTCAGCAAAACAAAAACAGAAAAAAAAGAGAAATAAAACACCTTTGTTAAATTTTAAGTATGTAGATCTAATAGCTGATAAAAAGGATATTTTTTTTATTTATAACTCCCCTAACACTCTTGAGGGTCGATTTTTGAAAATACCATCCTAAGCTGATCTCTGCTCAGCAAAAGAAACACATTGTTAAATGTTTTGTGTAATGAACGCTTAAAATAGTGTAAATAATTTTTATCTGAAAGTATAATACATTAATATTACTTTCTGTAGTACTTATTTTATGTTAAAATTGTAATATTCGCAAGCAACGCCGTTTATTAAATTATAATGACGATTCAATATAAAACATAGCGAAATGTTAACGATAGAGTCAAGTTGGCAAATGCCTAGCTACTTTCGTAGCTCGAGCTTTATTAGAGCTTTGTAAGACCCGCCGTGTGTAGGAGAGAAATGCACGTTAATACTTTATCCAACCGCATTATGATTTACTGCAGTTTTTTCATACAATTTTTTTTTTGGATCACTACATGTACAAATTAAGGGATATGCATAAACAAAATACTCCACTTTGGAAAATTTAATCCGTTTTAGCTAATAAATTAATTAAAGATATTCCACTGTAAAATTAATTATGTACACCGTTCACTTAAAATAAGTAGTCAAATCATTTTCCAAGGTCTTCCTTAACAGACAAAAACATAAGACATTTAAATTTTGACAAACTATTTTTTCCGCTAAAATACTCATCATGGAACCCGTGCTACCATATATCTTGGAAGAGTGGATTTCAAAGAATATTCCTGCTAATTATTGGTAGAATATTCCTTCTAAGTTGGTGTGGTGTGGTAGTTAGGAGAAAGGGGTACTAGCTCAGATGTCGTCCACGTTACTTGACTATGGTTCATAATTACGTGATCCGTTGCCAAAAACCCTCGTGTAGCTGAACAGTGCAACATTAATATTCACTCACTCTCACACTTCAAGAAATACAGAACAATAGTTATTGCGTTTTTAAGTGTAAAAATAATTATATCTGCCTATTCAATTAAAATTATAGCGTTATAGTTAACTACTAACCACAAATAATTTTTGAAAATTTGTCCAAATGATGCAGTGTGAAAGAGAAAGCTTATTTACTTTAAGTATCAGAACTGATAAAAGCATTTATTTGGAAAAAAGATCAATTTCTTACTACCAAATATGCATAATAAGATGTTAAAAAAAACATTAAAATAAAGAGAGATTTATAACAACCTCTCCCTACAAAACTTAGTTTGATTCTGAAATAAAAAAAAATAGGCATTATATCGGAGGAATTAATTAGAAGCGAGCACCTTGCGTAGCCAAAACAAAAAAGGTTTTTCACAAACAAAAGATAGATATATGCAGACGTGGGTTTTTTTTTTTTTGCAGCGCATGCCAGAATTGCTAGCAGAAGACAGAATTTTTTCCTACTTGACAAATATCGTTATATGTTTGACACTTTTCCCAAATCTTTATAAATTATAGTCTATGCTATAAATTATAGCCTATGTGCTATTCTGATGTATAAGCTATATTACTGTAAAGTTTCATTAAAATCCATTCAGTAGTTTTTGCGTGAAAGACTAACAAAGATTTTCACAAACTTTCACATTTATAATATATATATATATATATATATATATATATATATATATATATATATATATACAGCTTTTAAATATATACAGCTTTTTAAATGTCCTTAATACATAGAACAATGTTGCGCAGTCTCAATTTAATTTTGTTCTCACCGAGTAATGCAGAAAAGTGAAACGTATATATATATATATAACACGTTTTGAGAGTTAAAAACTTTTGTATAAATTCATTAATGTTAATATAAATTCCTTTAATATATTTAAATTCCCATTACTGCTTAGCGCACTGTATTAAATTCCTTAAATTAAAAGAGGCTTAATACACACTGAATACTTTACCTTAAAACAGAATATATTTTTAAATCTTGTATGTTAAAACAAGAGAGGAGAAAAATATCATATGTGGGAAATATACAGAGAATAAACAATGGTTCAAATAATACACATGATTATTATATTAAAATACACTGCTTTAAAGATTCTAGAGGAGGCAGAATATGCTAAAATTTTTGTATCTATAATTTATTTATTTTTGTATTTGGTTCGTATTCTTTGGTATTAAATAAAGGTTTCTTTGCATTATTAATATAAATAAATTTCTTAAATATGAATTTTATTATTTTGTTTGTTCACAAATGCATACGTTTCTTTTTCTATACAGTTTTGAATCAAATTTTTTTAATCATGCGTACGTAAAATTTTCAATTTAAATAAATTGATAAAAGTAGTTTTTTCTTTAATTTTTAATTTGATTGTGTGCTGAGTAAATGTTGAGTATACACATATTTCTGAAAACATTAGAGATTTATTTTATGTAAAAATATTTGTGAAATAAATTACATTTTTTAATATATATATTTTTCACACAGATACATTAAAAATCCATCAGATAGTATTCATTTCAAGAAATAACGAAAATGCATCAACTTTCACCCTTTTTCCTTTTGTTTTCTTAACTTTTATTTTATCTTTTGTTGCAGATAAAGATACGAGAACAGAGATGCCAATCTTTTTTTAAATAAAAATACTAAGATTTTGCTAAGTTGAAAAATCCAACATTAAATGTATGAAAGGTTGAGTGAAAGATAAGGAATATTTTATTTTTCATTTTAGATTCATATTGTATTGCGATCACTATTATATAAATCGAGAATTTCGATATTTAGTATTTATTAGAAAAATAACTGAATGAAGGCCATATTGTATCATGTATTCCAAATCTTTCTTCTCTTGAATAAAGAATATCGTGTTCAATTGCTCTTCGATAGGGTGGTTTAAATAATATATGGTTTCGAATTAAACATTAATGTGTAAGATTCAATCTAGAAGTGTGAAAAAGTTTAAAAGAAATTTTCTATTTTAAAATTTTCTTCATTTAACTTCTCGAGCCCATTTATTGTCAGGAAAATGTGTAAAATATTACATCTAATGACTTACAGTCTCACTTTTTTTTAAATGAAATATGAATATAATCTTTATAAATGAATATTGTGTATAATACTTATTGGAATATCTGTTCTATAAATCGTTCGGTTGATTGTTGGCTTTCTTATTATTTTTATTTTTTTAAATAATATTCAAAAAGAATAATTTTTTTAGAAACAGAGTCAACATATATTCAACCTGTTGCAAAACGAGGGGTATCCAAAAATTCAAAATATTATTTTAATATAAGTGAGCTTAACTTTAAACAATCTTTCAAATAACTTTTAGCATTGCGAATATTAGCCTCATGCGAAAGAATGATTTAGTAAACAGTCCCAAAACAGAACAGATTCTTTTTTTTTTAAAAAAAAATGTGCTGCCAAAATTGAAACAACTTTTGAAAAGATACACTTTGAAAAATTATCGGCTTTGTAGCAGATTTCGAAAAAGAATCGCAATACTGCCACTGAGAACAAACAAATAAACAAAAAATAACAATTTTTAAAAAACTTCCTTGAATTATAAAATAGACGGTGAGACGCCGTGAGACGTAATATGAGCCAGAGCTATACGTAACGAAACGGTAATCTTCCCCGGCAGAAAAATCTGCGAAAACGCTCATCAGTATGTAACCAAAATTTTATATAAAATCTATAGAATGATATTTTTTCGGCACTTTTTTTATCAAATGTTTATTTCATGTCATTCGAATCAATACATTTCTTAATCGAACTATAAAAAAATATTGCAAACCGATGCTATTTTCAAATATTCATTCAATATCAGATAAAGCACTTTGTAAAATTATTATGTAACCCTAAGCATACTTAAACATGTGTGTTTATCTCAAATATCTTGAAATTTCGTATTATTTCAGTAACTGATGTGTAAGTTTGCACTTCTATTTATTTATTAAAAAGCAATTGCGTTCCAGATAAACATTTTGTCGTTATTTAGAAAACATGTTTTGACGACCTACAAGTGAAAGCAAAATATTTTCGTGTTGAACCTTATTTTATTCAAATTATGTCATGCAAATGTTTTGTATCTTGTTTGTTTTTATAAAACATTTGCAGTTAAAATAAATATACTTACTCATGTTTCTTTAACCCCCTTCTTTTTCAATTTCTCAATTTCTATGGTAAGTCGAAAACGGTATGAGCGGAACTTAAATTCTTTATTGGGGAGAAACTTAAAACAAAGTGTCAAAATGCCACTCCCAGAAAGACAACAGATATCAAAGCCAAATTTATTAGAGAAATACAACACATTACAGAAATAAAAAGATTGAAAATCCAGCCTTCTACGAGGTGAGGAAGATAATGAAATCGGAGTATTGCAAACACGGCTGACAATATTTGAATTACATAATCATTATACTCATGAGCATTGAATGAAAGGGGCTTTGAGTGTATTATTTGGGTACGGCACCCCTATAACTATCTTCACACATTGCCAAAGTTGTTCTGGAGTGGCAATGGTATGTACAAACCGGGCTAATCTCCAATCATCGACTAGAAGTACTTGATAGGTGACAGATTGAAGACATCGTTGGTTAATGAAGGTATACAATATCATGAGCGGAGAAGTCTTGAATAGTATGTACAGCAAGGGGCTGCACATTATCCGGTTGGAATATGGTCATAAGCAAACTGAAGGTAAGGGAGAACAACAAGCTATAAGCCCTCAGACTACAGCAGTGACTGTTCACATTGTATCGGCAATGCATACGAGACCAAAGTGGAATTCAATACCATCCCAAATCTTAACACCAAGTGCAAGGCCAATATGGAGATGTATAAGGCAACAATTACGCAATATCTCTCCACAGTCTTCTAACTCTAATGTTGCATGCAAAAGCTGATTCCTCTGTAAAGACATGTCGTGCAATTCATGTTATACATATCATTCAATGCACAATTGCAGATACAAACACTTGGGTTTTTTTTTCAGACACAAACACCTTTTTTTTAGATAAAAGCAATAGATGCCATTGATGCCTTGTGGACATTGCCGCGTTTACAGTACATCCCATTGTACTGCAAACGACATAGAATGGTACAGGTAGACACCGATTGTTGCACAACAGACCGAATTTGTTGCGATTTGGTTCCTAATGCGACAGAATGACGTATCACTGTTATGTATTCAGTATGACTAGCATCATCACATGTAGTGGTGTGACAAGTCTGGTGTAATCAGAGTTGTTAAATAACCGTTTGCTCCTACATCCAACGACTACAGATCTGAGCCACTGTTGCTTGCTTACGTCTGATACGATCTCCTAAGTTTTGGAAGGGTGCCATACTGAAGCTACTCATATAAAACAATAATTAAAATATTTAAAAACGGTATTCGGTTCTTTTCTTCATTTAGTTCTTGTTGCCCATGATTTATGTCTGTGTTGAAATGGTAATCACAGAAAATAAAATGACGACACATGCACGGTGAAAATTTCACGCATTTTATATGCTTCCTTCGCGATGTTGCATTTTAGCCAACGGTGACGTCAAGTACACCATCGCAGCCCTCGCATCGCGCGGGGGGAGGCTAGGATTCCAGGGGACCCAAAACTTGAATGACACCAAGTACGTATTTAACCAACTTATAAAATATTAAAGGCAAAACCTGACTTTGCATGGGGGTCTTAATAATTTCCGTTGCGCCACCGGTGGCTAGCAGTGCAGTTGCTACCGTTGCTACTGTAATTAGTTACTATGCACGTTCTTCTAATGCGAGAGAACAAAATTTAAGATTTGTTAATTACATAAAAATCTATAGAATACCCAACGAAAGTAGGAATATCTTTAATAATTTGAAATATAATTTTGTTTTGTTATCTTAAAATGTCCATGATTCAGAGAACATAAAATAATATTACAATTTTGCGGTACATAAAAAGTTGAAATGTGATATTTCGTTTGCGTAGATTCAGATAGATATTTAATTATACTCTATTTCTCTCTCTGTGTCTCTGATTTCTAGGTAAAGGAGGTTTTAGATACAAAATTTCTTTCGGTTTTTCTATAGAACTTTTTTTTTCTTTTGAGGTAAGATAGAGTTTTTCAAGAAACACTGATTTAAGTATGAAAAAACAGATTATGTGTAGTCTACATTAAACAAATCAAAACAAAAATAAAAATACAGCATCATAATAATCATAGCAGCACCATACAAATTCCGGATTTTAAAAAAATTTAACAATTAAAATTTTCAAAAATGAAAAAAAAAAGAATTGAACTTATTTTAGTATTAAACTTAAATTGTTATTTAATGTCACATTTTAATAATTTAATTTTTATTCTTTTTTTAACCTTTTTTTTATTTGGAATGCCACAGGAATCATCATTTTTGTCAAAAATCCGTCACAGCACTTTCGTTTTAAAAGGGAAAAAAAAGCAGAAATGAAAATCAGAAATTTGTATTTTGTAAACAAATAACCATGTTTTCTTTTTACTTCAAATACACTTTTTTAAATTAGTAACAAAAAAAGTTACGGTTGACTTTGTAAAAAGTGGGTTAAGAGGTCCTGATTCACCTTATTTGTAACCATATTTCTTTTCAGAAAAAAAAAATTGTTTGTGGTTACCTACCACAGAGATGCAGGAACATCAGAAATGCGGAAAATATATACGTAGGAAAGATTGCCAAAACATAAATTTTAAGTATAGTAATTTTGGTATTACTCCTGTTTTTTTTAGCGTTACTGAGAACATACCGCAACCCTCCGCATTCTCTTTAAGCCTTATTATTTATAATACCTTAGCATTGTTACTTAAACCTCAAAAACTGCAGTAGCATTGTTACATTTGAAAAAATCATGTTACAAATTTTGCATATTAAATGCTTAAAATAGTGTACATAACTTACATCTGAATATGTAATATATTAATATTACTTTCCGTTGTATTTAATTTTATGTTAAAATTGTAACATTCGCAAGTAACGCCATTCCTTACATTATAATGGCGATTCAGTGGAAATTTGACAAAATCTTGACGATAGAGCCAAGTTGGCATCATTTTTGGAGAGTTCAAAACCCTATTGACTCTTCGGGAAACTAGTGGAGAGATCTACTAATACCACGGATATATGACGTAAGTGGATATTTCTCGAAAAATCCATGACGCCTATAAATAGGGAGTCGCTCTCCGAAACTGAGTTAGTCTTGTTTTAACCGTTGCAAAGTAGTATTGCCTCGACCAATGGAGCGTCGAAGCGATTAGCGATTACTTTGGCTGTTGAGAAGGACGAGAGAATGCTTGCAAATAATCTTTAAACAAACTTATGTTTTAGACACTAATAGTTGTGTCTGAGCGCTCTAGAAGGAGTGCAGACCTTCTGGGATTTATTAAGCGAATTTGAGTACTGTATCGTATATTTCACGGGTTGTTTTTTCGCCAATAAATTACCATTGCTCCTAAAGAACTGTCTTGCTCTTTGAGACTGATAGCATAAAATCCTCGAATCCCGATCTATACGTAACAATACTAATCAGAATGCCACAACACGGAAAAAAGAAACACAGTAAATAATATCAAAAAAATTAATGAACAATTTATTTGAGGAAGTAAGGAATAGGTGTCATTCACGTTTTTTAAAGGCCTTAATTTTTTATACTGATAGAGTCTGAGACATTCAAACCTTATTTCATTAAAATTATTTACTCATTCTTTATACAGTAAAATACGTTTAACGTGAAAATGCTGAAGACGAAATGTCGGTTAACACAAAATAATACAACGATCCCGACAAACTACTGTGTATTTCCATGCATTTTTTTTTCTTAACACGATACAAAAATGGCTTTTCACGAAAAGATTTCCCTTCTGGGAATGAACAATTACGAAAAACACCAACCGGATTGGACTGTTCTACTGAATCATCGGGAAAATTCGTTGCAGTGTACCAGGGGTGTCCATCCCGCGGCTCGTGAGGTTCTTTACAACTTTACAAAATTTTTTGTTTAAAGAGTTTTTTTTTTTTTTTTTTTTTTTTTTTTTTTGTAAAAAAATAAATCCCCCATAACTGTTATTATTTTATCACGTTGCTTCTGTTGCTGCGATTCTCTTTTCTTTTTTTTTCTAAATTGAAATTTATCAAACATAAATCGTGCTCAAACTTAACGCACGAAAATCTGCAACATCAATTACGATATGCAAATACACATGCATTGAGATCGACTGGCAAAAATTAAGTTAAAGAGTTGAGAAACAGATATCTCACTAATATTAAATAAATTAAACATTATTTGATCATTGCATTATTATTATACCATCTATGTTTGTATACATGAAAAGCAATGAAAACAATAATAATATATCAGTCTGTTTTAAATTTTCACTCTAAAAAATGTTTGCAATGGATCCAAATCTAATATATAAGGATATATATTTTTATATCCGGCCTTCGGGATTGTAAAGTTCCTCCGAAGTGGCCGCGAGGTCATTTGAGTTGGCCACCCCTGCAGTAGACGATAATAATGTGGGCTCAGCCCCAATTGTGGCAGACAAAGACATTTTGGATTTGTTTCAAAGCTCAAAAAATATCAATGATGCAGACAGATTCAGAAGACGAAAATGAAATAAAGCAGCTCCTGTTCCCACGACATCTGAAACAAGAAATATCATGAAAAATAGGCGCAATCATTTAGACGCACATTCCAAGGATTAAATGAATAACAAAATGGACGGCATCGAAGAATTTGTTGACAATTTGAAGCAAAAAAAGACAATGCAAAGAAAAATATCAGATTCTTTTTAAAAAACTCAAATGTTTTGTTTTTCAAAAGAACTTGGAAAATTTTGTATTAAATTTTATTGAAGTTCTTGTGAATGTTTTTTGTTTCTTTGATTTATATCAAATGCATGCTTTTATACATATTCTATGTAAATTAAATATACTCTAATAAACTTAATTTCATATTCTTTTTGCAATATCCGTTAACGCGAAACTTTTTTAACACGAAAAAATATTTTAGTCTCCCTCAGTTTCGTGTTAAGCGATTTTCACTGTAGTTAATTTAGAAAAGAAAAATCGCCATGAGAGAGAAAATTGGATCATCAAACTACAAGATAGGCTTTCTTGATTTTATAGGTTCATCAACATAAATACAGAATTGGTTTTAACACAACATTAGAAATTTTGTTTTCGTTTCTCATATGCGATAGGCCGTGATAACCTAGTGGGAAAGGTCACGGACTGGTGGCTAGCGTGTAGTGAGACCACCGAATGTAGTGAGCGTGACGAGAACGCCGCTGAAGACACCTATGTAGAGAGTAGGTATATTTACCTGCACGTTAAATATGTCGTTGGTGTGATATACTTGAGCATGGTTCAAAATTACAACATCCGTCGCCAATAGCCCTCGTGCAGCCTTCTAGTGCGACGCTTTAGTAATAGTGAAAGCCACGTGACTCTAGCCAATCAATTCAAAAACTCATGCGACGTCATAGTCACACGATAAAAACTATATGTAGTGTTTCCTACTAATCAGTTCGCGCTCTCCGGTGTTGCCAAGTTTTGCTCTTTGCAGAAACGTTCTCTTAAGGTTTCTCAGGGGTGTTAAATTTTTCTAGAGGTCTGAAAATATAAACGATTTTCAAACGGGTATAATTCTTATAAATTTAAATTAAATTATTCGAATCTTTTACACATTATTTATAATAGAACGGGGCTTCAGAAAAGTATAAAATGTTTAAAATATAATAATAATTTTAAAAGTCATATGCATATGAAAATTATATAATAAATATTAAGTATTTTTTGCTTTGCGCATGCTATTTTCTAAAATATTAGCCTCTGATGTATAAAACTTTATAGAATTATACAATGCATCATACTCTTTAAACCCTACCTAATTTTAGTATTATATATCTTTTGCATTTCAAAATATTTGTAAAATATTGCAATTTTTTAAATATTTTTTAAAAATGTAAGTTTTTTTATTTATTAAAATACTAGCTGGTATACCCGTTCTTCGCACGGGTAAACTGAAAAATTAAACAACACAGATTGAAGGAAAAAGAAGTTTTTAATGAGTTAATTTTATGTGAATTGCAAATTAAACAAAAAATTCTTTTTGCATATCTCAGCTAAACAAAAAACAGAAAGAAAAAAAACACCTTTGTTAAATTTTAAGTATTTAGATCTAATAGCTGATAAAAAGGATTTTTTATATTTATAATTCCTCGTAACACTCTTGAGGGTCGATTTTTCAAAATACCTCCCTAAGCTGATCTCTGCTCACCAAAAGTAACACATTGTTAAAAGTTTTGCGTAATGAACGCTTAAAGTAGTGTAAATAATTTATATCTGAAAGTGTAATATATTAATATTACTTTCTGTTGTATTTATTTTATTTTAAAATTGTAATATTCGCAAGCAACGCCGTTTCTTAAATTATAATGGCGATTCAATGAAAAACATAGCGAAATGTTAACGATAGAGTCAAGTTGGCAAATGCCTAGCCGTAGCTCGAGCTTTATTAGAGCTTTGTAAGACCCGCCGTGTAGGGGAGAAATGCTCTTTAATATTTTATCCAACCGCATTATGATTTACTGCAGTTTTTTTCATACAATAATTTTTTTGGATCACTACATTTGCAAATTAAGGGATATACATAAACAAAATACTCCACTTTGGAAAATTTAATCCGTTAGAGCTAATAAATTAATTAAAGATATTCCACTGTAAAATTAATAATGTACACCGTTCACTTAAAATTAGTAGTCAAATCATTTTCCAAGGTCTTCCTTAACAGACAAAAACATAAGACATTTAAATTTTGACAAACTATTTTTTCCGCTAAAATACTCATCATGGAACCCGTGCTGCCATATATCTTGGAAGAGTGGATTTCAAAGAATATTCCTGCTAATTATTGGTAGAATATTCCTTCTAAGTTGGTGTGGTGTGGTAGTTAGGAGAAAGGGGTCCCAGCTCAGATGTCGCCCACGTTACTTGACTATGGTTCATAATTACGTGATCCGTTGCCAAAAACCCTCGTGTAGCTGAACAGTGCAACATTAATATTCACTCACTCTCACACTCCAAGAAATACAGAACAATAGTTATTGCGTTTTTAAGTGTAAAAATAATTATATCTGCCTATTCAATTAAAATTATAGCGTTATAATTAACTACTAACCACAAATAATTTTTGAAAATTTGTCCAAATGATGCAGTGTGAAAGAGAAAATTTATTTACTTTAAGTATCAGAACTGATAAAAGCATTTATTTGGAAAAAAGATCAATTTCTTACTACCAAATGTGCATAATAAAATCATAAAAAAGCATTAAAATAAAGAGAAATTTGTAACAACCTCTCCCTTCAAAACTTAATTTTATTCTGAAATAAAAAAAAATAGGCATTATGCTGATTAGTATATTTAATTAGAAGCGAGCACCTTGCGTAGCCAAAACAAAAAGAGTTTTTCACAAACAAAAGATAGATATATGCTGACGTGGGCTTTTTTGCAGCGCAAGCTAGAATTGCTCGCAGATGGCTGAATTTTTTCCTACTTACTTGACAAATCTAATATATATTATAAATGCGAAAGTTTGTGAGTATCTTTGTGGGTCTTTCACGCAAAAACAACTGAATGGATTTTAATGAAACTTTACAGTAATATAGCTTATACATCAAAATAGCACATAGGATATAATTTATAGCATAGACTATAATTTATAAAGATATTGTATGAAGTGTCCAAAATATAACGATATTTGTCAAGTAAGTAGGAAAAAATTCAGCCATCTGCGAGCAATTCTAGCTTGCGCTACAAAAAACCCACGTCAGCATAGATCTATCTTTTTTGTTTGTTTTTTTGTTTTGGCTACGCAAGGTGCTCGCTTCTAATTAATTATACTAATCGGCATAATGCCTATTTTTTATTTCAGAATAAAGGTAAGTTTTGAAGGGAGAGGTTGTTACAAATTTCTCTCTTTATTTTAATGTTTTTTTTATGATTTTATTTTGCACATTTGGTAAGAAATTGATCTTTTTTCCAATAAATGCTTTTATCAGTTCTGATACTTAAAGTAAATAAACTTTTCTCTTTCACATTGCATCATTTGGACAAATTTTCAAAATTTGTTTGTGATTAGTAGTTAATTATAACGCTATAATTTTAATTGAATAGGCAGATATTGCGTTTTTAAGTATAAAAATAATTATAACTACTGTACTTTTTGGAGTGTGTGAGTGAGTGAATATTAACATCGCACTGTGTTCAGCTACACGAGGGCTTTTGGCAACGGATCGCGTAATTTTGAGCCATGGTCAAGTGACGTGGACGACACCTGAGCTGGCACTCTCCCTCTTCTCCTAACTACCACACCACACCAACTTAGAAGGACTCTTTTAGAAAATAGCATGCATGACGTAAAACTTAATGAATATATCTTATAGAAAAGTTTCTTATTTTCATATGCTTATAATTTTTAAAATTATGATTATATTTTAAACATTTTATACTTTTCTGAAGCCCCATTCCTTTATAAGTAATGTGTAAAAGATTCGAATTATTTAACTTAAATTTAAAGAAATTATACCTGTTTGAAAATTGTTTATATTTTCAGACCTCTAGAGAAATTTAACACCCCTGAGACCTCTTAAAAAGTACATTGTATACAAAATGCATTTTATTTAAAAGTATAAACATAAAATGCGATTTTTTTTTTTAGGTTTCAAAAATCTTTTTGAAGAAATTTTTTTCCCCTAACATTTAAACATCTTTACCCAGACATAAAATTTGAAATTTTATCTGAGTTTTAGTAAAATAGAACAACAAGTACAATAAGTTTAATATTTGTTCTGAATTTAATGGAAAACAAATGTTTGTTTTTATCACGTGGCTTCATGAATTGAGCCCATTCTCACTACATTTTAAAATGGCGATGAGGGGAAAACTACCGTCTCCTACAGCAGATTTTGAAACAATAATAGTGGAAAGCAATTTTTTTTAATGCTTTAAAAAATTATTTAGAAATGTGTTCCGTTGTTGGAGTATGTGAAAATTTCAACAGAAATTTGAATATTTCTTCTCAAAACTTAGGTATCAAAATTAATATAGAAAATTTATTAAAATCCCTTGCGTTAGAAAAAAACGGAACCCACGCTAATAAATGTGCGTAACATAAAAAGGGACATTTTCGATGCATAATTATTGTTACAGCTTTATTTATTTAATATTCTTCGTATTCTATTGAAGTAAACGGAATCGATTTAACTGTACGTAAAAGTATAAATCCTCTTTAAAGTCTTTTCAAAAGTACTCCTAAATAAACATAAAATATTCAGTGTTAAATTTTCGAGAAGTATTCCTAAAAGTTTGTTTTCCTTAAAGAAATTAAAGTAATTAAAATTTTTCCATGGAAGCAAGAATCTCAAAGAAAAAAATTCTAAATTCAATATTCCATTTCAATTAATTTGAAATTAATGTAAGTATGCTGGGTTGTTTTTCTTTTCGTCTTTAAAATATGGAGTTGTAGAATCTCTCTCAAGTACTGACGTATTATAACAACAATCGCCAACTCTATTAATAATTCGCCAAGTTGACAACCCCAATTTCCTATGTGTCGTACGCGCTGAATTGGCAACCAGGTGCTTCATTTCATATAATGTCACCAATAAGTTGCGATAATACGTAAGTACCAAAAAGGCTTTTACAAACATTTATTATCCAAGAGAAACAAAAGAAAATTAATCCACAACTTAGAAATAAAACACAAAATAGATGTCAATAATTTGTGAACAAAAAATTACACACACAAAAAAGAAATCAGCAAAAAAAAAACGCCGAATTGGCGTGATTGAATAATGACTAAACAATGAAATTAAACCCTTGCTTTTTTTCATTGCAGCGCTTAAGATAGAGAAACTCAAATGATTCCCTTAACTTTCTGAATAAAATGTAATTTAAAACCACGACAACAGTATAGCTTGCGAAATCATTTTCTTAGAAGCTATAACACTCTTTAGAAAATTATTTATGTTTCTGGACACATGTTTATCACTATCGAAAAATACAAATCATCATGTCCGCAACAGAAGGCATTCATTTGAAAGCAGGAAATGCAAATGATATCGCCGCACATTGCGCAAAACACTACTCTTTAGACCCTTTCGTCACTTGTCATAAATGAACTAATGAACTGAATATAAGCCGGAAAACATGTCTAGATTTACTTGTTTGCAAGTGAACGAGCATATGTCACACATCTAAGATTGACATAAAGGAAATATGCTGGTATACATTTAAATGTTTTCAGATAAACTTCCACAAGAACAGTTTTTAGGTGTTTATGCAAGTGCTTGGAAGCTAACCTACACGCGTTGTGTGGATTTACACTTAAAATAACATGGATAATAGACAGAATATGAATGACCTTTGATCGCGATCTGGAAGTTTCCAATAAATTTGATACTCCTAATAATATAATTATTCACCGAACACGCGCAGCACAAGAAACAATGTCCAATTGTCTCCATTCATAAAAAGCTAACATCTCGTTGGAGAGTTACTCAGTACCTAGCCCTGTCGGCTTTAACCTCCATTCCTGTGATTCTCAACCGCTGTGCCGCCAGATGTTTTTAAAATTATTAATTATACTCTGAGAAAAAAAATACACTAAAATTCGGCGCTTAACGTACACTTTTAACACCAAAAATACGATCGAAATTTAAGGGTGCGTGTTATACGCCGGGTATAAAAACGATAGCTTTAAAAATAACAAAAGAGATAAGCACATAAAAAAAAAAATTTACATCTACGCACGTCAAAATACTGTTCATTAAAAGAAATGACATTCCTTATGAACTATAAAAGAGTGGTAATTTTAGAAGTATACTATTTTTTCAATAGTGTGGGATAATATCTCGAAGGCCGCCCCACCTAGTATGGTAGTTATGACACTCGGCTCGTAATCGAGTGGGCTCGGGTTCGAACCCCGAATAATGCGTGGTTATATCTTCGGGAAAAGAAGTCAGACTTTCGCTTGAAATGGATTTCCGTCTCGAATGGAAAGCAGCGCACCCCTTCTGTTCTATGCTGGGATCCTCGTTTGTATAATAAAAGTTTATATTCTTCTATATTTGTATTGTATGTTTCTGTTCATCTGTCTTTCGTATGTACTCCAGTATGAAACACACAACTTCTCTAATAAATTACTTCAAAACATGAGAATATTGTGTACAAACATTTCAGATTTCTTCGTAAAAAAGGGGGTGCACGTTATACGGCGAATATACCTAAGAATTAAAAAATGCAGCTTGAAAGTATAGGTGAGCGTTATACGCCGGATCACATTTGGCTGTTTTATAGAAATAAACTATTCAGAAAATTGTTATTGTGATCATTTAACTACACTAGAGGAGAGAGTTATATTCATTACTTCCCAAATTTTGATAGAAAAAAATTTAATCGGGCCCCCGAAATCCATTTGTATAGTGATACATCTGTATGTGACATTGGTTCTCAACGTGGGCGTTTGAGCCTTTCAGGGGGACAGTAAAAGATCCAGAGTAAGTTGGGGGGTTTTGAGATGGTATAGAGGGGCATGGGCAGATTAACCAAATACAGTCTAAAAAAGACCGAAAGAAAATACGCTGATTATGTACTAACAAATGTAAACTTTAATACTGGTAATGATATGTTGGCTGTATGTGTAATAAAATAATATATTCATGGCAGTAGCTATTTCAGATTTGCAAGGAAAAAAAATTGGGGGCTTTAATAAAATATATTCTATTAGTTTTAGAATATTGTTTTTTAAATTTAATTCTTTTCTTCCCCATGTATTATGTGCCCTCTATGGAGTGGGAGGGGGCGGTATTGAAATACTCACTAGAAAAGGGGGCACCTGTTCAAAAAAGTTTGGGAACCTATGGTACATGGAATAGCTTTAAATGAAAAGGAAGAACTAATTTCACTCTATAATAATGAAGATTTAATTTCAAAACATTTAGAAGAGTCAATTAATTCATTTTGGATTAAAATTAAAGGTCCATAAAAAAAAAAAAAAAGCTATAAAAATATTGCTAAGTCTTTCTACATCTTCTTTGTGAGAATTCGGATTTTCAGCATAAAAATATAGCATAAAATATATTTTTATATTTTTTCAAATATAAAAATGAAAAAAAAAAGATTGAGACTTTTACATGTAGATGACGCAATGAGAGTGGCATTATCATTATTACGACCTAATACAAACGACATTATCAGAAATCATCTAGCTCAAAATTCGCATTAAATGTATTCTTATATTTAATTTGTAATGAGTAACTCAATAAACATCTTATTTTATTGTTAGTGTGCCGCTAAATATTGAAATTTTTAAGAGTACCTCAACAACAACAACAAAAGATGAGAATCACTGCTCTATTCCTTCATTTTGAGTAACTGTGATGTTATTAACACTTGTCCATAGGTAATAAAAAATACATTTATGCAAAAAAATGCAAACATAAATTTATAATGAATTCAAAAGACAGACGAAAAAGCTTGTCTTTTACGTTCTGTTTGTTACTGTTTTTACCAGCATTGAAATTAATTTTCAAAAATAAATAGCAATGAAAAATTATCAGATTAATATTTTTTAAGGAAATAGCTTTAATCATGAAGGTGGTCAGCTTTTGAAGTCCTAAGTAAGTGTATTTTTATTAGAACAATTTTTTTGGTGCTTTTCCGTTTCTCCAAGCTAGTATCGCGAAGCAGGCTTTATTGGCGACAACACACAATACACACATAAAAAAATGTTAATAAATGATAGTTGTGAAAAAGATGTTACAGGTAAGAAAAGACGACTTGTATAGAAAATGTGGTGGTTAACAGCGGGAATATTTCGTTTGGCGTCAATTGTATCATTTTTGGCGACTTTATCGCCTACGCCAGTGAAACGAAAAAGAACTGAATTTTTTTGTGATAAAAATGTCGATTCCATTCTTCAAGAGAAACCAGTGGCGTACACAGACCTCTCTTATGGGGGCGTTTATATTCTAAAAAACAAGTAGACAAAAGCACCAAGGGGTATTTTCGATAGAAAAATTAAAAGTTGTTGGTCTATGGAGGAATTGACCCCTCCCCTTGTGTACGCCACTGGTAGGAACGTTACGTCACTGATTTTCCATTATTTTCGTCACTGATTTTCCATTATTTTCGTCACTGATCTTCCTTCTTAAGTTCAATATGCTTATAAAAAAAGCGAACGTTCCTTTTTTAGAAAACAACCTTAATAAATAATATTATTAAATTATATTTCGAAGAACTTTAATATTATTCAGGATTATAAGATGTAGAAACTTTAGTCTCTCACTTGGAGAATGTAATACCAAAAATTCCACTATTAGTATGGAAAACGGAGAGAAAATCTCAACATACAAGATAAATACTAAAAGCTTACTGAAGCTTAAATTATATTTGAAATCAAATAACATTAAATATTGCTGAAAAAGATGAACAAACATGTAAATAAAGAATATAATAATCATGAAATTGAGAAAAGTTATTAAAAAATATAGGTCTTCATATATTTTAATGAGTTATTTAGCAACGATTTAAAATTGCGTTTATCGACTTTATGTCAAAATTCACACAGTAAATTATCTTCGTTTGAGATTATTTTTAGAATATACCCTTTGTTTTATACGTCGATTGTTTCAAGGTGTACCAACTCCAATGCATGTTCTTGCAAAATGGGCTAAGGATTGCCAAATAAATCGAGAAAAGGTTTTGTTTTGAAAGTTTTCTAAAAAAATTTAAATGAATGGCTGACATAAGATTATTATTAGTTTCAATAGTCTTAAAGTGTATGCTGAACTTTCTGATAATTTCGCGTTGTTAAGAAAATTGCTGTAAAAATAATCGATTGTGTGTGACTACTCAATAATAAAATAATACATATTTCACACAGTCCATGTACCTCTGATGAAACGCATTTTAAATGGAGAACTTAATGTTGATCCGGGCACATTCTTTTCCAGTCATTATTTGTGAATAGTAATATATAATCGAAAAGTAAATCTGTTGAATTCGCAAAACGAGTTTCCACATCTTGAGATTCCAAACTTTGTATTTCTTGACCCCGTCATATGGGGTTCTTCGATTTCTAAATGATAACTAAAATATTTCTGAAACAGAAAGATAAGAAACTGCTTTTCTAGTTAATGGTTGAAGTCTTTCACGGTCTGCAACATTATCATTTTCATCAATTTTTATGATTCTTCTTTCAACAATTTGGTTTAAAGGCATTCATCTCGCGTCTTTGCTATTTTTCATCGGCGCCTTGAGGCTTTTAAAAAAATTTTCCTCTGATTTTCTGTTAAATAAGCTTCACAAAATCGTATTACTTTTTTCATCTCATTTTTTACCTCTGAGAGTTCCAACATCTTTATTCGCATTATTTTATAAAATTATTTAGAAATTCTCGAGTAAAAAGATTTGTGTCTTTCTTAAGGGCCATTGAAAAGATTACAGACGATCTATGAGTTTGGGTGACAAAAAAAAATGATTCAGTATTTTTATTTTTTGGAATGACTGTTACTAAGTTCAATAAATGGTCTCAATTCATGAAGGTCACATAATAAAGACAAGCACGTGTTCTCCATTGAGTTTAAAGCAAGCTGGCATTAGACTTATATTTGTTGATCTACTTGTAAAATTTCGAATTTTATAATTGGGTAAAGATGTTTAAATGTAATTAAAAACTTTTTTAAACGGATTTTAAAATTTTAAAAAAGTGCGTTTTATGCACACTTTATTTTGTATACTTATTTGCATTATTGTTGTTTTTAAATATGTACTTTTTAAGTGAAAGTTTCTGCAAAGCGAAAAAGTTGGCAACAATGAAGTGAATTGACTGATTAGCTGGAAACACTTGATTGCTTTTATCGTATGACTATGACGTCACATGATTTTTGGAACTGAATGGCGAGAAACACGTGGTTATCAGTACTATGTGATTATGACGGCGCATGAGTTTCTGTACTGATTGGCGAGAAACACGTGATTATCAGTATCATGTGACTATGACGTCACATGAATTTAGCCCATAAAAGGATTATAATGTCTGGCTTCAAAAATAGCATACATAGATAAATATTGTTACAAATTTACAATAAAGCAAAGCAGCTGATGACCCTAATTATTTGAATAACAACATTTTTATTAGTGAAAAAGGACAAATGTCTACACGAAGACAAATTTACATATATACACAAAAAAAATGCTATAGCAGATTATTTACAATAGGGCAAATCGCATTGGTTATAAGCAAGTTTTACTACATTCCAGAAACGGGTCTCTTAGGCTCCCTTCACACCAAACGACTCCGATTCATTCACCATAAAACGTTTGATCGACCAGGATTCGGCTTCGTAATTTACCGTTCAAATAAGCCAAGATTCGCTTCCTGCATTCGCACCAACCGAAACCGGTTCAATCCGCTGTCATTCTGACTTACGCGTGATTCGGCAGGTCAGATTTTCTTCCCTGATTCACCAGCAGCCGGGATCTATTTCTTAATGAAAAAGTATACTTAAACAAATGAAGTGTTGATTATTATTTTTTTATATATTATTAGTGATTATATCACTTAAAGTTTCTATTAAAGAAGCTGATTTTTAGATATTGAGATTTTAATGTTCTTGTTAGGGTTAGCATGAGTTTAGTGCCATATAAGTGCCATCTATTGGCATTTATGCCAATAGATGGCACTTATATTTTTGGTATTCTTAGTATTGTTTTCATTATGTAAAATAACTCTAGTTCTTGTCGCTGAGTGTGTAGGTTGTATTTTATCACTAATAATCTTGCGCAAATAATAAAATTAATTTTGCATGTATTCTTTTTCAAATTTAGAAATTTGAAAACTTTATTCTTTGCTTAATAATACTTTAAAGCAAAATGTTTTGTGTGTGTGTGTGGGACGGGGGAATATTCTGAAGGATGTTTGAAATAGCTTCAGAGATCAATTTGATAAGAATTTATTTAATTTTGGGAGAAAAAAATTAAATATTTATAAGAATGCTAAAATAAAATACCAATATTGTCGATAATTTTAATTTTTAAAAACGATTACATTTTATTACTACATAGATCTCAAATTTTGTTACATAAAACCAACAAAATGTAAATGGCATGTAAAATTTTTAATTCTTTAATGTACTAGAAAACCATTTTTAAATACATAATCAAAAAACTAGTCTCTATATAAAGAGTGTTTTTTTTCCAGGTATAGAAGTTTAAGTTGGCATTACTTTCCAAGATGGCGACCGATTTAACAGCTGTCAAGTGATTTATTCTCAGTTTGGTTTGGCAATTCATCAAAACGATCATCAAGCAAGGCGTAGATTCGTCGAATGGGCCCAAAATGAGATTGCCGTTGTTCCCGATTTTCATAAGCGAATTTTGTTTAGCGATGAAGCGCACTTCTGGTTGAATGGCTACGTCAACAAACAAAACTGCCGCATTTGGAGCGAAGCTAATCCACAAGTGTATGTCGAAACACCGTTACATCCAGAAAAACTGACTGCTTGGAGCGCTTTATGGGCTGGTGGAATCATTGGTCCGTACTTCTTCAAAAACGATGAAGGCCACAAAGTTACAGTCAATGGTGATCGGTATAGAGCCATGATTACTAACTTTTTCATTCCTGAATTGAACAATCCTGATGTCCAGGAGCTGTGGTTCCAACAAGACGGCGCAACATGTCACACAGCTCGTGCCACAATCGATTTATTGAAAGACACGTTTGGTGACCGCCTAATTTCACGTTTTGGGCCTGTGAATTGGCCTCCAAGATCTTGTGATTTAACACCGCTAGACTATTTTCTGTGGGGCTATGTAAAGTCATTGGTGTATGGGGAAATGTTGGAAAAAGTCATCGAAAATTGGACGTGCAGATTGGACTACATCCGAGCCAGCCGTGGCAGTCATATGCCAGAAATCATACTTAAAATGTAATGCCACAATATTATCTTTCGATTTAAAAAAAATTCATGTCAATCGAATAATACATCGTTGTTTTATTGCAATTTAAAGTTCTATACCTCTAAAAAAACACCCTTTACTACAAAAGCTGTAGAATATAAACATTAACATTAAAAACGTTAGATATATTATTTGTAAAAGTAATTGCATTTTTATTATGTTACACAATACCTATTTATTATTTGTTACTACTTTTCAGACTATAATTACACTTGATACTAACAGGCAAAATAAGCCCACTTTCTGCGAGCGACTGGCCTCGGCCAATCAGATCGCAGAAAGCAGGGCAATCGTCCCTTCGGCGGACAGACTTCGTCTGTCGCCGTTCCAGCAGAATTGTTCTGCCCATTTAGTTTAATCTTTTAATAAAATTAACTTATGTAACCCCATTAATTCGGCTCTTAATTTTAAAATTCTGATGAGGAGGTACGTCCCTCATTTAGGGACAGGTACTCCGTAACTTACATGCCACTTGCCACAGGCAAAATATAAAAAAATAAATAAATAAAACCGTTCTCTTATATTTTTTTTTGTTTTATGTATTTCAACTTCAAAATAAATGAAAATACAGTTGTGAAATTAATAGCTTGAAACGTTAATCGTCTTAAAATATTAAAAACAGCATCCATGTTCGACAGCAACTGATGGAAGAATGATTGACCTGTGGCGATGTGAAGGCAAATCTCTGTTCATTCAGAACCGCTGTGAATTGGAAAGATCGCTACAGACTCGGAACCGTTTGGTGTGAAGGGAGCCTTAAGAGTTGCGCAAGCTTAGGAATTCAAAGTCTCTCTTTTATCGCAGTCAACTCACAAGACTGAACTCTGTTATGAACTCACACGAGCTTTCCTTAAAGGTTCTTTATTTACTCATGAAAATTTCTGGAAGGATCGATCCTAGAGCCTTCTCACTAATTCCTTAGCGATGTCATATTTTTCACCAGATGCAATAAAGTCTTTAATCTGGTAATCCTGATCACATCTACGATTGCCATAATCTTATTTTTCAAGTCATCGCAAGGAAGCGAACTTTTCTTGTAGAACTCGACACAAGTAATTACTATTCATAAGGAGAGTAATGGTTGTTTTTTTTTCAATGGGGTCGTGGATTGGTACTTTTAACTTTGCAGACTTAGTACATTCTCCAGGAACTGTATCCCAGTATCATTTTTAGTGCGGCACAATACAGGTTATTCCAAATGCTACAAGTAATTTTGACGCCCAGTTTCCTCCCCAGAGGAAAGGCATCTGAGCTCCGGCAATGTGAAATCATACTTAGGATTTTAATTTAACGGATAGCATCCAAGCCAAACAGGCACTCAAGGGATATTCTACATGCGACATGACCACTGTAGATTTTTTAATGTAAAATTTATACAAATCTGGTCAATAGGTTTTCATGTAGAGCTTTTTAAGTGCTTTTAAAATGATTTCAAAATTCATTACAGATTTATCAATTTTCTGAAATTTAAATAATTAAGAAGACTTGGTACCCTAAAAATCACAAACCTATCGTTTTTTTTATTTTCATTTAATCTTATTCTTTGCATTATTATCTTTCGATTGATATATCACTTGTGCATGTAGGAAAGTTAGAAGTAGAATAAAACTTCATTTGAAAACAAATTAGGCAATTCAGCCACAACCCCTTTTAAGAAAAAAAAGCTAAAAAATGCGTTATGATAAAAAAAAATCTATTTTATAAATAAAAATAATAACTATAAAAAAGAATGTGTAGTATTAAAAGCAGAATATTTCCGAGGCAATACAATAATGTAATTTTTCTTCCTTGTGAAATGTGTGCATGTAAAATTTTTAAATTAAGGCATTTTATATTAATAATTTTATAATTTCAGTTTTTATTCCAGATATATTTTTCATACAAATGTAATACTTTAATATTATAAGAAGAAAAACAGCTAAAATTTCTGTCGTAACAGAAAAAAAAATTTTTTTAACGTTTTTCTTGAGTTTTCTTGTGCAATTAGTACTCTCTAAAAGTGGATCATTTATAAAAATGTGTGGGTTGAAAACATATGAAAATGCAATTATTTTAAAGAAAAACGTATAACTAACATCTTAAAGTGGTATTTTAAGTTTAATTAAGCTTATAATAATTATTTTTTCAGAATTATAAACTTTAAAGTGGTTTTTCTCAGTTTGTGTTTTTCGAAATTTTAGTGCATTCAAAATGCTACTCCTTCGACAATTATTTACCAATCACTTCAGTTTTTTTCCTGCGTGTTAAAAATAAAGCATGTAATAAAATTAGGGATCCGTTTTGCTATAAACTGAATATTTTTTTTTTTAAAAAAATAAAATGTAAGACATGTTGGCTTTTTCGTTGATTTTTAGCCTGTATATCAACATTTTATTTTTTTTTCTCGAAAATGAATGAAGTTATTCTAAAATAGATCTCTAAAGTTGTTAAGAACATCCATAAGAATATTATAAAAAAATTTCAGGTCAAAAAATTAATTTTTACAAAAGGAGTAGGATTTTAAAATTTTCCCAATTTTCTTCAAAAAATTTAAATTTTTAAAATTGTGTGAATAATATATGAAAATTTTCATCTGGTAGCATTTTCTTGAATAGAAACGTTGTATAAAATGTTAAAATATAATTTTTAAATACGTAAATAAAGAAGTTTGCTCAAAGGGTGCCAAGTCCCCTTAATTGAAAATATTAGATAAGCATAGCTTATCTGCATATAAACTAAAGTTAAGAAGAGTATAATTTTTTTTCTAAATGATGTTTTTTTAAAAAAAAAAAGGGGGGGCTCGAACGTATTCGTATATTTTAAGTATTCATATAGCAACATTTCTAATGCAATTTTGGTGGGCAATTTGAAACCTAGATATTTTTTATTTTCAGAGAAAATCTGTTTAAATTTAAGATTTTTTAATGCATTTCAGTACTTTAAAAATATTTCTCTATATGTTACAAAGGGGGAAAAAATTTAAGGTATCCGACTACGTTCGGAACCGTGATTTTAAAAAAGCGCACAAATGGATAATTTTCATGATATTTAGTGCCACTTGGATTAGAATACATGTATAAAATTGTTTTACGGTATATCCGACTACGTTCGGAACCGTGATTTTACAAAAGCGCATAAATGGATAATTTTCATGATATTTAGTGTCACTTAGATTAGAATACATGTATCTAATTGTTTTAAAATTTTTAATTGTTGTCAAAAAAATTATTTAAATACAATATTTTGGCAAGAAATTATCTAAGAATAATCTTTGTTCAAAATGTTCTCCTTTTATAAAAAATGCTTCTTAAATAATATTATTTCACATGTATAAAATAAAGACTTCTCCAGAGAGTCTGAACCGGGATTTTTGAAAAATTCACATTATTTTCAGAGTTACCACCAATTGAAATAATTATCGGCGTTTGTTTCTTAAAATTGCTCCCCTCTTTGTCGTAAAATATGAATCAACTCTCTTCTAAATTATATATTTCAAAAATTCTAGTTGAGCCTCTGTACAGAGGTCTGAGCTATATGCACGCAAAATATTATTATAATAGAAGCAGTTTTCACAAAAGGAGAATATTTTGAAAATGGGTCATTCTATGTTCATTTTTTGTCAAAATATTATACTTAAATTATTTTTTATTGTAATAATATTTTTAAAACAATTTTATATACATTTTCTGATCTAAGTGACACTAAATATCATAAATATTATCCATTTATACGCTCTTGCAAAATCACGGTTCCGAACGTAGTTGGATACCTTAAATCGATAGATAGCTGAAATGAAGTTGCCCTGGAGTTTTATTTTTCCATAATTTCTGATTAAATTATAATTATCCCAGAAGTTAAAATGTCTAATACATATGTACAAGTTTCGGGTCTTCTGTAGATTTAATGTCATGCAAGGATTTCTTAATCTTTAAAAATTATATCCAATATATAAAATCTTTAAATGGAATAGAAGAAATAATCTTTAAATAATAAAACACAAAAATGATAGAAACTCATATGAAATCGGTTGGTTCCAAAGATGTCAGGTAGTATGGCGGCCTCGCAATTATCTTAGAATTTTGAAAATAATTCAAGTCAATTTTCAGTAAAATCTCCAATTCCTAATTATCTATTAACAATGACAAATCAAATTTTTTTTAAAAAAGGAAAAGTTAAAAAAAATACGTATTTGCATGAGTTTAATTAAACAAGAACTTGAAGTGAAATTTTGGCACTTACGTACTATCACAACAATGCCAACTTTCAAGTTAAATCGCCAAATTGACAACTACGATTTCGCGTGTGTTCTAGGCGCTGAATTGACAACCATATGTTTCATTTCATATTTCTCCACTTGCCGCCATACTAAATCTAACCATTCTTTTGATATGAAGCTCGAATACTGAAATGCGAATCTAAGACTTACCGAATTTTTAAATAACAAAATTTAATAATATAATTAATAATAATAAAATTACACATTATTATTATATTATAATTAATTCAATAATAATATATAATAAGTAATAATAATATGTAAATTGCATTTTTTATTGATTATTATTCATATATAATTACTTATTATTTTTCACATAGAATTTTTCAACTATACGCTCAGTGTTCACGTCAGTCTATTCCATTTTGAAAATTCGTGCGGTTTAATTCAATATCTCCAATATGGTTGCGATAGTACGTAAATACCGCCAAGCTCGCCAATGTAGTTGAAATAGCACATTCATACCGAAATTTTTAATTACTTTAATATATTTTTGAAAAAACTAAGTTACATTTTTGGAGAAAGCAGACCAATCATGGACACAAACAAACACTCAAATTTTCTATTAAAATATCAGAATTTGAAACAGGAAGAAAGAAACAACATTAAGTCAAAAGCGATAATTTTTTTTATAAATTTTTATCAAGGTACACCTTGTTGAGCTCAAAATGTCAAATCAGGAAAAATTTTAAAAAACCAAACAATGTCACTTTAATCTTTGAAGGCTTTGTATTATCGCTTTATGTATATTAAATGCATAATTTTTGTGTTTTTAGGATTGAAGTCCTATTTTCTTACTATCATTACATCTACAGTCTTTTAAAACAGATATCTTTTTATTTTTCTAATCGGTCATACTCTTTTTCAACAATTCCCCCGTCCAACTGCTCCATACCGACATGCTAATTCAAACGACCGCTGAGTCGAGATATCTGATGTATACAGCGAAGTTCAACAACAATAAAAAAGAACTAATGTTTCGTAGGCGCGGCGGGAGGATTATACCTTCACTTCAGTTCCACACGTAGCGAGAGCCAGACAATCTTAAGCAACCCATGGCGGGCATCGTATTTGCATTTTTATGATTCATTAAAAAGATATTTCGTGAAGAAATTTCGCGTTAGCGGCGCTCGAAAAAAAAATCTTGAGAACTTTGCTCTCTCGTGTTCAATAAAAATTTTATAGAATGTTATTAAATGAATAATATAAAATGCTTCCCTTCACCCATCAGTTGTTAAGTTTCTCTCTTTTTTATTTCGAAGATAGGCTTAAATCTAATGTATGTCTGAAGAAATAAACAATGGAAATTAGCTTGGTGAAAAAAATAAATTTGGTTTTCTCTCTCTCTCTCTCTCGGTGTTCTATATTCATTTTCTAGCTTTTTTTCATTCATATTGTGGTAATGCTTAATATCTTAATTGTAGAAGCTAGTGCATTTGAAACATAATGCTGATACGGCGTAATTTCAAAATATTTTCTCAGATTTCGTCAGCCATCTTGAATTCTTGAAAGTAAATTGAATTAATCTTATGGAATTCGTATTTTTGCCCTTCGAATATAAGATGTTTTGAATGTAGTATCGTGCAGCGGTTCTTAAACTACTGAGCGCCGCGACTGTCCCCCCTCCCTTTATGTATCAGCGAGACATCGAGGACCCCCGAATTTTGAACATCTCTCCCCGACTTAATATTCTTGATCAAAATACAAGTTCTAGTCGTTTCTTCATTGAGGACTATTTAGTAATCTAATCACTGGCGTAGCTAGTTCTGGGGGGGGTGAGCTGTATCAAAATTTCTTCGGGGCCCCTTTTTACATATAAAGAGTGTTTTTTTTCCAGGTATAGAAGTTTAAGTTGGCATTACTTTCCAAGATGGCGATCGATTTAACAGCTGTCAAGTGATTTATTCTCAGTTTGGTTTGGAAATTCATCATGAATAGACTCACGCCTCATAGAGATTCTTCGAATGGGCCCAGAACGAGATTGCCGTTGTTCCCGATTTTCATAAGCGAATTTTGTATAGCGATGAAGCGCACTTCTTGTTGAATGGCTACGTCAACAAACAAAACTGCCGCATTTGGAGTGAAGCTAATCCACAAGTGTATGTCCAAACACCGTTACATCCAGAAAAACTGACTGTTTGGTGCGCTTTATGGGCTGGTGGAATCCTTCTTCAAAAATGATGAAGGCCACAACGTTACAGTCAATGGTGATCGGTATAGAGCCATGATTACTAACTTTTTCATTCCTGAATTGAACAATCATGATGTCCAGGAGCTGTGGTTCCAACAAGACGGCGCAACATGTCACACAGCTCGTGCCACAATCGATTTATTGAAAGACACGTTTGGTGACCGCCTAATTTCACGTTTTGGACCTGTGAATTGGCCTCCAAGATCTTGTGATTTAACACCGCTAGACTATTTTCTGTGAGGCTATGTAAAGTCATTGGTCTGTGCGGATAAGCCACAAACGCTTGACCATTTGGAAGACAACATTCACCGCGTTATTGCCGATATACGGCCACAAATGTTGGAAAAAGTCATCGAAAATTGGACGTCCAGATTGGACTACATCCGAGCCAGCCGTGGCAGTCCTATGCCAGAAATCATATTTAAAATGTAATGCCACAAGATTATCTTTCGAATAAAAAAAATCATGTCAATCGAATAATACATCGTTGTTTTATTGCAATTTAAAGTTCTATACCTCTAAAAAAACACCCTTTAGAAGCCCTGTTAGTGGGATTAGTTGGTTGCACATGTTGGAGCCCCTGCAGCTTGGGAGCCCCGTATCATTGATACGGCTGATCTGGCGGTAGCTACGCCCTTGAATCTATTCATCTTTCAAATTTTTCACGAGTCCTTTTACTGTTTGTAAATGACGACAACGCTACATGAGAGACTCCATGGACCCACTAGAAAGGCGCTGCGGATCCCCAGGGATCCGCGGACCACAGCTTAAGAACCGCTGGTATAGTGAATCTTAAGAAGACAAAAAAAAAATTAAAATTTTTGTGAAATTTAGTTTTTTCTGCAATTTTTTTTTAAATAATTTATGCTTAGATTTTTAAAAAAATATTTTTATATGTTCTCTAACGTTGGATGGAAATACAGTCAGACAGAAGCGATAAAAGGAAAAAAAAATTAAGTATTTTTATTGCAATTTAAATAAATAGTTATAATAATCTTAACTTGAAGAGGAAATTATAATTACTATAGGATTAACATTACATATGATAATTCAAAATATCTAACAAAATAAACCTTTAAGGATCCCATTTCTCCGGCCATTTTGAATTTATAAATATAAGGTTAATTGTGTAGAATGTCTATCTTCTTAAAATCTTGATTAATACTGTGTGATTTGAATGTAAAAAAGTGGATTGTAAAGAGGAAACAATGAACTGAGAAAAATAAAGGCTTTTCTGAAATTATATTTTTCCTCCGGTATTTTTGAAATTATGTCTAAATGTTCCTTAAGGATCTAAAGCAGGGGTCGATAACCTTTTAGCTGCGTGCCAAGCCAATCTACCAATATGATTTTGCGTGCCACACAATAAGACATTTTTCAAACAATTCAATCCCCGCAATAATGCATTCATAATTAAGGAATTAAGGTCAATAATATATAGACAGTTTTATTACATATCGATTATGCATCATTGAAAGATATTTCTTAACGTAAAAATGAACAACATAAAATATAAATATTTCTTCAACAAAAATAAAAATAATAATAAAATTGTATATAGATACATATATATATATATATATATATATATATATATATATATATATATTACGTATTTTTAAACATATATTTTTAAATTAGAAATAGACAGCATATAAAATATATATGTATTTCCCTTTATTATAGTTTAATAAAATTTTTAATGCCAACCTAGAGCTTGCACCACGCTACTTTTATATCGCAAAATCAGGAGAGTAATGTGTGACTTTCGATTTGACACGATTCTGAGCTTTCAGTTGTTAAACAATTTCTTTGAGAATTCGAAATATTTTTCAGAAAAAGGAAAGAATTTTTACTTAAATATGTAGAACCAGTGGCGCACAAAAGGGGGGGGTCATGGGGTTCAGACCCCCCCAGAGCCTTGATTTGTTTCCGATTGATTATAATTCTAAGTATATACAGTGGGTGATCGGTTAACGAACACATATTCGGATAACGACCACTTTCAAAAATATTTTTTGTGTTTGGACAACGAACACATATTCGGAGGTGGTCAGGGACACATCCCTTAAATTATGGATGAAATTTTGACAGCTGCTAGAGATCTGGAATTGGAGGTGAACGAGGATGACATAGAAGAGCTCATAATGGGACATGAAGATGAACTGACGATAGAAGAACTCCCAGAAATTTTGAATGAAAAACACCAAGAAACACAATGAAATAAATGTGTCTCCTTCTGAACAAGAGGAAGTCGAAAGAGGACCAATGCCGACTTCTGATATTAAAGATCTTTTGAAAAAGTGGGAGACTGTCAGAGCAATGGTCTTAGAATGGCACCCAAACTAAGCTGATGTCAGTAGGGTTGGGGATCTTTAAAACGACAATGCCATTAATTACTTCCGGTAAATCCTGAAAAAGAGAGAAAAGCAATCGACATTGGACATGTTCTTCAACGCCCCATAAACAAATAATGAAAAGGACTGATTAATATGCAAGACTATATGTATGAAGTTATACATTTTTTAAAATTTAATTTTTAGGGTCTCCAGAACGAATTAATCGATTTCACATAGAAGTAAGTCTATGGTGAATCGATGATCGGTTAACGAACAATTCGGATAGCGAACATAGTCTTGGAACGGATTATGCTCGTTAACCGATCACCCACTGTCGTACGTAAAATTTAATTAAGTATTTGTTATTAATGATTAATTTTATTAATTAATACTAATTATTTATTCAATAATTAATTTTTTACTGTGTTTTGTTCCCGAAAATCGACAAAATCAAACGGAGCATGATACAAGAATGGTGAACTTTCGACCCCCCTCCCCTTTAAAAAATTCATGTGTGCGCTACTGTGTAGAAGAAAGAGCGGAAAGCAAAGTATATATACAATTTTCTCTCTTCAAACAATTAAATACCTCCAGCAATGATATTCAATAATTTACAAAATAGATGTAAATTTATCTTTAGAGTTATCTTTCAGACTTTTTCTTAATTTCTTAAGTGTCCATGATTCTGAAGATATTTGACAAGGTCTATCATAAATTTATCATCTTCCAACCACTCAAAATTTGACAAATTTGTAGAGTATGCAGAGTGCCACATGTAGCCCGCGGGCCTTAGATTGCCGACCCGTGATCTAAAGCTTCAGAAATGAACTATTAAACTGGATAGTATTATTATTGAGTCATTCTTTCAAATCCTTTCGAATCTTTTTTTACTTAATGTTTTTACTAGTCGCCATAGTGGTGGTCCATGAACCACTAGTGGTACGCGAGAAAATTTCGCTGCTTCCCAGAAAAATGTGGAATATACTCACTTATCACTTTAAGTTATGTTTTAAGATGCATTGATTGCGTTCTTAGATCGCATTTTTTTTTTTTTTTAAATATATTTAACATTCACAAAATCCTATTAATGGTCTGTGAGGTTTAAATTAGAAATTTACTGAGCCGTGAGGTCAAAAAGTTTGGCGACCGCTCCTTTAAATTATGGAAGATAATCAGTACAATGTATACACTACAATGAACTCTCATATTACAGCACTACAGAGATATATTTGTGATGATGATTAATGCTTTTTGTGTATGAATTCATTGTATCAACTTATCAGTGACATTAGATTTGTACTTATTCTACTTAATATATTTAGATAAAATTTCATGTTTAAGAATTGGATTGAGATATTCAGGTACAAAGATTCTTCAAAAAAGTAATTAAAAAATTTTAAGGAAAAAAATGTTTTATATTACACGTGTAGTTCTGCATCAAATGCATTTTTTTTTATTCATCTACGTTACTATTGTTGACAAATATGTCCTTTTTAAATGAAATTTTCTGTAAAAAGCAAAAGTTGGCAATAGCGAAGAGCATGAACTAATTGGTTGGAAACACGTGGTTGAATTGAACACGGGACTATAACGTCACACCAATTTAGCCCATTGAGGACTTTGATTTTAAGTATAATCCGTGGCGTACACAAGGGTGGAGTTTGGGGATTCAACTCCTCCTCCTCCCCTTCATACACACTCAGACCAACAGATTTTTAATTTCTATCATAGAGATTAACTCTCGCGTGCTTTCGTCTACGAATGCCTATGCCTTTTACGATGTAAACTTCCCCCATAAGATAGGTCTGTGTGCGCTTCTGATTATAATTTTCAAATATGTAATGCTTTTTCATTTCTTCCACTTCATTTCTTCATCATTCTTATGTCATTCCTCACTTTGTTCTTCCATGAAATCAGACGACATTATTAAGCCATTGACATACTTATATATATTTGAGGTTATACTAGTTACTTCATTAAAAAGAATAGTAACTGTATAAAATTTTAGAAAAGAAATCTTTGTGCTGACGCTTACCATCAGAGCTAGCTGTTCAACATCAAAAACTTTTTCTTTCCGTCAACATTAAAAAGAATTTATGAAGTTTTTGGCACGATTATACAAGCTATAAAGGGTGGAATTAAAAGGAAATAATATTTTCTATTAAAAAAACTATGAAATGCGACTTAGATTACACATACGGAAGTATTCATGGTCGTTGTTTATAGCACTACAGTGAAGTTTTATTCAATGTCTTCGATTATTTCGAAATTTTCCGATCAAAACTGGAAATAGAGGGAGAAATGTTTATAATTATTATAATTGAGAAAATAATATTGGTCACCACCTACAACAAAAAATTTTAATTACATTTCTGGGAGAAAAGTTCAAGGTGGAAGAAAGAAAAAGTATCTAAAGACAGAAATAATAATAATAATGAATATATATGTGGGAGACAACAAGGGGTCCAATACGTTTCTCTTTCTTATGGTTTATTTAACATTAAACAAAAATTAATTAAAAAGGTAGATAAGTTTTTACAGATAAGTTTGACGATGATATTCAGAAGGTAACGCCTGCTCGCGCACCTCTCGCGTTCTCCTTTCTCTCTAATGTCCAAGAGTTTTTTTCTCAAGAGTCTCTGTTTTTACAGTTTCAGTTCTGCTTTTACTTTGATGCGCCTGCGCGCGAAGACTTGTGTTTTGCTTTTGGCTGCATGCCACAACGGCCAGCCTGACTGTACGCTGTCCGCAGCGGTATTTCCATGGAGACCAGAGGAGAATCTGAAACATACAAAAAAAAACGGAACAGACAAGGACTATACGACAAATATATAGAGATTAAACATATCATAATTTTTCTGAACTAGACAGTTTCTCCATCATGTGGAGGCACCTCTTCGACATCCGGAAGGTTCCACAGGAAAACACATTGTTTCACAGGCATAAGAACGTCTTTTTTAACAAGTTGATCTTTGGTTGAACGCATCGATATTTTCCTCTGTAGAGTTCTGGACGTCTGTTCAAAACGATTTCTCTTTTTCCTTCGCTTCCACTGCCAAGGCTCAAAAATTTTTCGGAGCAACACAAACCGTCGATGTTCACTCTTCATAGGTAAAGGGTTAGGTGAGCGGGAGATAAATTCCACGGAACTCGTTTTCATGGCACCATTGGCTTTCTTACACAATACTATATCAGAACATTTTTCTCTTACAATACTCAATTTTAACTTAGTAATCTTAATTTTATTACATTTATAATCCTTAATTAGAGAACTCGAATCATTTCTAGTATTAAAGTTTTTAACATGTGATAAATCATAACTAGAATTTTCTATCACATTTGAAACAGAAACATTTGGAAAAGGAACACTTGAATTAAACTGAACACCCAAATCTGCACTCAAAGAGGATCCACTTTCACTCAATAAAACATCGCTCTTTGCGTGGCCTAGTTTCTCTATTTCAGAATATACACTGGGATGTATAATAAATTCTTCGGTCAA